>CM024765.1:56465646-56865646 GCA_014218235.1 Colocasia esculenta
TTTTTTAATCTTAAAAAATATATTTTGGAGGTCAAGTTCATCGACCTTTTCTCTCTGCAAAAAACCCAAAGCAACAGAAATCTGCACATCCGTCTTTTTTTAGTTAATAGCCCAGTGGCATCTGCCACTAGGAAAGTCCGGTGCCACCCGGGTTCGATCCCGGGTGGAAGTGCCCCCACCCCACCCCAATTTCCATCCCGCCACAGCCACTGAATTCGGCGGTTGTTGGAGCCAGGTAGAGTGATTAGGAAAGAGAGATGTCTCATTATAATAGTAAACTAACCATGAAATTATAACAGATACGATTTAAAAGTATAAAATTTCCGTTGCTTCGGCACAAAACTCACCAAAGATCACTACTCTGTACCCAAAAAAGGAACTCGAACCAAATCATTGTGCCAAAAGTACTCGAACCAAAGCCCCCGCCGCACCCCCCATCCACTCCGGTGAGGCCCTGAGGGTGTTCTCCACTGCCCCGTCTGATGTTACTACAGCAACAGCGACAGGTCCCTGTGCTGGATTCGGGGATTGTTGGAGCCGAGTAGAGTGACTAGGAAAGAGATATGTCTCGTTGTAATAGCAAACTAACCATGGAATTATAACAAATACAATTTAAGAGTATAAAATCTAATAATTAGATTTCAAAAATATATTATTAAATATGAAAGACTTTGGAGGTATATATATATTTTTTTCTTAAAAAGTTATTATAAAGGTGATACAATGAAACAGAGTTATCAAGATTTATCTTGAATACAATTTGATTAAATTGTATAGATTTTATAATCAATGTCACTTTTAACTTGACGAAGATGTTATGTCAATCTAGTGATGAAAGGGAAACATATCTATTGCCGGTCACAATGACATCAAAAGTGACTTAGGGATGTCAACTGGGTCATGTCTGTCTAAAGGTCCGACCCAATTTTACACGAGTTTGGTTCAGATATTTTAACATATTTTAAATTATGAGTATGGTCCGTCCTGGCCAAGAGTAAGATTGGGCCGGGTCTTGGCTTAGCTCTGCCCCGCCCGACCCAGGTGGCTCGTTAATTTTTTTTTTAAAAAAATAAGTGACGATAATTCTAATATTTTAAAATTTTGAACTGAAAACTGTGTTGTGGAGCTATGTTTAATGATTTAATATTTATTTCATATTTTTAATAAGTAAAAATAAGTTTATCTAGATTAGCCTCATGTTTATTTTATGATGTTTTAATTCAATGAACACAAATTTTATTGTAAAATAAAAAATAGTAAGAATACTTTTAAAAAGATAAAATTGGGGTAAGTCGGACCTGGGTCTGGCCTTACCTAATCGTCCCGAGTCGAATTACATTTCTAAAAATCAAACCTCACCCTAGACAGGGCCAAGTTCGGGCTGATCGATTAAAGACCGAACTAGACTTAAACCAGCCCATACCCAGTGTTGGCCCATTGCCACCACCAAAAGTGCTAGAGGTGACATCTGGTGTTTTTTATCGCTTGACATTAGAAGAGAGCGCTCATGTTCTTAAATTTTTGTAAATATTGATTGGATCTAGATTGCGTACTGCACACCAACTTAGTTAGTACAATAATGGTAACTCGTGAAAAGTAGAAAACCATCACGAGAGCACAGTTGGCCAAACTGCACCGTGCTATGATTGGCCACCCCAATGGGGTGACCTGGGTGTACTGCAGTGGCACGGTGTGGCACGCCGCAGACCAGCACGCTACTAGTCATTTGAATTTATTTTTTTTCCCTTTCCCATTCACATCCGGTGCATCCAAGGGATCTAAATAGTGTTTAATTGAGATAAAATTTCAAATATAAACTAATTAATATATGATACAAATTATAGTAATTTTAATTTAGTTTTAAAATTAATTTTTAGTCAAGTAAAAATTATCCCAAAAATTATTAGGTGGACTTAATCTCAACATCTAAGGGATTAAATGGTGTCCAATTGAGATAAAATTTCAACCATAAGTTGATTAACAGATGATACAAATTATAATAATTTTATTTTAAGTTTTTAAATTATTTTTTTGTCAAGTAAAAAATATCCTAAAAATCATTAGATCGACTTAATCTCAACATCTAAGAGATTAATGGTGTCTAATTGAGATAAAATTTCAAACATAAACTAATTAAGAGATGATACAAATTCTAGTAATTTTAATTTGATTTTTAAATTAGTTTTTCATCAAGTAAAATTTGTCCAAAAAATCATTAGGTCGACTTAATTTCAACATTTATGCATAAATAATTCCTGATATTTTTATTTTTAGAATCATTTTTATAATTATAATAAATTTATATTTGACTTTATTTTCAAAAATGAATGTCATCCCGTCGAAGTGCGCACAATCAAAGATAGTACCGAAATTATATTAATAATATAAAAATATTCAAAAATTAAAGATAATTATATTTTATATATGTGGTCATGTCTTACGTATAATTTACTATCTCTTTTAATTTTTTAGTGTCATATTAGTATTTTATTATAAATTTTAAGACATTACAGTTTTGTTTATATTTTCAGATTTATGGTGTTGATTTAATGGAGTACAATAGTCATATCATAATATTTTATAATGATAACAATGGAGTTAGTGGTAGTGGTGGTAGGAACAACTTTCATGAAGAGTCCAAAGACTGGATCACACTCGTTTAGGCTGTAGAGAGGCCACACTCGCTGCTATCTAGATCACGATATGAGAGAAAATGTCACGCCCCAAAATTTAGCAGCGGAAATAAATATCGAGATCGAGAGCGTGAGCGATACAAGTACAAGTACCATAGTCGAGTAATTCAGAGCGACAACTAAGTGTAACAAAAGACTTGAGACAATAATATTGCCAGCCAATCAAATATTTATTTCCTTTCTAACGAAGCTAACATAAAACCTTACATAATCAGAGCCAATAACAGGACCCATTATTGTCATTCTAGTACATATGACTCAAGAAAAGTAAAATTAGCTATTACAAACTCTTTTAACTCTAATCATATTAGTTGAGGTACTATATGGGCGGGTACATCTGAGAAGCTCATCACTCTTCCCCAGCCCCATCATGCTCTACATCCTCATAGTCGTCTCCTGAAATGTTATGGAAAGCAGGTGTGAGTGCACTAACACCCAGTAGAATTTATATCTCATGATGTGGGCATGCTTTACATGAATTAACAATTTATTAGGCAAGATACTAGCATACAGTACTCATGGCAATCGATCATGATAACCATATGGACAATTCTAAGATATAACATGTATGAAAACGATTCAGTAATCAAATCTAATGACATTTATTATGTGAGAAGGAACAATTAACAATGGGATGGATGATAGTACGATCATTTGTCAAATATAAGAGATTCAATAATCTATAGCATGTACAATGGATATCTCAAGTTGAATTTATTAGAATTCCAGTGGACAATGACATATTGGATTCAATAAGGAGGACATGTACAATAGATTTGACCATTTCACATATAACAGTTCATTCAATCAATCAATCATTCAATCATTCAATAATAATGTGGAAATTACCCAGATCAATCTTGCATTCAATTAGGTGATTGCCAGACACCTTAATGGATCATATACTCTTGCGATTATAAGTATTTCGGGTGCTCCTCCCAGGACCAGACTGGACCTTTATTTGCACAGGCATGGTTATGAACCAAAATTCCAATAATTTCTTGTAATTCTATTCATTCATTTATGACCAACATGATTTTCCAGCAATGGACAATTATGAACTAAAGATCATGCCAGTGATTATAAGGAACAAGGCAAGTGGAAATGATCCGGAGTAAATTTCGGCAGCATAACAGCTTAATTTCATTAGTTCAATCTTTAAACTTAGTGACTTGGTTTCAATGTAATAAAATCACTATCACGAGAATTAGATAAGAACATATGTGCTTTCTATCTTCTGGGAACTTCAATGGTACAACCAACTCGATCTCCATGATCATCCACTGAGTATGGAGATTTACGGAGGTCTTAGTGAAAATGTCACTAGTCTTCTGATACGGAATGACCGGTCGAGAGTTTCCAATTCCCTAAGAGAGGGCTATCAATACGTGCAAGGTGTCATGTAGAACGTGTCTCAATATTACAATACATCGATTTAAAACAAGACGAAAAGTTTTTAACAAGAAGGCATGACATGGTATGGCTAATTAAGATTATCACATGAGTTCAGTGCTTTTAACATGTAGCACTTTCAAATATCATCGAGATAGAGTAAGAACATAGCACATAGTTTTCTCATGGTAGATGGAATCATGCAATCATTAAGATCAATTAGAATAAAGATTCATATTCTTATAGCTTTCATGTGGGTTGATGACTTTTAGGCCATTGAGAAACTAAACGACATGATATAACAGTAAGACATGCACATGGTTGACTATACAACTAAAGAAAACAGTCTCGGGTTGGCTTTTAAATCACGGCGGGTACAGACGTCACCTTCAAAGAACCGTACCCAGACAAAACATGACTTTGTGCAAAATTACCGAATCGCGACGGACATATTTGTCGCATTTAAATCGTGACAAGACAGATCGTCGCCTTTTCCAATAGGAATCGATGTCGGAATGATTATTAAATAAAAAACGTGATGGTTATGTCTGTCGCCTTCATAACACGATAAGCCGATATGTCGCTATGACTTTTAAAATGCGACGGGATTGAACATCGCCTTTATAATGTGGCAGTCAACGGGTGGCTATGACTCTGAATCGCGATGTCTCAATACGTCGCGATCAAGAGATGGTTTCAAAAATTGAATATAAAATATGCACGTAAACCAAGGGCAGGAAAAAGGACCAAATCACAATGGCAGGTGCTGTCACGTTCAAGATGAGTACTGAAACTCAGGCGACACATAGTTTCATGTGTCAGAGTTGACTGGTCAGAGACAAAAATGCGACAGGGGGTTCGGTCGCTTTTACGTGAAAAGCGACGTGGATGTACGTCGCGTTCATGCAATGAGAAACATGATGTCTGGAGTGGTCACATTCTTGGATCTTGCGTGAAAACCAGAAAAACGCTATAGTCCCTTATGATTGACTTATAACTCGAAATATAGGGATCTTTGGATAAAACTATGAACATGAAAAGTGTCAAGGACAATGAGTAGAAGAGAACTATGGCTTTGGTTTGACCCAATTTGACATCGATTTACGTAAACATAGTATGAACATAAAAAATCTCTAATCAAGTGCGACTCTTGGAAAATGCCTAATACGACTAGCATGGTTCATAAAAAATTGGGAAAAATAGACGCATATGTAACTAGACTCAATGCTCTTTCCATTGGTATGTGCTATGTTTTTAGTTTAAGCCTGAGAACACCTACCTTTATTCTATTCTAAGAGAGGTCTTTCTCCAGGTCGAAGCAGTGCAACGTTGGAGAAGAAGCTTGGTTGGTGGTCGTTCTCCTCCTCTCTTGGTGCCCTAGCTCATCCTCTCATGACTCCAACAAGATGTTAACCCTTCTCCAAGAGTCTCATGACGATTATTTATAGATTTAGGGTTAATTCAAGTCCTAATGTGATTAGGAAAAGGGAGTTGCGGTTCTAGCTTGGTACCTTCCATGATTTAAGGATTCTCCTTCCAATTGGAGTAGTAATACCATTAGGAAATGTCCTAACATGGTTGGGCACGAATTTAGGTTACCATAGAAGTGTAATTGCCTTGGATTTTGCCCCAATTGCTCTTTCCAATTTATGTCCATTTATACCTATGCATTTTGGGGTTTTCATGCTATTGGGTTTTGTTCTTTAGTCCAATAAGAGTTGTTTGGCCAAAATTAATTTAAATAGTTGATTATGTTGCCCAGCTAGCAAGCCCAGAGGGGGGGGGGGTGAATGGGATTTTTAAAACTTGATTACCTAAACCTGTCAACAAGAACGTTTATACAAAACACTACGTTTGGCGGTTAGTGTTAGTCGTAAAAACAATAACAAACACACAGAAAGCAAACACACTGCATAAGGATTTTTATCCTGGTTCGGACCTCCTCTCCACAGGAGTCCTACGTCCAGTCCCTAAGCAACAACTCAGGATTCCACTACCCAAGGGTACAGTCCCCCTTATGGGCACTTACACACCCAGCCGCAGCTGGTCTTCTCTTCACAACCCGAAGAGGAAAAACACCACCCTGAAACACCTAGGTCTTCCTTCAACACGAAGGGAACAACACGAAGATGTGTTCGAGGGAAGACAAGCCCCTAGATCAAGCTAATAGAATAGTGCTTGATCTGAAGTAAGAACTGAGAGGAAGAGATCTACAATGATGAATTCTCTCAGTACACAAACGCTCTCTCTAAGATCTACTCTAGGCGCAGAGAGCTAAAAGCAAAGCTAAAACAATGGAGTGAGGCTTGGCTCTTCTAGATGCTCGCAGATTGTGTCGAGTAGGCTTCTTAAGGTTAATGTCTCTGGAGTTTTCAGTCTTCAATATATAACTCCTTTTTGAAAAATAGTCGTTGAAGTATCCATTGTCTCTATGTTCTGAGAATGTTAGACTGCATGGTTCTCCTTTGCAGTCAACAGACCTTTACGTTCCATGCATGTAAGAAGAAAATCCTTCTTGATATCCTCCAGCTTCTACTTTTTCCAACATTGAATGGAGTCGTGCTGTCAAAGACCTGCACACATTAAATGCTAAAACATAGACAGCTAGGCTGTCTCTTATTGTCAGTCAATCGTTGGACTGAGGATACATCAAAATAGAAATCCCATTCTGTCTTTCCAAAAAGATATTACATGTAGAAGCATAAGAATATAAGATATCTAAACATGCATCGTGCAGAGAAATGTAAGGTTATATTTAATGCATGGATATAAGAGAAATACGCGGGATGACTTTGACTTGTTAAGATATTTGAATATCAAGTCGATATATTTCATGAAATCATTGTGAGAATCACTTATGAAATCGTTGTATGAGTGAATTGTTTGAGAACGAATCATTACAAGAAAATCGTTATAACCAAATCGTTATAAGCAAATCGTTATAAGCAAATCGTTATGAATGAATCATTACAAGAAAATCGTTATAAGCAAATCGTTATAAGCAAATCGTTGTGAATGAATCATTACAAGAAAATCATTATAACCAAATCGTTGTGAACGGATTATTACAAGCAAATCGTTATAACCAAATCGTTGTCTCACTTATCGAGTCGATGAGTGATCAAATCGTTGTTCTGCTTTATCGAATCGTTACACAGACCAAGTCGTTGCTCTTACTTACCAAATCGATGTGAAACCGAATCGTTGTGAGAGCAAATCGTTGTTCTCACTTATCAAATCGATGTGAAACAAAATCATTGTGAGATCGAAATTGATGCGATTTCTTAGCGAATCGTTCTGAGATCGAAATCGATGTGATCATTTAGCGAATCGTTCTGAGATCGAAATCGATGCGATCACTTAGCGAATCGTTCTGAGATCAAAATCGATGCGATGCTTATGAAATCGTTGTGAGGCCGAAATCGGTATGTCACTTACCAAATCCTTATGAATATGAAAGCAATAGAGGTAAGGAAATCGTTATGTCTATTGAAATCGATGTAACACTTATGAAATCATTGTAACTTATGTAAAGTCGATATGTACTTGGATAAATTTCATGCTCTGAACTTGAAATGCTACAGTATAGTAAATACTTACATATTTTCTTGATTTTACCTGACTTGTTCCTGTATCTTAGCTTCATAAAAACTTTGTTAGATCAAACTTTATCTGAGTTTTGTTAATCACCAAAATAGATATGTAATTCATGAAATTATATGGAGATGACCTGATCGTCAATCTCCCCCTTTTTGGTGATGACAAAACATAGCATAAACATAAAGGTTAAAATTTTTGAAATAAGTTTAGGTAAAATTGCTATATAAGAAATGTATTTCAGAATGGTTATTTTCTCCCCCTTTTTGTCATTAAGCAAAAAGATAACAAATGAGACAAAGACAGAAAGAGAAAAGATAAAGGAGAGCAAGATAAATACTATTGATCATTGGGTTGCTCAGAAGTATAAATGGCAGGAGACAAAAGGGATGCAAAGCGAGTAAGGATGGGAATCACTTTGCGTTCATGCTCTTCAAAGTGAGACTGAAATGCACCAAAAGTGATGTTATAGGAAGGGCCCATAGAAGGAGCCATCCTTTTGAGCTGACGCTGTCTCTGAGCTTCTATGAAGGTGCCATACTCATTAGTGCCAAGGGAAATCTTATATGAAGAGAAGGAGCCAAAACTAGCTAGCCGAAGAAACTGATCAATTTTGTACGGATAGTGGATCTGGTGCTGCTGAAGTTCCTTCTTTAGAGCCACAAAAACCTTGTACCCTTATTCCCATGTATGATAAGAGTCCCAGACAAGGTGAAGGGAGTTGAAATCCAAGAATTCAGTAGTAGACAACAATGGTTGATTGGATCTAGCCTGAGAAGCATTGAGCTCGTGAAGTTGTTGAGCTGACAGAGAGTATAGCTTCTCCCAATTAGAAGGCGAAAGTCTCTCACTTTCAGACAAAATAGGGGCGAGAATATCAGCCTTAATGTAGCCTCGAAGATATTGCTGGTAGACAAACCTGTGAAAGGAAAGGGAACGACCTTCTTGCACTAAAATCCTAACCATTACCCTTGCAGCCTTTTCAAAGATAAGTGTCCCAAAAGAAGAGTCCATGATTAAGGAGTGAAGAGGGGGTAGGAACACTACATTAGGGATCTCCAAAGTAGCAAAATCAATCTGAATGGATTCTGTATGAGCATCCCTGGAACTCAGAGCCATGATAGCTTGCCGAAACTGGCCCAGCTGCACTTCATGAAGATGGTTGATATAGCAAAAGTCGTTGTACATCTGGAATTGCTGGATGAATTTGATCTCTTTCTGAATAAAAGGCCCCCAGGTGTTCTTGTGATGAATCTGGAACCACTCAGAGAGAGTTAAAGGGGAATCTCTGGGTGGATACTTGGTTGACCGAGCTCGAAGGAACTGACTGTATAGAACTTTGTGGCCGCGAGCCCACTAATCTTCAGTTTTGGTTTCAGTCAAGGAGAAAACATTTGACTATTGAGCCTTGGATAGAAAAGAATATGGAAGATGGTGGTGAGATGGTTGGTGATATTTAGGAATGGGAGACCAGAAATGGTGGCAAAAGTGACTGTAAGAAGAAATTCTTCATATAAAGATTTGTGTTTATTTTCAACAGAAAGGGAAAACCAAATAGGTGGATAGCAAGGTTCAGAAGAGACAGGGTGAGTAGAAGTAAGTCTCCTCCTCTTAGGGACAGGGCTAGAAGAGTCTGTCCGGTGAATATGAGTCCCAACAGCCAGGACTGAACGAAGTATTGCTACTTCAAATTCATCCTTGATGTCCTGGATTTCAGTATGGACAAGTTGGGCATGTTGCCCGGTTGGCTAACCCAGAGGGGGGGTGAATGGGTCTTTAAATTAAATTTATTAGATAAAAAACCTGAACTCAAACAAACATAAAGAGTTCTTGAAAGAGATTAGTAGTGGTTAGTAAAAACAACAATCACACAATGAAGACAATCACCCAACACACAGATTTATCCTGGTTCAGATCTCCTCTCCTTAGGAGTCCTACGTCCAGTCCCTGAGCAACCCTCAGGATTTCATTAACTAGGGTACAGTCCCCCTATGGACAAAAACAACCACCCAGCTCAGCTGGTCTTCCTTCACTCCTGAAGGGAACACAACACCCTGGTACCACCAGGTCTTCCTTCACTCCCGAAGGGAAAAACACCACCCTGGAAACCACCAGGTCTTCCTTCACACACGAAGGGAAAAACAACACCCTGGTACCACCAGGTCTTCCTTCACTCCCGAAGGGAAAAACACCACCCTGGAAACCACCAGGTCTTCCTTCACACACGAAGGGAAAAACACAAGAAAGTCTTGAAAGGAATGACTAGCCCCTAGATCAAGCTTTTACAAAACTCAATCTGAAGCTACAAGCACTGAGAGACGAAGATCTACACAGTGTGCTCTCTCTCAGAACTAATCTAGCTCTTCCTTAATTTTTCTTCTCACAGCACAAGGAGCTAAGAGCCAAGATGGAAAGGAATGAATTTCTGGCTCTAGAGATCTTCTAAAGACTTGAAAGCGGCAGAGTTCTAGGCTCTCTTGAATGTCAATAATGCTTCCTTCTTAGATAGATAGTCTGTCTTCGGAACTTCGTCTTGTATTTATATCTCCAATTTGAATGAGGACGAAGAGATGACCGTTGTCTCACAGCTTTGGTGTACGTTAGACTGAAGGATCTGTAGAAACTTCCTGTCGACAGTCTTTTGTTCTTTGGAGCACGCAAAGTGATGAGATCTTCTTAGTTGGCTTGTAGTTCTTTCTGTGTCAGATGTTGTAGGATAGTATATCCTTAAGGTTCTGCAAGGTTGAGCTTTAATGGTAGACAGCTATACTATCTCCAGATGTCAATCAACGTTAGAGCAGATAGACACAAATATGGTAGTGACAGTTTATCGTTCTAGAAGATGCATGCAGAGGATACACGAGAATGGAAGATATGTTCTGTATCCGTGCAGAGATACGTTCAGTCTTTATTAAATGCATGGCAGTCAAACAGACGTGATGCGACTTTGACTTTTCAACGTATCTTAAATCAAGGAAAACAATTAATTAATGGAAACATGACTTATGCAATCGTTATGAATAAATTGCTATAAACTCAGAAGAAGTCGTTATGAAAACTTATGAAATCGTTATCACAACCAAGTCGTTATAACTCCTAAAAGAATCGTTACGCTTTCTTACAGAATCGTTATGACGAGCAAGTCGTTGTAACTTTCCAAAGAAATCGTTACGATGACTTACAGAATCGTTATGACGAGCAAGTCGTTATAACTTTTCTAAAGAAATCGTTCGATGACTTACAGAATCGTTATGACGAGCAAGTCGTTATAACTTTCTAAAGAAATCGTTACGATGACTTACAGAATCGTTATGACGAGCAAGTCGTTATAACTTTCTAAAGAAATCGTTACGATGACTTACAGAATCGTTATGACGAGCAAGTCGTTATAACTTCTGAAGAAGTCGTTACGATAACTTACAGAGTCGTTATAATGAGCAAGTCGTTATAACTTCTGAAGAAGTCGTTACGATAACTTACAGAGTCGTTATAATGAGCAAGTCGTTATAACTTCTGAAGAAGTCGTTACGATAACTTACAGAGTCGTTATAATGAGCAAGTCGTTATAACTTCTGAAGAAGTCGTTACGATAACTTACAGAGTCGTTATAATGAGCAAGTCGTTATAACTTCTGAAGAAGTCGTTACGATAACTTACAGAGTCGTTATAATGAGCAAGTCGTTATAACTTCTGAAGAAGTCGTTACGATAACTTACAGAGTCGTTATAATGAGCAAGTCGTTATAACTTCTGAAGAAGTCGTTACGATAACTTACAGAGTCGTTATAATGAGCAAGTCGTTATAACTTCTGAAGAAGTCGTTACGATAACTTACAGAGTCGTTATAATATCGACTTGTTTGATACAGCAAGGTTATTCAACCTTTCAAGTAAATCGTTACAGCTTGTGAGGAAATCGTTACAGTTAATGAAGGAATCGTTATAGCTCTTCTGAAAACAAAGTATGTAAGTACTTACCACAAATGCTTGACTTTCTTTGGGTATTTCCTGTGCTTAAGGCTAAATAAAACATAGTTAGAAAAACTTTTGACAGTGTTTTGTTTATCACCAAAATAGGCATGTAATTAATTTAAAAGTACATGGGGATGGACTGTTCATCAATCTCCCCCTTTTTGGTGATGACAAAACTATGATCAACATTAAGTAGTACTTAACAGTAAACAGGAATTTAAGTACTTCAAGCATGATTTCAAGAATGTGTCAGACACATGTAGTAGGTAAACATTCTCCCCCTTTTTGTCATTAAGCAAAAAGCAATAGGAAAGAGACAAAGAATAAGAGACAATGAGGAGAAAGAGCACAATCCATTCATTAAGGTTGAGGAGGTACAGGCAAATAATAAGCAGGAGAGAGAAGGGAGGCATAATGAGAAATAGCTTCCCAGGCCTGCTCTTCCTGACGCTTGAAAAATTGCCTAAAGGCACCACTCTCAATGGAGAAGGTTGGTCCCATGGTTGGAGCCATCTTGGATAGATAGATGCTGCGCTGCTTGGTAAGAAACTGGTCATACTCATCTGGATCCATGGAGGAGCAGATGATGAGAGTTGTACCAAAACTTGCACAGGCAAGAAATTGATCCATGGTGACAGGATAGAAAATCTGTTTCTCCTTGAGTTCATGGCGAAGAGCTAAGAACACCTTGTACCTTTCAGCCCAAACTTTGTAGGGATCAAGGACCAGATGGATTGAGTTCATATCCAAGAAGGTGGCAGGAGAGACAGGAGCTTTTCCTTCCCTGGCCTGAGCAGCATTCAGATGAGCTAGCTGTTGAGCTGACAGAGAATAAAGCTTGGACCATTCGGAGGCATTCAGCCTTTCACATTCTGAGAGTAGAGGGGCAAGAACATCTGATTTGACAAACCCTCTATGATATTCCCGGAAGAGAAATCTAGGAAAACCAACTTGGAGGCCTTTCTGAATCTCAATTCTGCCCATAACTCTTGCAAAACGCTCAAAGATGATTGAACCAATCGAAGACTCCATGATCAGGAAATGAATCTGAGGCAGGAGAATGTCTTCAGGGAAATGAAGAGTTGCAAAATCTACTCTGATTTCCTCAGACTGCTCAGAGTGGATAAGAACCTTGATGGCTCTCTTGAACTGGCTAAGCTGAACTTCAGGTAATCTGTTGAGATACCTGTAGTTGTTGAACATTTGGAAATGCCTGACCAGCTTGATTAGCTTCTGAATGGCAGGGGCCCAGGTGTTCTGGTGGTGAAACTTGAACCACTCAGAAAGGGTCAAGGAGTGATCCCTGGGAGGAAATCTTGCTGCCTTAGCCTGAAGAAAGCGATTGTACAAATCTTTATGAGATTTAGCCCATTGCTCCTCAGTTTTGGAGTGGGCTGAGGAGAAGATTTTGGATTTTTCGGCTTTAGACAGAGGAGTATAGGGAAGAATTACATCTAGATGATCAGAGAGGTTAAGAAAAGGAAGATTGTGAAGAGTGGCAAAAACAACCTTTTGAAGGTATTCTTTGTACAGTGAGGTATGCTTGTGGGTGACTGTAAGAGAAAACCACAAAGGTGGGTAAAGAGGAGTGTTAGAGGAAGAAAGTTTGCGTTTCTTTGAGACAGTACTGGAAGAGTCTGTCTTGGAAAGGTGGTCTCCTACCTTTAGCACAGACCTAAGGATAACCTCTTCAAACTCATCCTTAATTTTATCAAGAAAGGGAGAGTCGATTTGGACATTCTTAGGAATAATAGTGATAAAGGAGGGAGGTGCAGGGGGGTAGAGAAATGCATCAGAATTGAGAGATCCTACTTCTGGAAATGAAGATGTACCAGAAGAGGATGAGGCTCCAGCTGAGGATGCTGGAGGGGCCTCGAAATTTTGAGAAGAAGAAAGATGAGAAGTGGTAGAAACAGGAGAGGATGAGATAGGATGAGGAGGGAAAGGTGTGGGAGAAGAAATGGGCCTGGTTCTAGGCCTTTTGAAGTGAGGTGGAGCAGGTGGAGCTGTGAAGTTAGTGGGTGGAGAAGGAGGAATGGGAGTGTTGGTAGAAGTGGGAGCAATGGGTGGAGGATCTGAAACCACTTCTTCAGGCAAGGGAGGCAAAGGATCCAACACTGCCGGCCCTGGTGGCCCTGATTCCAACACAACTGGCCCTGGTGGCCCTGATTCTTCATCTGGCCCTGATGGCCCTGACTCTTCAGCTGGCCCTGATGGCCCTGATGGTTCGGCCTCTGCTGCTGGCTCGGCTTCAGCTGCTGGGGCTGCTGCTGCTGCTGCTGTCTGCCCGGAGGGCTCAGGTACACTTGGGTTAGGCTCCTGAGCTGCTGGAGGAGGAGGAGCTTGAGCTCCAACTGCTTGAAGGATGTCGGATAACATATTCTTCATGGTCCCCATCTCCTGATGGAACCATGTCATGGCAGAGCGAATCTGAACCAGTTCCTTGCGGGCTGAAGCTTGGCTTAGAAAGATGGAATTCACATCAGACTGGAGTGAACAAAGCAGCTCACCCTGAATATCCAACCTCTCAATCACAGGTTTTAAATTGATGACAATCTTTTGCTTGACCTGTCTTTCAAATGGTGCATCAGCTAAAAGGGGTACTTCAGGAGCTATATCTTTCTCTTTGCCCTTTGTAGCTGGAGGAGGTGGATCATTATCCTCATCAGAACTTGATGAACTAGCTGTCTCCCCTTCTCTGGCATCCAAATTTTCAGAATCTCTCTGTTCTTCCTCCTGATCTCTGGTGGCTGGAGGTGCATCATCTAGTTTCTCTTGGGATTGCTCCCCCTCAAGTGGAGCATCTTCTGCAACTGCACCAGTCTCCCCCTGACAGGGAGCATCCATTTCCATAGAATCATCTTGAGGATTTTGCTGCTCTTCTTCCACTGGACCTTCTTCAAAGATGTGGCCTGATGCCACAGTCTCTTCCACAATAGGCAAGATGTCTTCTGGGAGAATATCCTCAATTCTCCTTTCAGCATGAAGTACAACTGGATCTGCTGCTGCTGGCCTTTCTTCTTCTTCCCTCACTGCTGTTGCTGCCTCTGATTGATTTCTGGCCATAAATGGCCCTTCCTGCTCTGCTTCTACAAAGACTGGAACAGAACCTGATTCCAGTGGCAATTCGGGCATCACATCATCTGCCGCCAACTGAGATTGAGCAACTGAAGGCTCACCAATAAGTGCTTCACCTTCTGCAACTGAGGCCTTGGACCAGACCCCATTGACTACTGAAAAACCACTCTTCTTTAGATTTCTGGACCTGATAGCTTGGCCCATCTTCTCTACAACTGCCCCTGAGACATCTACACCGAAGTGTCTGAAGATCCTGGTAAGTAAATGGGCATAGGGCAGGGACACATTCAACTTGCTTTTAGTGTCCCAAATCTGTTCCCTGGCAAATTTCATTCTCTCTATCATTACTGCGGCCATATTGATTTCCTCATTTTTAATGGCCCAGTACATTAGGTCGGAGTCAGCCTTAGTGCAAGAGGAGAAGGTTGCACTACGGGGAACCAAAATCTGACAAACAATGAAGTGAAGGAGGCGATTGAAGGCACTTAATTGATTGATATCTAGCTTGCCATCCCTCATCCTGAACCCCGGCCCAATAATCCCCAAACCTTTTTCTTGGGTTTCCACAGAATGAATCCCACTGAAACCGGATGTGCTTACTCCAAATAGCATCCTAAGCAGTTCCTGGTCGATTCTGATTAGGGCGCCCTTGACCGAAGAAACGAGGGCCCCATCTTCTTCTGTTCTTAAGCACACAAAGAACGCCTTTACCAAGTCCGGATAACTTACCTCTGAGCAAGTGGTAAGCCCTTTCCATTTCATCTGATTGATCTTCTCAACGATGCTGCTCATTCCATTCTTCTGCAGATCTTTAATATCTACTTCCTTGTGACCACAGAGCTTCGTCTTCACAAAGGTGAAACGCTCCTCCTGTGCTGGGGTGAGGTATTCGGCGCTGTAGCCACCCACACTGCCGGCAATAGCTGGTGCGGCCATGGATTCAGGTGGGAGAAGATTGGAAAGGTTGAAGAGAAGGGTGACGAGAAGAAACCCTCAAACGATTTCGCGGGAAGGAGATGGAAGCTTCAAATTTGCAGAGGATAGAGGCAAGAGTCGCTAGGGCATCGGCTCGTGCGTCGGGACGAAAGAGGGAAAAAGGTGAACGAGGAAGGGGAATCGTTAACGCATCGATTTAAAGAAAATAAAAGCTCCAAAAGGTGAGGCGTCAGAAAACGACAAACGAGGTTGACCGCCTCGAAAGACTATGACTTAAAGGACGGAAACGCTTAAACTGAGAATTTTGAATTGATTTTGCCTTAAAAGGAGAGAGAGAAAACCTACTTAAATTCTGAGAATTTTTATACCAGCTTTAAATGAAGATCTTTTCACAAAATACACATGCCTAACTCCCTTCTAAGAGATGTAAATCTCTCTTCAGGTAAGGCCTTTGTGAAAATATCTGCTAACTGATTGTTTGTATCAATAAACGATATTTCAATATTGCCATTAGCTACATGATCACGAATAAAATGGTATCTGACCTCAATGTGTTTGGTCCTGGAGTGCTGAATTGGATTTTTGGTGAGGTTGATAGCACTGGTGTTGTCACATAGCAGTGGAATTGTCTTGATTTTGAGTCCAAAATCCTCAAGCTGTTGCTTTATCCATAAGAGTTGTGTACAGCAACTTCCAGCAGCTACGTACTCGGCTTCAGCTGTAGATAGTGCTACTGAATTTTGTTTCCTTGAGGACCATGAGATTAAACACCCTGCAAGAAATTGACAGCATCCACTGGTGCTTTTTCTATCTACCTTGCATCCAGCATAATCAGCATCAGAATATCCTACTAATTTTACATCACAGGAGTTTGGATACCATAGTCCTAGATCATGAGTCCTGGCTAAGTATCTGAAAATTCTTTTAACAGAAATTAAATGTGATTCTCTAGGGTCGGCTTGATATCTAGCACACATGCATACACTAAATAATATATCAGGTCTACTTGCGGTTAGATAAAGTAATGAACCTATCATACCTCTGTAGATCTTTTGATCTACCTTCTTACCATCCTTGTCACTGTCCATCCTAGTTGATGTACCCATTGGTGTTGACAGTGGCTTGGTGTTTTCAAATCCAAATTTCTTTAGCAGTTCTCTGGTGTACTTTGCTTGACAGATGTGAGTTCCTTCCTTTCCTTGTTTGATTTGAAGTCCAAGGAAGTAGTTAAGCTCTCCCATCATACTCATCTCAAATTCTCCCTGCATTAGCTTTTCAAAATACTTGCACAAGGATTCATCAGTAGATCCAAAGATGATGTCATCCACATAAATTTGAACCAACAGTATATTTTTGACTTTTGTTTTTATAAAAAGAGTGCTATCTACTTGACCTCTACTGAAACCATGTTTTAGGAGAAAAGAACTAAGTCTTTCATACCAGGCTCTAGGTGCTTGTTTTAAACCATATAAAGCCTTATGCAATTTAAAAACATGATTCGGAAAGTCTGTATCATCAAAACCCGGCGGTTGTTCCACATAAACTTCTTCTTTTATAAAACCATTTAGAAAGGCAGATTTAACATCCATTTGAAATAACTTTAGATCTAATGCAGAAGCATAAGCAAGTAAAATTCTAATGGCCTCAAGTCTAGCCACTGGTGCATAGGTTTCATCAAAATCTATGCCTTCCTCTTGACAATAGCCTTGAGCCACCAGTCTGGCCTTGTTTCTTAGAATTACACCAGATTCATCCAATTTGTTTCTGAACACCCATTTAGTGCCGATCACAGGATGGTCTGATGGTCTAGGAACAAGTGACCATACTTGGTTTCTCTTGAATTGATTTAATTCATCTTGCATTGCTATTATCCAAGATTCATCAGTTAAGGCTTCATTGACTGTCTTAGGCTCTATTTGAGATACAAAAGCAAGGTAATCACAAGGAATCAAGTTACCTCTTGTTCTTACCCCTACAGATGGATCACCAATGATGTTTTCAGGTGGGTGATCTTTCTTGTATCTCCATTCCTTTGGAAGAGTTTCATGAGACATTTCTTCTTGTTGCAATTCTTCCAGAGGTGGATCATCCTTGTCTTCAAGTGATGTGTCTTTCAGTTTATTAGACAGTTCATCTGCATCATCATTATCACTTTCTACTTCCTTCCTCAAAGAAGGGTTAGTTTCATCAAAGATAATGTGTACAGACTGTTCAATCAATAAGGTACGTTTATTAAACTCTATAGCCTTTGGGTTTAGAAGTGTACCCCATGAAGATGCCTTCATCTGATTTGGCATCCAACTTACCAATATCCCTTTTTCCGTTGTTGTGTATAAAGCAAGGACATCCAAAGGTTCTGAAATGGCTGATCTTTGGCTTCTTCCCTTTAAACAGCTCATATGCAGTCTTCTTCAGGATTGGCCTGATCATGACTCTGTTGACAATGTAGCTGGCTGTGTTGACTGCTTCTGCCCAGAAATATCTTGGTAACTCATATTCACAAAGCATGGTTCTTGCCATATCCAAGAGAGTTCGGTTCTTCCGTTCGGCTATACCATTTTGCTGTGGTGTCCTTGGTGCTGAGAAATTGTGCTGAATTCCTTGATCATCACAGAATCTAGCAAACTTTTCATTTTGGAACTCACCACCATGATCAGATCGAATGGATACTATACTGAACTTCTGATCTTTCTGGACTTTCCTGCTGAAGCTAACAAAATTATCAAAAGTATCATTTTTGTGTTCTAAGAATGATACCCATGTGAATCTTGAGTAGTCATCTACTATAACAAATCCGAAATTCTTTCCTCCAAGACTGGTAGTTCTCATTGGCCCAAATAGATCCATATGTAGGAGCTCTAAGGGTTTTGAGGTGGTCACCACCGTCTTTGACTTGAAGGAACTCTTTGTGTGCTTTCCCTTAGCACAAGGTCTGCAGACACTTTCTAATTTACCATTGATTTTCGGTAGACCTTCCACAAGATTCCTCTTTCTGAGCTTGCTCAAGCCATCCAAGCTGCAGTGGCCTAGTCTTCTGTGCCACAGATCAGTTGATTTGTCTTTGCTGGCAACCAGACATACATTTTGCTCTTTGAGTTCTTCAAGGTAGAGCACGTACAGATTCTTCTCTCTATTTGCTTCAAAGATGACTGCTCCATCCTTTAGTATGCTGCATTTTGACTCTTGAAATTTGATTTGATGTCCTCTATCACACAGCTGACTTATACTGATGAGGTTGTGCTTCAGTCCTTTGACTAACAGCACATCTTCTATGACTGTTTTTCCTTTGCTGTTTACTGATCCACTGCCTACTACAGTTCCTTTTCCATTATCTCCATAAGTGACTGTTCCTTCTTCATCTTGGAGATGGGAGAAGAGCTTCAGGTTTCCTGTCATGTGCCTTGAGCACCCACTATCCAAATACCATTTGGATGCTCGAAGGTTAACCTGAAATAAAGACATCAAGATTTAGGTACCCAATTTCTTTTGGGTCCTGATGGGTCAGTATCATTATTTTTACTTTTTATTATCCACTTCTTATGTCTTGTTGGACAGGTGGATTTTAAATGTCCTAGCTTATTACAGTGACTACAACATGATGTTATTGTTACTCTTTCTATGTACTTAAAATTCGCTTTATATGCTACATCTTGTTCTGGAGTGAATTTAGGAGTTGGATATTTTTCAGGATAGATCATTTCTTCTTCATTAACTGGAGGTATGTATCCTAAACCTCGTTTGTTCTTACCAGATCGTCTAGCACCCTTTAGTAATAAGGAGTTCTTCCCATTTGTAAACTTTTCTAAGGTGCTTGCAAGTGTATTGTTTTCTTCATTTAATTCTTTTACCGTTTTTCTTAAATCATCTGAGCTTTCCTGTTTTTCTAATTTAATGATTTGATTGTTCTTGTCTTTTAAGTTTTCACATAATAGTTCATTTCTTCTCTTAAGCTCCATTATTTGTTTTTCTAGTTCTTCATTTTCAGATTTTAAATCTGAGTTGGTATTTTCGAGACAGGTGATATTTTTCTTGCTAAGCTTAAGTAGTTTAGACACTTCTTTATACTTATCGTAAAGTTCATTAAAGGCACTTTCCAAATTATCGGAATCTGAATCATTACAGGAATCAAAAGAGGAATCAGAGGTTACCTTATCCCCGGTATTTGCCATAAGAGCTAAGTTGGCTTCTTCTTCTTCACTGCTGGAGCTTGACTCACTGTCTGAGTCGCTGCTGTTTTCCCATGCAGCTGCCATGGCTTTCTTTTTGTATCTTCTGAACTTCTTGGAGCTGTCCTTCTTCTTGTGATCATTTTTCTTTAGCATTGGACAGTCTGCCTTGATATGTCCAGGCTTCTTGCATTCATAGCAAAGTGGCTCATTTCTCTTCTGATCTTTTCCGTCTGGTTTCTTGAGATCTTTGTTTTTCTTGAAGTACCTCCTACCAGACTGGAACTTCTTCTTCTTGGCCAAGATTCTCTGCAATCTTCTTGACAGCATGGCTTCTTCATCATCACTATTTTTGCTATCTTCACTGTTATCCAAGGATTCTTCAGATGAGTCCCCATTAGCTTTAAGCGCATTGGACTGCTTCTTTCTACTGGAGGATTCTCCTAATCTTTCCATGTTTATTTCATGGGCCATGAGAGACCCGATGAGTTTTTCTACTGACATTCTCTTAAGGTCATTAGCTTCTTCGATAGCTGTGACCTTTGCCGTCCATGAAGATGGCAAGGATCTGAGAATCTTCCTTACCATATCTGCAATCTCATATGACTTTCCTAGACTGGCTAGACCATTAGTGATGTCAGTAAATCGACTAAACATTTGGGTAATAGACTCACCTGATTGCATTTGAAATCTTTCATACTGAGTGACAAGAATGTCGATTCTTGTCTCCTTTACTTTGTCTGTACCTTCATACGTAATCCTTAGCTTTTCCCACATTTCCATGGAGGATTTGCATGCTGAGACTCTGTTGAACTCCTTCTTGCTTAGAGCACAACATAGAATGCTCTTAGCTTTACAGTTCAAGGAGATTTTCTTTCTATCTTCATCTGTCCATTGTGCTTTCTCATTTGTGACGACCAGATCACCTTCTTCCACTATCGACCAGATTTGATAGTCGTGGCCTTGTAGAAAGTATTCCATCCTGGTCTTCCAATACGTATAATCTTCACCGTCGAACAAAGGAGGTCTGTTGACAGACTGACCTTCGAAGTGACCTTGGGCTGCCATGGATCTTTACTCTTCAGATCGTTGGATCTTGTTCTTTGTCGAAGAGACTCGCTCTGATACCACTTGTTGCCCGGTTGGCTAACCCAGAGGGGGGGTGAATGGGTCTTTAAATTAAATTTATCAGATAAAAACCTGAACTCAAACAAACATAAAGAGTTCTTGAAAGAGATTAGTAGTGGTTAGTAAAAACAACAATCACACAATGAAGACAATCACACAACACACAGATTTATCCTGGTTCAGATCTCCTCTCCTTAGGAGTCCTACGTCCAGTCCCTGAGCAACCCTCAGGATTTCATTAACTAGGGTACAGTCCCCCTATGGACAAAAACAACCACCCAGCTCAGCTGGTCTTCCTTCACTCCTGAAGGGAACACAACACCCTGGTACCACCAGGTCTTCCTTCACTCCCGAAGGGAAAAACACCACCCTGGAAACCACCAGGTCTTCCTTCACACACGAAGGGAAAACAACACCCTGGTACCACCAGGTCTTCCTTCACTCCCGAAGGGAAAAACACCACCCTGGAAACCACCAGGTCTTCCTTCACACACGAAGGGAAAAACACAAGAAAGTCTTGAAAGGAATGACTAGCCCCTAGATCAAGCTTTTACAAAACTCAATCTGAAGCTACAAGTACTGAGAGACGAAGATCTACACAGTGTGCTCTCTCTCAGAACTAATCTAGCTCTTCCTTAATTTTTCTTCTCACAGCACAAGGAGCTAAGAGCCAAGATGGAAAGGAATGAATTTCTGGCTCTAGAGATCTTCTAAAGACTTGAAAGCGGCAGAGTTCTAGGCTCTCTTGAATGTCAATAATGCTTTCTTCTTAGATAGATAGTCTGTCTTCGGAACTTCGTCTTGTATTTATATCTCCAATTTGAATGAGGACGAAGAGATGACCGTTGTCTCACAGCTTTGGTGTACGTTAGACTGAAGGATCTGTAGAAACTTCCTGTTGACAGTCTTTTGTTCTTTGGAGCACGCAAAGTGATGAGATCTTCTTAGTTGGCTTGTAGTTCTTTCTGTGTCAGATGTTGTAGGATAGTATATCCTTAAGGTTCTGCAAGGTTGAGCTTTAATGGTAGACAGCTATACTATCTCCAGATGTCAATCAACGTTAGAGCAGATAGACACAAATATGGTAGTGACAGTTTATCGTTCTAGAAGATGCATGCAGAGGATACACGAGAATGGAAGATATGTTCTGTATCCGTGCAGAGATACGTTCAGTCTTTATTAAATGCATGGCAGTCAAACAGACGTGATGCGACTTTGACTATTCAACGTATCTTAAATCAAGGAAAACAATTAATTAATGGAAACATGACTTATGCAATCGTTATGAATAAATTGCTATAAACTCAGAAGAAGTCGTTATGAAAACTTATGAAATCGTTATCACAACCAAGTCGTTATAACTCCTAAAAGAATCGTTACGCTTTCTTACAGAATCGTTATGACGAGCAAGTCGTTGTAACTTTCCAAAGAAATCGTTACGATGACTTACAGAATCGTTATGACGAGCAAGTCGTTATAACTTTTCTAAAGAAATCGTTACGATGACTTACAGAATCGTTATGACGAGCAAGTCGTTATAACTTTCTAAAGAAATCGTTACGATGACTTACAGAATCGTTATGACGAGCAAGTCGTTATAACTTTCTAAAGAAATCGTTACGATGACTTACAGAATCGTTATGACGAGCAAGTCGTTATAACTTCTGAAGAAGTCGTTACGATAACTTACAGAGTCGTTATAATGAGCAAGTCGTTATAACTTCTGAAGAAGTCGTTACGATAACTTACAGAGTCGTTATAATGAGCAAGTCGTTATAACTTCTGAAGAAGTCGTTACGATAACTTACAGAGTCGTTATAATGAGCAAGTCGTTATAACTTCTGAAGAAGTCGTTACGATAACTTACAGAGTCGTTATAATGAGCAAGTCGTTATAACTTCTGAAGAAGTCGTTACGATAACTTACAGAGTCGTTATAATGAGCAAGTCGTTATAACTTCTGAAGAAGTCGTTACGATAACTTACAGAGTCGTTATAATGAGCAAGTCGTTATAACTTCTGAAGAAGTCGTTGCGATAACTTACAGAGTCGTTATAATATCGACTTGTTTGATACAGCAAGGTTATTCAACCTTTCAAGTAAATCGTTACAGCTTGTGAGGAAATCGTTACAGTTAATGAAGGAATCGTTATAGCTCTTCTGAAAACAAAGTATGTAAGTACTTACCAAAAATGCTTGACTTTCTTTGGGTATTTTATGTGCTTAAGGCTAAATAAAACATAGTTAGAAAAACTTTTGACAGTGTTTTGTTTATCACCAAAATAGGCATGTAATTAATTTAAAAGTACATGGGGATGGACTGTTCATCAGGGCACCCTCAGGAATAATGGTAATAAACGAAGGAGGATTAGGTGGATGAAGGAGTGATTGAGGAGTAACAGAGGGGATATCAGATGGTCCTAAAGAGGAAGGACCAGAGGAAGAGGCTCCAGTGGATGAAGAAGCTGGAGGAACCTCAACAGACGGAGGAAGTGGTGGAGGCAGGAGATGAAGTAGACTAGGAAGGAAAAGGTGTAGGAGAAGATATGGTTCTAGGATGAGGTCGTTTGAAGGTGGTAGGTGTTGGAGGTGCAGTGGAGGATGTGGGTGGAGAAGGAGGGTCTGGTGTTGAAATAGGGGAAGAAGCAGGGGGCTGTGGATCTACAGTCGGTCCTTCTGCTCTTACAACTACTGATTCCACCTGCCCTAATGGGCCTGATGCATCCTCTGCCGGCCCTGTTGGCTCAGACACTTCTGTAATGACTGGTTCTGCAGTGTGCACATCTTCAACACCCTTTGGCCCTGATGGAT
Source organism: Colocasia esculenta (assembly GCA_014218235.1). Classification (NCBI taxonomy): domain Eukaryota; kingdom Viridiplantae; phylum Streptophyta; class Magnoliopsida; order Alismatales; family Araceae; genus Colocasia; species Colocasia esculenta. Next base: position 56,489,417 of record CM024765.1, read on the forward strand.
CTTCAGACATTGTCCCTGAAGGCCGCTCTTCTACACTAGTCTGCTCTGCATTGACAGACCCGGATGGCCTAACTTCCTCTTCAATTGGCCCTGATAGCCCTGAGCTGCTAACAGGTGCTGCAGGAGGAGGAGCAGGAGGGGTATTTGTGGACTATGCCCTCATCAAATCTGCAAGTGCAGCTATAGACTCCTTGATGCTAATGAGCTCACTGCTCACCCATCTGACTGCATTTCTGACCATTCCCATCACCTTAGCTGTCGTACTCTGGCTTATGAAGATAGATGCAATATCTGATTGCACAGAGCAGATAATCTTTCCTTGTTCATCCAATCTTTCAACAATGGGCTTCATGTTGATTTTCAGTTTCTTCTGCCTTAACCTCCTGTGTGGCTTCCTGGTAAGGAGGGGAATATCCTGAGCCACTTCTTTTCCTTTATTACTTGCCCTTGCAATGGGCTCCACATTGTCATCATTATCTTCTTCACCTGAGGCACTTTCCACAATGCCTTCTCTGAACTGATCATCAACAGGGGTACTAGCAGTGCGCTCCCCCTGAAGTGTTGCTTCTTTCTCAAATGACTGCTCCCCCTCAATAGGAGCATCCTCCATGACAACATCATTAGTGTGACCTGATGCCACAACATCTGCTACTGATTCACTAGACCTTTCAGGCTCCCCTGAGTGCTAGGAATGGATTCTAGCACATCTCTTAGAACAAATGCCACAACTGTGGTGGGAATGATAGCCTCTGAAACTCGCATAACTGGTTCAATATTGTCTCGAGGAATATCTTCAACCTGGCTTCCAGTAACCACAGATTCTTATTCTATGACCTCTACTGTTGCTGCTGCTTGATCCATTGCAATTTATGAACTGACAACTTCCTGTTGTTGTTCTTGCACTACAGGCGCTACTGCAGGTTGTTGATCTTCTTGCTCAACTGGTACATCTGCTGCTACTGCTGTTTCTGCTACCTCTTCTAGAACTTCTTGGGCTTCGCTGATGATGGCCTCACCCTCAGCCACTGAGGTCTTGGTCCATACACCACCAACCAAAGAGAAACAACTCTTTTTCAAGTTCCTGCTGCGAATGGCTTGCCCCATCTTTTCTGACACTACCCCAGACAGATTAATGCCACAATGTTGGAAAATCTTGGTCAGTAAACGGGCGTAAGGTAAGGACACATTCAATTTACTTTTCTTGTCCCAAACCTGAGCATGTGCAAACTTCATCCTTTCTATTATAACCTCAGCCATGTTTATGCTCTGGTTCTGGATAGCCCAGAATATCATATCGGAGTCCGCCTTGGTACAAGTAGAAAAGATGGCACTCTAGGAACCAATATATGGCAAATAATAAAATGCAGAATGCGATTGAATGCATTCAACTAGTTAATATCCAGCTTGCCATACTTCAATCTGAACTCGGGACCAACAATCCCCAAACATTTCACCTGAATGTTGACAGTGTGAACTCCCCTGTGACCGGAGATGGATACACCAAATAACGACTTTAAAAGCTCATAAGTGATGCTAATCCAGGTTCCTTTGATAGAGGATGTCAAGGACCCATCTTCCTCATACTTCAGGCAAACATAAAATGCCTTTACCAGGTCTGGATAACTCACTTCTGATAGGGTTGCCATCTTCGTCCATTTCATCCTTTCCATCGCTGCTATGATGCTATGCATTCCATTCTTTTCCAAGTTTGCAAACTGCTTTGTTGCCACAGACCTTCGTCTTCACTGACGTAAACCTTTCCTGCTGCTCGGCGGTGAGGAATGCAGCTCCATAGCCCCCGACAGTGTCGGAAACTCTAGAAACTGCCATGGTTTTGAATGGGGAAAGGTTCTGGATGATTGGAAGGAAGATTGGAGTAGAAACCCTCAAGAAATTTCTCGCGAGAAAAAGTGGAAACTTTGAAATCGCATGAAGTCGATGCCGGAGTCGATAGGGTTATCGTCTCAAGCAAGTCGAAGGAAATGAGAGCGGGAGGTGAATCGGTGTGACACAGATTTCGGGTTCTTTATCAGATAAAGGGAAGGTGCCATAATGGCAAAAAATGACAAGAGACAGGTTCGAAAAGAAAAAACTCTTTTAAAATTACGAACCGCTATTGATATATAAGATGCAAGCAATATTTGCTTAATTTTTAAGGGGAAAAATAATTGATATTATGTACTTATTTATTATTTCAGTTAATTACAGATAAATCTATCACAAATTGCACATGCCTAATTCCCTTCTAAGAGACGTAAATCTCTCTTCAGGTAAGGCATTTGTGAAGATATCTGCTAACTGATTTTGAGTATCAATAAAGGAAATGTCTATGTTACCATTGGCTACATGATCACGAATAAAGTGATATATAACCTCTATATGCTTTGTCCTTGAGTGCTAAACTGGATTTTTGGTGAGATTAATGGCACTGGTGTTGTTGCATAGCAGGGGAATTGTCTTGATATGTAGCCCATAATCCTCAAGTTGTTGCTTAATCCATAAGAGTTGTGTACATCAGCTTCCAGCAGCTACGTACTCAGCTTCAGCTGTTGATAGTGCTACTGAATTTTACTTCTTTGAAGACCATGAAATTAGACATTCTGCAAGAAATTGACAACAACCACCGGTACTTTTTCTATCTATTTTGCATCCAGCGTAGTTAGCATCAGAGTATCCTACTAAATTAATTTCGCATGATTTGATACCATAGACCTAGATCATAAGTTCTAGTCAAGTATCTAAAAATTCTTTTGACAAAAATTAAATGAGACTCTTTAGGGTCTGCCTGATACCTAGCACACATGCATACACTAAATAATATGTCGGGTCTACTGGCAGTTAGATAGAGTAATGAACCTATCATACCTCTGTAGACCTTTTGATCTACCTTCTTACCATCCTCATCACTGTCTAATCTTGTTGATGTACTCATCGGTGTTGATAGTGGCTTGGAGCTTTCAAATCCAAACTTCTTTAAAAGTTCCTTGGTGTATTTGGCTTGACAAATGTGAGTTCCTTCTTTTCCTTGCTTGATTTGCAATCCGAGGAAGTAGTTAAGCTCCCCCATCATGCTCATTTCAAATTCTCACTGCATAAGCTTTTCGAAGTACTTGCAAAGGGATTCGTCAGTAGAACAAAAAATTATATCATCCACATAGATTTGTACAAGTAGCACATTTTTGGCTTTAGATTTGATGAATAATGTGCTATCTACTTTTCCTCTAGTAAAACCATGGTTTAACAAAAATGCACTTAATCTTTCATACCAAGCTCTAGGTGCTTGCTTTAATCCATACAAAGCCTTATGCAATTTAAATACATGATTCTGAAAATCAATATCATCAAAACTAGGAGGTTGTTCTATATAAACTTCCTCCTTTATATATCCATTCAAAGAGGCGAATTTTACATCCATTTGAAAAAGTTTTAATGCTGATGCAAAAGCAAGTAAAATTCTGATTACCTCAAGTCTAGCCACTGATGCATAGGTTTCATCGAAATCTATGCCTTCCTCTTGGGAATAGCCTTGAGCTACCAGTCTGGCCTTGCCAGCTTCATCCGATTTGTTCCTGAACACCCATTTGGTGCCAATCACAAGATGATCTGATGGTCTCGGAACAAATGACCATACATGGTTTCTCTTGAACTGATTAAGTTCATCTTGCATGGCTAATATCCAAGATTCATCAGACAGTGCTTCATTGATTGTCTTAGGCTCTATTTGAGATACAAAAGCTAGGTAGTCACAAGGAATTATGTTACCTCTGGTTCTTACCCTAACCGATGGATCACCAATGATATTGTCCAATAGGTGATCCTTTTTATATCTCCATTCCTTTGGAAGATTGTCATGTGATATGTCTTTTTGTTGTAGATCTTCCAAGGGTGGATCTTCCTTGTCCTCGATGGATGAGTTCTTTAATTTCTTGGATAGTTCATCTGCATCATTAACATCACTATCTACTTCCTTTTTTAAGGAAGGGTTAGTTTCATCAAAAATAACATGTACTGATTGTTCAATTAATAAGCTACGCTTATTAAATATTCTATATCCTTTAGGTTTAGAAGCATACCCCATGAATATACCTTCATCTGATTTTGCATCTAGCTTACCAAGATCTTTTTTGCCGTTGTTGTGGATGAAGCATGGACATCCAAATGTCCAGAAATGGCTGATCTTCGGCTTCTTCTGCTTGTATAGCTCATATGAAGTCTTCTTCAGGATTGGCCTGATCATCACTCTGTTGATTATATAACATGCTGTGTTGACTGCTTCAGCCCAAAAATATCTTGGTAAATCATATTCTGATAGCATTGTCCTTGCCATATCCAATAGGGTTCTGTTCTTCCTTTCAGCAACTCCATTTTGCTGTGGTGTCCTTGGCACTGAGAAGTTATGCTCTATCCCTTGATCATCATAGAACTTACAAAATTTCTCATTCTGAAACTCTCCTCCATGATCTGATCGAATACCAATAATGTTGTACTTTTTGTCTTTTTGTACCTTCTTACTGAAGACGACAAAACTGTCGAATGTATCATCCTTATGCTCCAAGAAGGATACCCATGTAAACTTGGAGTAGTCATCTACTCTGACAAATCCAAAGTTCTTTCCTCCTAGACTTGTGGTTCTCATTGGCCCGAATAGATCCATATGTAAAAGTTCTAAGGGTTTAGAGGATGTTACCACAGTTTTCGACTTGAAGGATGACTTGGTGTGCTTTCCTTTTGCACACGGGCCACAGACACCATCCATTCTTGAACTTACTTTGGGTAGGCCTTCCACTAAATTTCTCTTGATTAATTTTCTCATCCCATCCAGGCTGCAGTGGCCCAATCTTTGATGCCAGAGATCAGTTGACTGCTCTTTATTCGCTGCCAGACATATATCCTGATCCTTTAATTCTTCTAGATAAAGTACATACAAATTCTTTTCTCTGTTAGCTTCAAAAATGACTGCACCATCCTTCATGATACTGCACTTTGATTCTTGAAATCTGATCTGATGTCCTTTATTGCACAGTTGGCTGATACTGATAAGGTTGTGCTTCAGTCTTTTGACGCATAGAACATCTTCGATAACGGTTTTGCCTTTACTGCCTACTGATCCGCTACCCATCACAGTCCCTTTTCCATTATCTCCATAAGTGACTGTGCCTTCTTCAGCTTCAAGATGGAAAAATAGCTTTCTGTTCCCTGACATGTGCCTTGAGCATCTGCTGTCCAAGTACCATTTTGATGCTCGAAGGTTTACCTGTAATGAAAACACTAAACTTTAGGTACCCAAGTTCTTTTGGGTCCTGATTGGTTAGTATCATCAATTTTCCTTCTAATTATCCATCTTTTATGTTTAGTTGGACATGTTATTTTAGTATGACCTAACTTGTTACAGTAACTACAGCAAGATGTTCTACTTACTTTTTCAGTTGGAATGTATTTAAAGCTTGACTTATATGCTGTGTCTTGTTCAGCTACAAAGTTAGGTGTTGGATATATTTTAGGGTATACTATTGTTTCATCATTATCAAGAGGAGTATAACCTAATCCATGTTTCCTTTTACCTGATCTTCTAGCTCCTTTTAGTATTAATAATGTTTTTCCATTTGTAAATTTTTCTAATGTACTTGATAGCCTTTCATTTTCTCTTGTTAACGTGTTAACTTCTTGTTTCAATTTGTTTACTGTTTCTTGGTTTTCTAAACTTGCTATTTGTTCATTTTTATTTTTCAGGTCCTCACATAACAATTCATTCTTCTTTTTAGTTCAGCAACCTGCTTCTATAGTTGTTCATTTTCAGATTTTAAATTTGAATTAGTAATTTCTAAGAAAGCATGATTTTTCTTTGTTATTTTTAGTAGTTTACATACATCTTTGTATTTACTATACAGTTCATTGAAAGCATCCTCTAAATTTTCAGAATCAGATTCATTACAAGAAGTAAATGAAGAATCAGATATTACCTTTTCGTCGATGTTAGCCATGAAGGCCAGGTTGGCCTTTTCTTCTTCTTCTCCACTAGAACTCGACTCACTGTCAGAGTTGCTGCTGTTGTTCCATGCTGCTGCCATGGCTTTCTTCTTGTATCTTTTGAATTTCTTGGAACTATTCTTCTTTCTGAACTCGATTTTCTTTAGTTTCGGACACTCAGCCTTGATATGTCCGGGCTTCTTGCACTCGTAGCAGATTGGCTCAGCTTTCTTTGAATCCTTTCCTTCTGGCCTCTTATACGCTTTATTTCTCTTGAAGTATCTCCTCCCAGACTGATACTTCTTTTGGCTAATATTCTTTGTAGTCTTCTGGAGAGGAGAGCTTCTTAATCTTCACTACTTCTCAAGCTTTCATCACCATCTGAGGCTTCTTCTGATGCATCTTCTTCAGCCTTGAGAGCATTGGACTGTTTTCTTCTGCTTGACGACTCTCCCAATATCTCCATGTTGATCTCATGGGCCATTAGGGACCCAATGAGTTTCTCCAATGACATTCTCTTCAAGTCATTGGCCTCTTCTATTGTTGTTACTTTGGGAGTCCAAGAGGCTGGTAGGGATCTAAGAATCTTTCTGACCATGTCTCCCATTTCATATGTCTTCCCAAGACCAGCTAATCCATTTGTGATGTCTATAAATCTGCTGTACATCTGGGTTATTGATTCTCCTGACTGCATCTGGAACCTTTCATATTGTGTTACCAGAATATCTATTCTGGTTTCCTTTACTTTGTCAGTACCTTCATATGTGATCCTCAACTTTTCCCACATCTCCATAGCTGACTTGCAGGCAGATATATAGTTGAACTCTTTCTTACTAAGAGCACAACATAATATGCTTTTGGCCTTGCAATTAAGGGAAATTTTCTTCTTATCATCTTCAGTCCACTTGTTATTCTCGTTAGTAACCAGAAGATCTCCTTCTTCTACGATGGACAAAATCTGATAGTCGAGACCTTGTAGGAAGAACTCCATTCTTGTTTTCCAATAAGTATAGTCTTCATCGTCGAACAATGGTGGCCTATTGACTGATTGACCTTCGAAGTGACCTTGGGCTGCCATTTGATCTTTTCTCTTCAGATCGTTGGATCTTCTTTGTCGAAGAGACTAGCTCTGATACCATTTGTTGCCCATCTAGCAAGCCCAGAGAGGGGGGGGGGGTGAATGGGATTTTTAAAACTTGATTACTTAAACCTGTCAACAAGAACATTTATACAAAACACTGCGTTTGGCAGTTAGTGCTAGTCGTAAAAACAATAACAAACACACAGAAAGTAAACACACTACACAGGGATTTTTATCCTGGTTCGGACCTCCTCTCCACAGGAGTCCTATGTCCAGTCCCTGAGCAACAACTCAGGATTCCACTACCCAAGGGTACAGTCTCCCTTATGGACACTTACACACCCAGCCGCAACTGGTCTTCTCTTCACAACCCGAAGAGGAAAAACACCACCCTGGAACACCCAGGTCTTCCTTCAACACGAAGGGAACAACACGAAGATGTGTTCGAGGGAAGACAAGCCCCTAGATCAAGCTAATAGAACAATGCTTGATTTGAAGCAAGAACTGAGAGGAAGAGATCTACAATGTTGAATTCTCTCAGTACACAAATGGTCTCTCTAAGATCTACTCTAGACGTAGAGAGCTAAGAGCAAAGCTAAAACAATGAAGTGAGGCTTGGCTCTTCTAGATGCTCGTAGATTGTGTCGAGTTGGCTTCTCAAGGTTAATGTCTCTGGAGCCTTCAGTCTTCAGTATATAACTCCTTTTTGAAAAATAGTTGTTGAAGTATCCGTTGTCTCTATGTTCTGAGAACGTTAGACTGCATGGTTCTCCTTTGCAGTCAACGGACCTTTACGTTCCATGCACGTAAGAAGAAAATCCTTCTTGATATCCTCCAGCTTCTACTTTATCCAACGTTGAATGGAGTCGTGCTGTCAAAGACCTGCACACAATAAATGCTAAAACATAGACAACTAGGCTGTCTCTTGTTGTCAGTCAGTCGTTGGACTGAGGATACATCAAAATAGAAATCCCATTCTGTCTTTCCAAAAAGATATTACATGTAGAAGCATAAGAATAGAAGATATCTGAACATGCATCGTGCAGAGAAATGTAAGGTTATATTTAATGCATGGATATAAGAGAAATACACGGGATGACTTTGACTTGTCAAGATATTTGAATATCAAGTCGATATATTTCATGAAATTGTTGTGAGAATCACTTATGAAATCGTTGTATGAGTGAATCGTTTGAGAACGAATCATTACAAGCAAATCTTTATAACCAAATTGTTATAAGCAAATCGTTATAACCAAATTGTTATAAGCAAATCGTTGTGAACGAATCATTACAAGCAAATCGTTATAACCAAATCGTTATAAGCAAATCATTATAAGCAAATCGTTATAAGCAAATCGTTGGGAACGAATCATTACAAGCAAATCATTATAACCAAATCATTGTGAACGAATTATTACAAGCAAATCGTTATAACCAAATCGTTGTCTCACTTATCGAGTCGATGAGTGATCAAATCGTTGTTCTACTTTATCGAATCGTTACACATACCAAGTTGTTGCTCTTACTTACCAAATCGATGTGAAACCGAATCTTTGTGAGAGTAAATCGTTGTTATCACTTATCAAATCAATGTGAGATCGAAATCGATGCGATTTCTTAGCGAATCGTTCTGAGATCAAAATCGATGCGATCACTTAGTGAATCATTCTGAGATTGAAATCGATGCGATCACTTAGAGAATCGTTCTGAGATCGAAATCGATGCGATCACTTAGCGAATCGTTCTGAGATCAAAATCGATGCGATGCTTATGAAATCATTGTGAGGCCGAAATTGGTATGTCACTTACCAAATGCTTATGAATATGAAAGCGATAGAGGTAAGGAAATCGTTATGTCTATTGAATTCGATGCAACACTTATGAAATCATTGTAACTTATGGAAAGTCGATATGTACTTGGATAAATTTCATACTCTAAACTTGAAATGCTACAGTATAGTAAATAATTACATATTTCCTTGATTTCGCTTGACTTGTTCCTGTATCTTAGATTCATAAAAACTTTGTTAGATCAAACTTTATCTGAGTTTTGTTAATCACCAAAATAGATATGTAATTCATGAAATTATATGGAGATGACCTGATCATCAGATTCCATTTCTTTGGAGTCTAACAATGATTTCATTTTATTTTTATTTGAACATTTTTATTCGTTTACTAATTACCTTAATTTTTAATCAATTAAATTTTCGGAGTGTTATAGAGAAGGTCAAGAATAATTCACTGTATCTTTAAGCACAAATATTTATTTCATGTGTTTTAAGTTGGAGCTCGTAGAGGAAGTCGTGGGGAACGATTTTTATGAAGAAGCCTCGAATGTGCAGAACATGATATGAGAGAAAAGGTGAAAGAATAATCTACTATAACATTGGACACAGACCACCAATCGAGGTGATTCCACTTCGAGGACAAAGCTGAAGAAGAGTAGAACAACTTTGATGAAGATTTCGTGTGCAGATCAGCCTCTTTTTAGGCTATAGGAGGCATGATATCCCTGATGGTTCTGGAGGATATGAGAGAGAAAGGGGAGAGAGAAAGGGTGCAACGTTGAGAATAACTTCTCCTCTGGCTTTGGGGTGATGGGGCTTGGTGAATAGAGCCTCAAGGGGTCTCTTCACGTAGTGGTATCAGCATATGTATCAAGACCTATACGAAAACTACATGTCTTATGCTGATTATTTGCGCTTTTTGGATAACACCTATAATGTGAGATTGTTTGGAGATGGAAGTTATACCCCCTACTACGAGGGTTTTGTGGACATATGTGCTCAGCATGATAGGGATGATTAGGTAAGAACTTGTTAAATGTTCTTATTTACATGTTAAGGAAAATGATGTTCATTTGTAACTTTTTATGCATATGGCCAAGGGAAGAGTTAGAAAAGAAGACTGAACCTTTCAAAGAAAGATAAGGAACGTGAGGACGATGATATGAGTACTATATTTGACTTGTAAGAGTTCATGATTGTATCCTAAATATTAGATGAACACTAAATGATTGTGTCATGATTTTGGTATGTTTGTATGTAATGTTAGATGAATACTAAATGATTGTGTTGAGTTGACTTAAATGACTAATTTTTTTTAAATATTTTTCAACCTCTCTATGTGATGTTCTTATGTTTTGCTTATTTTCTTTTGAAATTTACTTATTTTAAATATTCATCAAGTCACAAAACTAAAAAAAAAAAATCAAATAAGTCATTTTCCCATTGTATCTCAGCAATACAGTATGGTACCGTACCACGGAGAATGCGACACGGTCGATCCAAATGGTACGATGAACCATGCGTGAGAGTATCCCTTCAGTACTTGCTCACGTGGTGGGCCTCATTATTACGTGAGATCTGCAACAATTTTTTTTTTTTAAAGATAGAATACACCAAAGGGTAAGCACATATTAATTGTTGGGATGAGTGATAATTTTTCAGAGACCTTTGGATATTCATCTTCTTTTAAAGCACTATAAGGACTTGTTTAGTATTTGGATAGATCGGGGATAGAATGAGGATATCACTATCCTCACTATTTTGAGGATATCTTCACTCTATCCACAGTTTATCCAAATATCAAACATGCTCAAGTGTATATGATTAGCGAGATGCCTACAAAAGTAAATTGAGATAATTAATTCCCTACTATCATTCGTAATTGTCGGTGAAAACTTCATTTAAACACATATGGTTCAAACAGGAGTACATGATTTTACAAGATCAATGCCATCCACATTCCACCATAAGGGGGTCATAGATAAATGCCTTTACCTACCTAGAACATTTTGTTCTTTACTTATGGTAGTAGATAGTAAGAGCATGTTTGGTATTAGGATAGATCGGAGATAGAGTGAAGATATCATTTTAAAATTTTGAGAATATCTTAATTCTATCCCCAATCTATCTTAATACCAAACATGTCCTAAGTGTACTTACTACTCATATAAGATCAATTGTACTGGATTATGCTACAAAAACGATTTGTCACACTACAAAAAAACTATCATATGTCAACGAAGATATGTCACCGGTTAAAAATGTTGTTGATAAACATAATATTTGTCAACGATTTGGAAGAGTTGTCGACATATTATGACATATGTCAGCGACTTAAAAAAGCCGCTGACATATGTTAACATTCGTCAGCTACTTTGTCAAGACCACTGACGTATGTTCTTCACACCGCCACACCACCTCCCCTCGTGGCAAATCCCTAACGCACCCCTTCTGCCCCACTGAGCAGCCTCATCACCGTCTCCAGACTCTTCTTCCCTTTGACCATTTCCTCTCTCCCTTCCCCATCGACCCATGTCACCGGAGGCCACCCCCACCCCTCCACGCTATTCCATTCGTGTTGTTGCCTCCGCCAAGAAGCGCAGCACCTATGACAAGGTCACCCTTGACAACCTCCTCGCCGATCACCTCTGCCCCGCCAGCTGTTGCTGCTACCGACGTCATCGGAGGGAGAGGGAAACAGAGATGGAGGTGACGACAGCCTTCTCCCTCGACTTCCCCATCGACGCCCTCCTCGAAGAGAAGCTCCACGCCGGCGGCCCCTTCCCTTCGTGCCGCCCTCCGATCTCCCAGCAATTCTGACCCTCTCAGCTTGCGATTTCCTACTGCAATGGCCAAAAATGGCGAAGGTCCAACGATGGACATCGACGTTGGGATGACCTACTCGTATGTCGGCATCTGGCAACACGATAGGGTCGAGATCATCGCCAATGGCCAAGGCAACTGGACGCCCCTTCCTATGTCGCCTTCACCGACACTGAGTGTCTCATCGGCAGTGAGTTCTGTGCAGATTTGTAGTGTTTTCCTGGTTGCTTCGCCTGTTCATATTGGTATTTGGTTTATGGTTGTCTGTGGGGAAGTGGTTGACTCTTGATGTAACCCACCTATAGCCGTAATTTGTCCTTATTTACATATTTTTGGCTGTTAATCTTCTACATTTTTTGTCAGATTTAGTAGAGAGATTCCACTTAGATAGAGTTAATTTTATACTGCTCCCATGGCAGGTGCTGTTGCCTGATTCCCCCCAACGTTCGATCATAGCTGCACCATGGTAGCTAGCTGCTGTCTAGCTCGCCTGAAGCCCTCATCAATGGAGGGGTCGTCTCTTTGTAATGGCCATGGAGATAAAGGAATGATGCTAGCTGTTGCTACTTCATGGTGTTCTTTGTAGTGGTGTGACGGAAGGAAGAGAAAATAAAGTTATAAGAAATAATCCTCATGGAATAAAGGAAAGGGGGCGATCATCCCTCCTCTTTGTCATTGGTATGAGTTCCCTCAGACTTAAACAACTTTTCATAAAAGGTAGTAGCAGCAAGACATATATTCTCAAAAGAGGTATGCAAATTATCTTCTGCATCCTTTAATGTCGTAATTGATAGTTTTTTTCTATTATACTGTGCCACAACATGAAAGAATTAAGTATTTTTATCACCTTAGAGATTGCTGAGAAAGCAAGGGATGCAATCCTCGGTCGCAAATATGATCAGGTTTAACAACTTTCATTTGATAATGCAACATATCATAAGTTGTAGATTTTTAATTCTCTTAACTATTTGTGATTGCAGGTTCGTGTGAATCTTCCTAATGGAGACATGGTGGGTCACACAGGTGACATAGAGGCGACCATTGTGGCTTGCAAGGCTGCTGATGAAGCTGTCAAGGTAATTCATACCAGGGCACCTCCAAATTTATAGTTCTGTGCCCTTGTAAGTTATATTGCCATACTGAACCATTAATATCTATTCCCCTAAAAGTATGCTACCTCTCTATTTTTGGAGTTCTACTTCTTACCATATTTGCCTTAGTTACTTTCTGTTAGCTTGACAATATGCATACTTTCATGCAGATGATTATTGATGCAATAGAGCAAGTTGGGGGGGTCTATGTTGTTACTGCAGACCATGGAAATGCTGAGGACATGGTGAAGAGAAACAAGAGTGGACAACCACTCCTGGACAAAAGTGGGAACATTCAAATTCTCACTTCTCATACACTTCAACTAGTAAGTTCTCAGGCTTTTATTTATTGATAAGGAAGCATCTCTTCTGTCTTATATTTCTTAGTGGCTAAAATGCACATTAGATCTTAACTAGAAAACTGAGAAGGGGATCCGGCTTTATATGAGTATCTACCAATGAATAGTCTAGTCTCAGTGGTGTTCCTTTTCTTCTTTTGTATGTTTGGAGGTAGTGAATGCTTCCTAAAAATGGTCTGCATTTACTTGTGCTTTTATAATACATTGGATGGAGAGAACATTTTACCATTTTAGTACTCCTATCTAATGTTTTGTGTGCACTCATCAAGACAGTTTCAATCAAGCTAGCTTCCCCACCCACAGAATTGGATATGTTTCTTCTCTAGTTTGAGATCCCAATTTTCTGTGGGATGCCATTCTGGAATTGCAGCTTTCAGAGGAGATATTTCTCCAGGATGTTAAATCAGTTAACTGAGGGCATGTTTAGGAAAATATTTAGCTGAAAACTACTTTTGGCTTCTACTTTCGACATGAAAAGGAAAATGTGTGGGTGTGTTTAAAATGATTTTGGGCAGACATACAACCTGCTCCTACATTAGTTGTCTTTATGCTCTCTCCTCTAACCCCCATCGAAATTTCCGTTCAACCATGCTCCTTGTACTCTCTGGCTTTTCCCACCCTCTTGATTGGGTCTCCTCTGCAGGCCTTTCAGTTGTTTTGTTATTCCCCACTTAATAATTCCAGTGGAGGAAATGGACATCTTCTTTGATTGCATATTAATTCTTCTTTGCTTGCACTGATGAAATTTTGTGCTGCAAAGATTGATTGTTTTGCCTTCAGGCTATTTGACGTCTCCCCATTTGCAAATACTAACACATTCCTGCGCTCCTCCATATGACTTCCAGATGCTTTGCTATTTCTTTGAACAACTCTGATAACCCTCTGCAAGTTACGAATGTATGATTCAGATCTTCCACATCATTTCTGCATGTCCTACAGATTGGGTTTATTAGAATCTTGCACTTACTCAAGTATCCTCTGGTAGGTAGTCTACCCCATGTGATCTTCCACAATAAAATTCTCACTCTAGTCTGAGCTGGAGCCAGGACCAGACGGTGTACCGTGTCGAGTTTAATAGAGATTTTGGTTATGCTAGCAACCTCTGACATATCATTTTTTTTTTTTTTGAACAGGGACTCTTCCAATGTTTTATTAAGAGATCTTTATTGAACGTGCCATTTCTGCAGGAAGATATGTTCAGGACTCCTCCAATAAAATATCATTTCATTGTTTAAATGAACCACCTTCAGCACTACATTTTAGTTTTTATTTTTTAGCTCCATAATCTGGTGATTAAAAAGACAAGTGAGGTGGAAGTTGATGAAAAGTGTACCACAATGCATAGCATTTTCTCTGGCACACAACAACTTAAATTTCCCTGTATAAGGCTCTAATTTGGATTTTTTTTTTCTATAAAGTGTACCACCATTAGGGCTGTAAACGGGTCGGGTTCGGAATCGGAAACACAGATTCCGATACCGATTCCGATAACCGAAATATGGTTCCGATTCCGATTCCGATAAGAATGGTTAGTTCCGATTCCGTTCCGATTTCGATAACATTATCGGAACCGAAATTCCGATAAGGTAAGATGTTTACCATAATTTTACCTTGAGTTTATGATAATTTATCGGAATAACCGATACCGATACCGATTCCGATTATTTTTTCGATTCCGATTCTGGTAACTTATCGGAATATCCGATACCGATTCCGATAAGCTATCGGTATCATTTTCCGATTCCGAAATCGATAATTTTTATCGGTATCGGGTCGGAATATCGGAATATCGGGTTCCGTTTACACCCCTAACCACCTTGCATATCATTTCATGTCGACGTCAAGTATGCAGGCAGAAGAAAAAAAAAACTGACTACTTGTTACTATGGTCCTGCTTCATTTTAAAATTTATTTGTCATCTTGTGTGTTGCATATGGGGGATTCTCGTATTCTCTCTTGTAATTTACCAGAATCCTGACGTAATTTTTAGTGTCAAACTGTTTCTTGGATTCTTCTGTTTGAGAATTTGTATATGACATATGCTAAAACCCTTTTGTTTTGACATTATTATTTCTACAGGTATTTTATCCTTGGGGATGGTTCCTTCTATACCGTTCGTGAAGAAATGCGACGGCATGTTAGTCATTTTATCCTTGGGATGATGAGGTGAATGGCATTGCATGTCATACATATAAACATATGTATGCTACATCTATATATATATAGTATTTTACATGTAAATAGTCTATTGATAATTAATGAGTGAATCTAAAATTTGACATCGAATCATGTGGTTTTGGAGTAGGTGGCAATGCACTTTAGTGTCACCTGTGGCTTCAAATCTCACTCTCTCTCTCTCACACCCCCCCCCCCCCACACACACACCCTCTCTCTCTATATATATGTGTGTGCACACACGTGCATAAATATATATTTATACATCCACCTGAAAGGAAAAATATAAGCCCCAAACCTTGTTCTAACCTGAGCGGTGAGTTAAAAGCAGTCTAAATATCCAATTAGTTGCTACTCAGCGTGGTTAGACCATTGTTGAAGTCTGTCCTCAATCCATGCAGTGCCCATTTGAAATATCCATGTGGCATCAACTGAAATGGATGAGACTAATTGAATAGTTCATGCGTCTCTAAACAGTCCACATTTGCCTGGTTATTTCCTCTTTGAGTTACGCATGTTGCATCCATCAAGTGGAGAAACAATGGTTCTGTGGTCTTTTCCTCTTGAAATATTCCTTTTTTTTTATTTATAAGCAATTTTTTTGGTCAAGTATGCTGTTAGAAGCATTATTGTGTGTATTTGCTTCATCAGGAAAATATCATCCTAATCTTAAGTGGGATTTCCTGTAATCAACAGTATTTGCATTTTATGCTTGCAGTTACCGTGTATAGCTTTTTGTTACAGGTAATGGAGTTGGAGCTGAAGAAGTTGGAGGATACTGTTAAATCTATCCATGAGGATCATGTTTTACCTTCGGTCAAGGTACTTGGATTGAAAGACCTCACTTTATCATGTTGCTATTTGTATGAGTGAATGCGTACTTGTGTAGTATATATAATCTGCAAGGAGCAATTGTTTTTACCAACCTTTGACATAAAAAATTGAAACTAGAATGGGTCCCATCGTCCCTTCCCAGCTAAGGTATCCTGTTGCCGTTGCCCCATGTCTTGTTGCAAAGCATGTTGCTCTTCTATAACCGTGAGATGATTTCATGTGTTTGTCTGCTGTTTAATCTGTTACATGTCACTTTGGCATGTCTTTAGATATCTCTATTGTCTGCTCTTGAACTTTTCAGGGAGGAAGAGATGCGAACAACCAATTCGCGGATGGCCTGGTTGAGCTTCCTTTCGCTTGCTGTGTGCTTGTCGGTGGCAGGATTACAACTATGGCATTTAAAGACCTTCTTTGAAAGGAAAAAGCTTATGTAAATGTTGAGTGAGGATAGCTTTCTCCTTATATCATGTTCTCCCAGGATTCTTTCACTTAAAATGCATCACAGAACAGAATTCTTGATAAAAAACTTCTTATGTTAAATCCCCTTTTTTTTCTTCCCGAATTGTCAGTAATGTTTCTGGTCATTTGGGTTGACGCAAATGTTGAGAGTTGGTCCATGCATTAGAGGGCCTACAACTAGGAGTGCAAACTGGGTGGTTGGGTATAGCCAGGCCAGATCTGACCAGTTTTATTATTATTATTATTATTAATTTTTTTGTGTGTATGGATGGGTATGGACCTTCCCATTTACTCAGCTTTGAAATTGGGATGTGGGAAGGTGGTGAATCCTCGTGAGGTTGTGAATTCAAAAAAATATCTGCGTTCTGTGCAGAAGACATTTAAATTTTTTTTCCCAGCTATAGTAATTGTCAGCGGCTGACTAAACTGTTGACATATCTTCCTAGACATCGACAACCCTCTAACCATTGACATATCTTCCTAGACATATATCATCGGCTTTGGTAGCCACTGACATAAGGATATATGTCAGCGGTTTCATGGCCGCTGACAAATCTGTCTTATGTCACTGGTTTTAAAATAGTGGCTGACATATCATAAGTCGACGGATCTTTTGTCGACGATGTTGTCAGCGGCATAGCGGCTGTTGACACAAAATTTTGTCAACAATTTTTCATCATTTGTCAGCGGCTGTTAGCCGCTGACATATCAGGTTTTTCTTGTAGTGACCTCCTCCACCCGCTCAAGTTAACCCCGTTGTCCACCATCCACCACCAGTAGCCGCGTGGGCCTACGACGACGAGCACGAAGTAGGCCAGCTTTTGGTTATTTCCCACGCCACACCTACTTCCACCACGCCTACTACCACCACATCCATACCTACCACGCCCACCGCTGCCACCCTTACCTCACCACTCTACAACAACCCTGTCATACTGCCCGTTATCCCGTCACCTCTCAACATCCCATTCTCCTCTGCGCCAACACCCTTATTAGCCACTCCCTCCATCATTGACACCACTTCACCTCCCCTTCACCACAACCTTGCCCTACGAAGCGGGTGGATGTTCCACCGGATGTACCTAAATGCATCCGTGTCTATGCCGGGTCAGCTGACCCAACCTTCCAACAACCAGCAGCAGCAACAAGACATTGAGGAAATAGATCCGGTCTCGGGGACCCAATATGACATACTGAAGCATTTGGATCAAACTCCAGCCAAGATATCCATCCTTGAGCTAATTAAAAGGTCACAGACACATCAAGATGCCTTAAGGGTGTTTCTGCAAAGGGTCATGGTAAATGAAGATATGAATCCTGATAATCTGCCATCTGTTCTTTCCATTGTCAACAAAGGGCCAACAATTACTTTTTCAGACAGCGAGTTAGCTTCCCCAGAGGCCAGGAGAATGCCTTTATGTGTCACCTTGACCATAAACAAAGTGGCTATTGATGCAGCATTGGTCGATACCAGAGCTTCTATAAATGTGTGCCCACTGAGTACTTTAAGGTCTTGCAACATCTCCGAGCACCGCTTGTAGCCCACTTCTACAACCATAGCGGCCTATGACAATTCCCGGCGGGCCTGCCATGGCATCATTTCTTTACAGGATGAATTGGGCCCACTTGTCATGACTGTAGATTTTTATGTGCTTGATATTGATCCTACTTTCAAAGCCATCCTGGGTCGCCCATGGATTGAGGCGTTAGGGGCAGTCCCCTCTATGGCTCATCAATGCTTCAAATTTCCATTCCAAGGGCGGATAGTTAAAGTCAAAAGTGCGGCGACCACCCACACTGTAGAGGCCATCGAGAAGATAATGCCATCGGTCTGGACATCTAACAAGCCCATCATCTCAGTGCTGGATGTGAATTTTCCATGGGCTTACACATTTTTCAGCAGCCGTCAGATTGTATCTCTATCAATGGTCGTCGTTAAAAGAACACATTGACAAACACCAAGGGGTGGAATATCATGGTTAGAATTGGGTATCAACCGGGAAAGGGGCTTGGTGCTCACCTTCAGGGGAGGACTCAAATTATTAATGATCCCAAGAAATTCACAAAGCGGGGGCTTGGATACCAAGAAGGATTTAAGCTTTGAGCAGCACAGTCATCTACATCGAAGTCAGACTAAGAGCCTCTCACCTGGACTCTATATGATCATTTTGTCAGAGGGCCCGTGCAGCCAGGCTACAATGTTGTCACGATAGAAGCACTATTGTCCCCATATCAAGCTATGGAGGCCCTGCGGCCCAGTAAAAAGAGGAAGCCAGAAGAAACAGGGGCAGAAGAACCAGATCTGGAAGATTTAGTCTCAGCCATCAGTTTTTGGTT
Source organism: Colocasia esculenta (assembly GCA_014218235.1). NCBI lineage: Eukaryota > Viridiplantae > Streptophyta > Magnoliopsida > Alismatales > Araceae > Colocasia > Colocasia esculenta. The sequence continues at coordinate 56,508,335 of CM024765.1, forward strand.
CAAGGAGGACAACACCATGCAATCCCCGGTAGCAGATACAGAAGAACAAGACCTTGAAGACCTCGTTTTGGCAGTCAGTCAGTTGTTCAGCGAGGACAGCATTCCGCACTCTCTAGTAATGGAACAGTCAGTATCAGCAGCCACCACCAAGCGACAGTTGCTTGGACCTGGTGAGGATTTTGAAGTCGTGAATCCCATCAACCAAACAAAGGAGTTCTGGCCAGGGTATTCCTGGCCTTCTAGTCATTTTGTATCTTCCATCTTTGTTTATAATTTCTCTTTCATCCCTTCTTCTCCTCCTCTCATCCTCCAATTCTCCCCCGACTCTCTCGAAGCGTTAACCATCTCTTCGTCCTCTTTCACCCTTTCTTTCGACGTCTCGATTCTGTCCATCTCCCGATGCCTTCACCTGTAGGATAGTTAATTCCCTTTCTTAGTCTAGTATGATTGTGTTTAATTCAACAAAAAAAAAATGCTTCCATCCCCCCCTTTCCATCATTTGGACGGTGATCCCCGTCCTCCCCTCTCCTTCGGACGGCAATCCCCGTCTTTCCCTTTTCAAACACCAATCTCTTGCTTTCACTTCCGCTGCAATCCTCGCTCCCTCGATGGCGATCCCTGTCACTCCTTGCTCCCAACACTTGGACGGCAATTCCCGTCCCTGCATTTCCTTACTCTCGACGGCGATCCCCATCACCCCGGCTTTCTTCCTTCCTCGGCGGCGATCCCCGCCTCTCCTTCCTCCTTCTGTGCGCAAGCTGCGATCCTCGCTCGCCTGACCATCATGGTCACGCTGGGCGATGTGGGTAAGGGGCCTTCTATTCCCCTACACCCAAACTCCTCTGCGGACACCCTGAGCTCGGGTGGTCTGCCCTTGCCTCCAGTCCCATCGGAGGATTCCCGCGGCCCAGCCGCACCTGTTTATTTCCCTTCCAATAAACCTCTGGACACTTCTCCAGTGCCTCCTGTAAATATCAACCCTAGTTTAGACTCAGGGGTAGAATCTAGCAAGTCCTCGTCCTCGTCTAGGAAGAGAAAGGGTAGTGGCATACCCCGTAGATATTTGTTAGATCTGGTGCAAAGGTGTGGCGCTCTTCTAGCTGTTGAAGAGTTTGCCCTAGAAGCAGTTGTTTTGAACATAGAAGCTCAGCACGAAGAGGAAGGGCTAGACGACGGATTTGGAGTTTATGGTATCTTAGCTGAGGAAGACCCAGCGGATGAAGAGGATGGTGAGATAGAGGACGCTGCCGAGATGTATGCGAGTGGCATGAGAATATTCGATGAACCCACATCGGCAGTGGATGAACCCACCAAAGAGGTAAATATTGGAACTGACGAAGATCCCAGGCTCCTAACCATAGCTTCCAGTCTCCCTCCGGAGGAAGAAGAGACGCTCGTAGAAATGCTAAGGGAATTCAAGGATTCTGTTGCCTGGTCGTATGATGACATGCCTGGCATCGACCCTGAATTAGTGGAACATAGGTTAATCTTGAAGCCAGGGGCGGTTGCCATTAAACAAAAATTGAGGCGATTCCTCCCCCACATTACTTTGAAGATGAAAGAGGAAATTGATAAACTACACAAAGCTAAGTTCATCCGTGTAGTCCTCTATCCATTGTGGGTGGCTAATATAGTCCCAGTAATGAAGAAGGATGGAAGAGTGTGAATTTGCATTGACTTCCGGGACTTGAATAAGGCATGTCCAAAAGACGATTTCCCTTTACTTCATTTGGATGTTTGATTGATAACACCGCTGGGTTTGAAACTCTATCATTCATAGATGGTTACTCAGGATATAATCAAATCCGTCTAGCCCCGGAGGACCAAGAGAAAACCTTTTTCACCACACCCTGGGGGACTTATTGTTATGTGTTCATGTCGTTTGGATTGAAGAATGCTGGCACCACTTATCAAAGGGCAATGTTAGCTATATTCCATGATATGATTCATATCGATGTTGAGGTTTACGTGGATGATATTGTGGTGAAGTCTCGAACTCGAAGAGAACACTCCTTCGCGCTTGCCAAAGTATTCCATCATGCACAAGAATATCAATTAAAGATGAATCTGAAGAAGTGTGTGTTTGGAGTTTCTTCAGGCAAATTGCTATGTTTCATAGTCAGCAAACGGGGGATTCAGATAGACCCACACAAGGCCAAGGCAATCAATGAGATGCCTCCTCCTAAGAACATATCTGAGCTTCGAGGTTTGATTGGTCGGCTACAGTTCATAAGGAGATTCATATCTCAGCACTCTCAAAGATGTCGGCCTTTCTATGAACTGTTAAAAGGAGGAGCCAAATTTGAATGGAATGTCAAGTGCCAAGAAGCCTTTGATGAGCTCAAGAGTTATCTCATGAATCCGCCCGTGCTACATGCGCCTATCTCTGGGAAACCCTTAATCCTATATTTGTCAACTATTGAGGACTCCCTAGGAGCTGTCCTTGCGCAACATGATGATTCGAGGAAAGAAAGGGCAGTCTATTACCTATCTAGGCTCTTCAATCCTTTCGAGCTCAAACTCACCACAATGGAGAAGACGTGTGCAACGCTAGTGTGGGTAGTGCAAAAATTGATGCACTATTTCTTAGCCTATAGGGTGAGTCTGATTTCTAGAATGGATCCTATTAGGTATCTCCTGGAGAAGCCAGTCCTCGCCGACAGATTGGCTCGCTGGCAGAGCTTCTTGTCTCAATTCGATATCACCTTTGTAGTCCAGAAGGCTATAAAAGGGTATGCCATTGCTGAGCACCTCGCTCACCTTCCTCTTCCTCACAGTGACACAGTTCAAGAGGATTTCCCCGATGAAAACCTGTCACTCATCTCTCGCGATCCCTTCTGGTTGCTCCACTTTGATGGGGCTCTCAATTCTAGGGGACGAATATAGGTGCTGTCTTGTTCACCCCAGAAGGGATCACTGTTCCACTTGCATATCAACTCCAGTTCCCTGCCACCAACAATGTCTCCCAGTATGAGGCTCTCCTAGCTGGTCTAAAGCTTGCCTACCTCTTAGGCGCGCGCCATCTCAAGATCATAGGAGACTCTCAACTTGTTCTCCGACAGGTCCTTTCTAGCTATCGCACTCGTGACCCTAAGCTCAAGCCCTATCAAGATCTGGTTACGCTCCTAGCTAAGCAATTCCGCAAACTCATCTACATTCACACTCCTCGCTCTCAGAATATCCTGGCCGATGCTCTGGCATCTCTGGCCTCATCTCTCTCCTTCCCTCTCAGCCACAGTGCTGAGACTATCACTGTTCAAAGATTAGAAGCTCCCTCCACTCAGGATCCTTGGTTTAATAACCTTAGGAGCTCTTTAATCTTGAAGGCAGAGAAAAAAGAAGCGAAGGAAGTACTGCTTGTAGAGTTAGGAGAAATGATGGATGAAGAAAGGCCATGGTACCATGAAATTGAGCAGTATTGCAAAGACGGTACCTTCCCAGAAGAAGCCGAAGCTGAGGATAGAAGAGTCATCCATAGAGCAGCATTAATATATACCATTGTTGGAGAAGTGTTGTATAGACGCGCTCTAAACGGAATGCTCCTCAGATGTTTGCAAGATGAAGAAGCCTGGAAGGTGGTGGAAGGAGCCCACTCTAGTGAATGTGGAGGGCACGTCAATAGCCAAATGTTGGCTAAGAAGATCCTTAGGCAGGGCTACTACTGGCCAACCTTAGAAGAAGATTGTGCCATCTACGTACGTAGGTGTGTCAAGTGCCAACTTCATGCCGATAAGATCCATGCTCCATCCTCTTCTTTGCATCCACTATCTTCTCCTTGACCTTTCTCCATGTGGGCCTTTGATATCATTGGACCCCTTGGTGATCCTAATGCTCAAGTAAAACAAAAATATTTCATCCTTACTGCTACTGAGTACTTCACCAAGTGGGCTGAAGAAGAGGCATTTACAGAAATCAAAGGCTCGACCGTGTGCAGATTCATCATGAAGAACATCATCTCGCGGTTCGGAGTGCCAAGCGGCTTTGTCACCGACAATGGACCTCAGTTCATATCACAGGAGCTTCAGGACCTATGTAAGAAATTCAATATTTCTTTGCATCATCCATCTCCATATTATCTGCAAGGCAACGACCAAGCCGAAGCCACAAATAAAACACTTTTGAATATTTTAAAGAAAACTTGTCAGTCTCATAAGTTCGCTGATTGACCTGAAAAATTGATTGAGGCTCTGTGGGCCTATCGTACCTCCGTCTGCACGCCCACTGGGCAAACTCCCTTTTCACTTACATACGGGATAGAGGCCGTATGCCCACATGAGATCCTCATTCCTTTGCTAAGAGTTTATCTGGAGAAAGAACTTAATCCCGACGAACGTCGAGAAGCGTTACTTACACAGCTGGAACTCCTAGACGAACGACGTCTAGCCGCAGCCGATCATGTGATTTCTTATCAAAATAGACTCTCACGATCTTTTCAAAAGAAAGTGATTGAACACAAATTCTAAGAAGGAGACATGGTTTTGAAGCGAATTTTCATAAAACCTGGAGGTCCTAGGTTAAAGTTGCAAGCAAACTGGGAAGGGGCGTACGTTGTTAAGGAAGTGTACCCTGGGAATGCGTATAGGCTTATCAATGCTGATGGTGAGGAGCTTTCTCACCCATGGAATGGACTGTATCTTAAAAGATTCTACCCTTAATAAAAGGTTTTCAATAGCAACATCATTTTGCAAAAGAATGTTAATAGCTATGTGTCTCACTCCCTTTCATTTGTTGTCAAATGACCCTTATGCTCAGTCACACACAGCACACGACAACCCAGGGCCAATTTTCCTTAGTTAGTGGTGTTCCTGCCTAGCCCTAGTGTGGGGTGCGAAGGTCAATTCTCTTCTTGTTCGGACAAGGTCTAGGGGCAAAACGGCGCTGATTTGTGGACTAGGGGAGGTGTAGCTCATATGTATGAAGTCTCGAAGTGTAGCAACCCGCGGAAAAAAAATTCCAGTATTTAAAATTTTGAAATAATAAATTTATATAAAAATGGAATAATAGAAACATACATACCATTATCGTATGTGCAAGAACACATCTAAAAATTTCGTAAAAATTATAAATCAACCCCAAATATTATCCCTAAGTGTTCCACGAAGAAATTCATGCAACGAAAAAATCCGATTGGCCAAGCGTACATCACAACGTGACTAATTATCTAAATTTGGAAACTAAGTCGAAAAAACCATTAACACAGAAATATAACGGGCTCATAATTAAATGAACATGTCGGAGAGACCTCCAACATCGGGTATTGATGACCCATTTATCAAAATTAGACCAATGGACCTCTCATAGCCCATGAATAAGATTCAAGAAAAAAATATAATAATAATAGTAATAATCTTGAATAAATTGGAAAATGCAAAGGAAAGGAAATAATTAAAACCCATTAAACAAAAAATGATAATGGGCTTTATTAAATGGACCCATTATAAATTAGTGGGCCAAAATAAGAATTTTTAAAAGGGAAATAATGGGAAACTACCCTAAATTCGTAACTAAAATAATGCATAAATAGAAATGGGGTATTTAATACATTAAATTAGCAATTTGAGTTATATTTAGATTTCTAAACCTACCCAAATAGGTTGCCCACGAAATTAGCTTCCATCCTAACCCAATTAGGAGATCTCATGCCTAAAAAGGGGAGAGGGAAATAGGAAACTCAGAATTAAATAAGAATTTGAGTTAAACTAGGAAAGGGAATGAGGAGATGCTTAAATACTCCTCTAAAACCCCCATGGCTGGCCCTAGCTCGTGCCAAGGGATTTCTGGATGTGGGAAGGAGTCTAGGAGGAGAAGAATTCATGGAGAAGAAGTCTCTCTCAAGCTTCATCTTGAGTTCTTCAAGTTCTTGCCCTAGGAGAGAAAATCGAGTCAAGGTAGGCATTCTCATGAGCATAAACTATGAAAATTATTCTGTAGGATGTTTCATCCATCAGGAACAAAATCCCTTTGGTTTCATATTTTTCCATCGAGCAAATCTTTAGTTCTCAATTTTCAAAGTTTTGTGAACTTCATGACCCTAAACCCTCTTTTCAAATTCATATCTTAATGCATACTCGTTCTCATGCCATGAGATTTTTACTATAAGAACTGATGGATGTTAGGCTTCTTTTTCCCCTGAAAGCCCTAATTTCCATCCATCCTATCATGCGAATCAATTCGTTGATCTCATCTGTGTACTATTCTAAGTTCTTCATGAATACCATGACCAAAGCATGTCGAAACCCTGTTTGTTTTCTAATTCCTATTTACGGGAAGTACTCATACATGTCTGGATCTGTTTAAAATTGGTTTCATGATTTTTCATGTACTGTACAATTTGTTTTTAATTTTAGAACAACTCTGTGTCAAGGAAGGGCAACCCTTGGACCGCAATCCAAGGCATGTCTGATCCCTGTTGTACTCGGGCACAGACCACCAGAATGCGACGGCCCGATAGGCCGCGTTCTGAGGTCTGGTTGCGATAGTCTGCTGGTCGCGTTCTGAACATGACAGGCATCGACGTCGCGATCGCTGTGCCTGGTCTGAACGGTCTGTCGCGTTCCTTACAGGTCTTTGTCGCATTCTCAATGCCTGATCAGACAAGTCTGTCGCGATCCTTACAAGGTATTGTCGCATTCTGATCCGACCCCATCGCGATCCTTACAAGTGTCCGTCGCGTTCACAGGATTTTTGTAGAAAACCCCTGAATTGAAATGTTCTGATTGCCTAGTGTGCTTATACCATTTAATCTCAGTTATACCTGTAGTAAAAGCACTTTATATAAATTGAACTTTTATATGTGATTTAAAATACATACATACAACTAATTTCCATCTATGATTTCATGTCACATGCACACACTCGAACCATCCAAATGCGGCTTAATTGTATAATCTATCTGGTAATTTATGCAATTAACTTGCCTTAATTATAAATGAACTTGCCCTCAATTTTCGCGTTGTTTTGAAACACCGATCTCGACGCTCCACTGTTCTAGAACTCCTCTAAAATGTTGAGCACTTGTTCCCTTAATTACCCTCTTTCTTGACTTGGACGAACTCTCCGAGGGATACTCCTTATGTCGGACTAGTGAGTCTTTGATCAAGGCCTCCGTAAGTCTCCTCTGTCCATGGATTCCCATATAGTCGACGAGCCGGTTGTACCCTAACACCTATTACACCCTTTAGGGATCAGCATGAATCCAAACGGCTATTAGAAGTTCACTCTTATCTTGAATCACGCCGTACCTCTGGACCTGTGCTTAACATGGCCAGTGGTAGGGTCGTGAGTTCCACTTGACTGCCAACACCATGTGCGCATGTTGTGCAACTGTTACTATCACCCGTTTACTCGACGTTTCTACGTGCAATGACCATAGATCTCAACTATACCCTACTCGCTCGTCTATTCACCTTCTCTCTACTATCTCATCTATTCACCTAGTGCTCTCATCTATTTCTTGGTACTCTCTATCGGCCATCTATTAACTGTCTGAAGATGAACAATATAATCAATGCCTGCGCAATAGAACCCCGATCTGGTCCTGGGGAGAGCGCCCGAAAAGTGCCATTTGCCCATGAGAGTTAACATGATCAGGATGTCGGCATTGCATCCAAGCGCCATTTAACAAAGACGATTAAGATAATCAAAACAAAGTGCTATGTTCTCTCTTTGTCCTTTGACAACAAAGTGCCATTTAACAAAATTACCCTATGACAGTCAAAACTAAGTGCTATATCTCTCGTTGTCTTCGACAACAGAGTGCCATTTAACAAACAAGTGCTATGTTCTCTCGTTGTCTTTGACAACAAAGTGCTATGTTCTCTCTCGACTATCTACGAATAACCAAAGTGCAATTACTATCTCGATTGACGGAAGTTAATCAAAAGTACTATACTATTTCGGTTGATGAAAATCAATAAAAGTGCAATTTAGTCTCTATATGGCCAACTACTATCTCTCTCCTTGCTATACATGTCGCTTGCTATTACTTGACACTGTCGCTACTTGCTATTGCGTTGTTATTGTTTTCTATTGTGACATAACTTTTATCCTCGTGCTATACTTGACTCATCTGCTATCTGAACCAGGTGACTTGTGCTATTCCAATCACGTGCTATCATGCAATCTTTTACGATACTTGACTCGCTCGCTCTCTATCTTTAGTTACTCTGCCATTTAATGCATTAATTATATAAAGCCTGCTTGAGCCTGAGATTTAAGTCCTACTGGGCGTTATCGCTCACCCGTCATTATTTGTTATTGTATCTCAGGTAAGTTGGATGAAAGCATTATACCTACCAATGGGTCGGGACCAGAGTGATGAGAGATCTGAAGTCAACTCTTGAAGTTACCCTAGTACCCTGGAGTCTAGTAGTTATTGCTTTAGATTTCTTTCCAATGTAGTGATGTCACTGAGCCTTGTGCGTGGCTCCGAATTAGTGGTTGTAATAGTCTTAGTGATTTTACAATGAAATAAAGAGTTTTATTCAATTTATTGTTCAATAGATGCTCTGAATTATTCAACTGATCGTACATTTTTCTCTACTATGTACTTTGTTCACGTTCTCGCCGATTTATTCCACTGCTAAATTGGCGGGGCATGACAGTTGGTATCAGAGCCTAGGATGTCCTTATTAGGATATTTTAGGTCCTATGATGTTCTAGGTGAACTGCCATGACACGTGTCTAAGTCAACCACCATACCTATGTGAGGATTGGGTAGAACCATGGTTAAGATCTGAATACATTCATCTATACGTATGTATCAACTTAATATTTCTTTAGTATCCTAATGCCAACCTTATTCTTGAAGGAACTCTTAATGGATGCCGACATGAGAACAACTCAGAGGCTAGTTCTGGCATGTCAGCAAGCCGCCCAACTACTAAAAGAAACACTAGAAGCGACTAAAAGATCTAAAAAGGGGACCAATAAGAATGGGAAAAGAAGACATAACCATGGGATGAAGACAAATCAGAAAATGAAACGTAACAAAGAAATTTTCAGTATCACTTGTCTTCATTGTCACAAGCCAGGTCATACGGCCAAAGAGTGTTGGCGAAGGGTTGGTGCATGTCTACTTTGTGGTGATTTGGAGCATCAAATGCGAGACTGCCCTCTTCTAAAGGAACCACCAACTAACACAAAAGATCTCAATTCTGTGACAAGAGGGAATCAACCAAATGGAGATAAAAGAAAAATAAAGAAGAGTAAGAAGAACGACATACAATTATCCCTCATTCGCAAAGGACGATGCGAGAACTGCAATAGGATAGGCCAGATATCAGAGGAATGTTGGAGAAAGGTAGGCGCTTGCCTACACTGCGGAAATCGCAATCATCGGATTTCCGAGTGCCCTACACTTAAGGAACAGGAGAAAGAGTAGCGCTCGACTGGGCAAAAGAGGCCTGGCCGACTTCAAGCTGTGCAGGAAGTTGAGACCAACGAGGAGGGTGGCGTCATGGAAGGTAACTCTAAACTCACCCTGATTACTACCTTAAGCATAGAGTGAAAATTTATATTCATCTGAAGGAGTCGTGGAATTTGGTGGACCAAATTCTTTTTAAGTGGGGGAGGATGTAGCAACCCGGAAAAAAAAATTCAGTATTTAAAAAATTGAAATAATAAATTTATATAAAAATGGAATAATAGAAACATACATACCATTATCGTATATGCAAGAACACATCTAAAAATTTCGTAAAAATTATAAATCAACCCCAAATATTATCCCTAAGTGTTCCACGAAGAGATTCATGCAATGAAAATTCGATTGGCCAAGCGTACGTCACAACGTGACTAATTATCTAAATTTGAAAACTAAGTTGGAAAGCCATTAACACGGAAATATAACGGGCTCATAATTAAATGACATGTCGGAGAGACCTCCAACATCGGGTATTGATGACCCATTTATCGAAATTGACCAATGGACCTCTCATAGCCCACAAATAAGATTCAAGAAAAAAATATAATAATAATAGTAATAATCTTGAATAAATTGGAAAATGCAAAGGAAAGGGAAATAATTAAAACCCATTAAACAAAAAATGATAATGGGCTTTATTAAATGGACCCATTATAAATTAATGGGCCAAAATAAAAATTTATAAAAGGGGAATAATGGGAAACTACCCTAAATTCGTAACTAAAATAATGCACAAATAGAAAAGGGGTATTTAATACATTAAATTATCAATTTGAGTTAGATTTAGATTCCTAAACCTACCCAAATAGGTTGTCCATGAAATTAGCTTCCATCCTAACCCAATTAGGAGATCTCATGCCTAAAAAGGGGAGAGGGAAATAGGAAACTCGGAATTAAATAAGATTGGAGTTAAACTAGGAAAGGAATGAGAGATGCTTAAATACTCCTCTAAAACCCCATGGCCGGCCCTAGCCCGTGCCAAGGGATTGCTGGACGTGGGAAGGAGTCTAGGAGGAGGAGAATTCGTGGAGAAGAAGTCTCTCTCAAGCTTCATCCTGAGTTCTTCAAGTTCTTGCCCTAGGAGAGAAAATCGAGTCAAGGTAGGCATTCTCACGAGCAAAACTATGAAAATTTTTTTGTAGGATGTTTCGACCATCAGGAACAAAATCCTTTGGTTTCATATTTTTCCATCGAGCAAATCTTTAGTTCTCAAGAAGAAGTCTCTCTCAAATCCTGTTTTCAAGTTCTTGCCCTAGGAGAGAAAATCGAGTCAAGGTAGGCATGAGCATAAACTATGAAAATTTTTTTGTAGGATGTTTCGACCATCAGAACAAAATCCTTTGGTTTCATATTTTTCCATCGAGCAAATCTTTAGTTCTCAATAAAGTTTGTGAACTTCATGACCCCAAACCCTGGATACTCGTCCTCATGCCATGAGATTTTTACTGTAAGAACTGTGGATGTTAGGCTTCTTTTGCCCCTAAAATCCCTAATTTCTATCCATCTTATCATGCGAATTAATTTGTTGATCTCATATGTGTACTATTCTAGGTCTTCATGACTACCATGACCAAAGCATGTCGAAACTCTGTTTGTTTTCTAATTCCTATTTACGGGAAGTACTCATATATGTCTGGATCTGTTTAAAACTAGTTTCATGATTTTTCATGTATTGTATAATTTGTTCTTAATTTTAGAACAACTCTGTGTCAAGGAAGGGAAACCCTTGGACAGCAATCCAAGGCATGTCTGATCCCTATCGTACTCGGGCACAGACCACCAGAATGCGACGGCCTGATAGGTCGCGTTCTGAGGTCTGGTTGCGACAGTCTACCGGTCGCGTTCTGAACGCGACAGGCATCGCCGTCACGATCGTTGTGCCTGGTCTGAACGGTCTGTCGCGTTCCTTACAGGTCTCTGTCGCGTTCTCAGTGCCTAATCAGACATGCCTGTCACGATCCTTACAAGGTACTGTCGCATTCTGATCCGACCCCATCGCGATCCTTACAAGTGTCTGTCGCGTTCACAGAATTTTTGTAGAAAACCCTTGAATTGAAATGCTCTGATTGCCTAGTGTTCTTATACCCTTTAATCTCAGTTATACCCATAGTAAAAGCACTTAATATAAATTGAACTTTTATATGTGATTTAAAATACAAACATACAACTAATTTCCATCTATGATTTCATGTCACATGCACACACTCGAACCATCCAAATGCGGCTTAATTGGCATATTCTATCTGGTAATTTATCCTATTAACTTGCCTTAATTATAAATGAACTTGCCCTCGATTTTCGCATTGTTTTGAAACACCGATCTCGACGCTCCACTATTCTAGAACTCCTCTAAAACGTCGAGCACTTGTTTCCTTAATTACCCTCTTTCTTAACTTGGACGAACTCTCTGAGGGATACTCCTTCTGCTAAAGAGCAGATCTAACCTGTTTTCCTAAGTGTGCAGGGACAGAGAATTTTTTGGAATGTGTGCAACGATATACTCAGGGTACTCTCTCTTTCTCTCTCTTATTCGGATCTCATCTCGCACTCGTGTCAATTGCAATTCATTCATTTTTTATAAATATTGACATAAAGTAGAAGATCCACTAAGAGATAAGCAGTATGTACAAAGATAAGGGGGAGGTGGCTCACAAACTCCTTACTACCCACCACCACTCTCCCCAGATCCCTCATGTCTATCAGGAAGTGGTGGCATCTCACCACCACCCCGACCACTCTTGGCACTCGTCTCACCACCGAGGCACCTCTCCTCATCCTCGTTCCTCCGGCGGCTAGAGGACCCTGCCAAGTATTGCCTAACGGAGGTGCCTGTCGCTCTGCTAGCTCCACTCGCGCCGCTCCTGCTCTAGCTCCGTGACCGGCCTATGGCCGTCATCACTTCCTGAAGTCCCCGCGCTAGGGTCTGCTGTACGTGCAGATCAGCGCGCAGCCGGGCTAACTCCTCCTGGTCCACTGATGACCCCTGCACTCGCAACGTCGCCAGCTCCCTCGTCGTTTCTGCCACCCGTGACTCAGCTGCCTCCGCCTGGATGCGCAGCTGGTTCCTCTCTCCTGTCATGGTATCGACCTGCCCCTGCAGTTGGGTCGCTCGGTCCGTGGTAGTCCTAAGCTTCGTCTCCTATAGGGAAAGCCAAGTCAGTGCCAAATTTAAATAATTTTCAATTCAAATCACTATCTTACTTACCCGCTCGGCCAACTCCGCCCGCGCCTCCTCGGCTCTCCTCACTGCGGCTACCAGTCGATCCTCTAGATCCGACTGGGAGCCCTCCGCCGCTCTGGAGGAGGAAGCACCAGCCTCCGCTGCTCTCCTCACCAGGTCTAACTCCCTCTGCTACACATGCAACACACGTCAGTTTCCCAAATCAGCCTATGAAATTGGTAGAGTACTGAAGTCTGAGTAAGTGCTTACCAGCTGCTCCGCCTCTCGCTGGGCTACCTCTCGGACCTGCACTGCAGAGTGAAGCAGGGCCCGAAGCGAGGCAATCTCTCCAGCCACGTCCACCTGCAATTCATTTCTAAACCTTTAGCTCAATTCCATTAAAAGTAGTTCACAAGGTCTGGGTTTAGGAGATCTACCTATCGTCGCGCGCCCTTATAAACTCTCGTCCCATACTTTAAGGCATATGCCTGAAGGTACGCATCGTCGAACGTGGTAGTGGACTTGACTTTCTTACCTTGGCGCTCCTAGTTTTGGATCTGCTCCTTAGCCCGCTCGCGCCAGTCGGTGGTGTCGTGAAGACCTCGGAACCCCCGACCTGGCCTGGAAGTTCGATCGTGGCTAGGGAATTCCACCGCGCTCTGCCGCAGGCCGAGCAACCTCTGGGTCAGATAGTGGTGGAGAGGTAGCACGAGGTTGAGAGCATGGATTCACACCGTCCTACCAAAGTAGGGGCGGGCCAGCTCCAACCAAGGCTGTACCTCGTCCGCCTCCCCTAAATATGGCCGCCACACCACTTGCACATCAAGCACATCTTGTCAGTAGCTGAGTAATTATTGAAAATCAAGTTGAATTGTAAGGCCCTCAAATTTTGTTGTATTATTTTAATTTCGTGTAAATAATTCATGTTGTGTATGCATAGATGTACATATCTACGTATGTATTAACTATTTATACTTATGTATGCATGTGTGTAAGTTAGTTGTAAATAATGTATGAATGGTATGATGGTAGTATGTACATGATAGTATACATATGGCATGTATATAGGTATAAGTTGTGCATGGTTTATGCATGTTTTTGAGTTCTGGCCGAAGGCCAACTTGGCGTCAAGATCAATAGACGTTGGTGTTGTGTCGGCGTTAACCATATGGATGCCAACACTAAGTCCAGCGTCCAGCGATGTGGACGCTAATTTCTCTGACCTGCATGCGTTGCAGAGCCCGAATTTCCGGGAGCAAGCTAGATCACCCATTGGGGAGCTATCCCCAACAGTCTGAAAGGCTTTCTTGTCAAGCATGTGTGAAAGGAGAGCCCCCTCTCCTATTTACCAAGCCTTTTGCAACCCCAACAGCCCTCTCTTGGCTCTCTTTGCAAGAGGAGAAGAAGGAGAAGAAAAACCCTAGAGAAAACTGTGAGAAAACCCCACCCTTTGCAAGCTTGAATCCGACCTTATGAAGCTGTTCCTGGCCATCCACCACGACAAGGAGCTAGCTGAAGTGAAGGAGGAGACTTCCCCGACCTCATCTTGGAGTCATCTTCGTCCTAGAACCCGGAGGAGAGCAATTGTGGAGCTTCTTGGGACTGCCCAAGGAGAGCTTCTCCGGCCATTTAGATCCGTCTGGAGTATTTTCTAGAGGCAAGTAACCTACCCTTATCGTCCATGTAGATGTCAAGTAGGGTTTTATCATTTTTATGTATTTTTCCTCGTGTCCTAGATCCCCGATTCACCCTATTATTTAGAGTTCGGTCTGTGTTTCTGCATAGACAGGAACTTGGCGTCAATGCTATTGACGCCGAGATTCCCCATGTGCGTCCAGCGATCTTGCCGTCCACTCTTGGAACGGCCAGAGACCGCCGTTAAGTTCGTCTAGACAGAACAGTGAACTATTCTCTCCTTGTATATGATTACTTTCGATATGTTTTGCGATGAGGATATATTGTAAACCTATTATGCTACGTAATGTGAATGTTGGGATGTGTGGGAGAATGGTTGGACATTTATTTTGTGGATGGTTGAGTTATTATTTATTTAAAATGCATGTGGAAGAATGGCCATGTATGTTCACCCATGATCCTAATAATCCGTGAGAAATTATGATGCCCTAATCCTGTTGAATCATGTCTACATACGCCAGTCTCTGCTCTAAATTTTCTGGAATTTTCCCATGTCAATGTGATTTACTAAAATTATATTTGGGAAATAGAAAACATGTGTAGGATTTGTTAGATTTCCAATAAATCGTGTGTTGTGGAATAAATTCGGGGAAATTTCCTGTGGTATTGTGTATATTGGGTTCAGGGTTATGATCTATTAAACTGAACTTTTATGTTATATACCATGATAAATTGAATTTTGAATAATACGGGAATTATGTTAAATTTTCTACGATTGCATTTTGGATCAGAAAAATGTGAAAATTTTCATTTGGGGTCCTAACCCGAAATCAGCATGTGGTTAAATTCTCAGGTCATTTGGACAACTATACCATGCAATATGAATTTTCCATGCAAAAATGGGTAATTAATGCATGCCATTGTGAAATGATTTAATTTCTGTG
Source organism: Colocasia esculenta (assembly GCA_014218235.1). Classification (NCBI taxonomy): domain Eukaryota; kingdom Viridiplantae; phylum Streptophyta; class Magnoliopsida; order Alismatales; family Araceae; genus Colocasia; species Colocasia esculenta. The sequence continues at coordinate 56,523,498 of CM024765.1, forward strand.
TAACCCAACCTGATTGATAAAATTTCCTGAATGATAAATTTTGTCATCTGTAGTGGCATGATTAGGAAAATAGAGTCATGTTGCGAATGAGAGATTGAATGAGATATGAGCGTCATGTGTAAAATGTGTGTAAAACCGATATGTGTAATGTGTAAAACTGTGCCAAGTGTGATACTGCTTCCATAGAGAGCTGTGGAACCGTACCATGGAAAAGTCCCCATGGGAAGGTTCAATGTGTTGTGATCCTAAGGGCATTAGGATGAAATCCTGGAGGTGGACAAGTACCACTGGTTAGGGTGGAGACTTGTTCTCCCGGTCTGCGCAGTCCAAGAGTCGTCACTATATTGCCTAGGTGGCGTCTATGTGTATGTGATGTGATGTGTCCTTCTTATGGTGGTTTGGACTATGTGTCACGGCACTAAAGTGTAAAATGTGAAATGTGATTGTGATCATGTGCAAATTGTGTAGTGTGAACATGTGTAAATGTGCAATGTGTAAAAAGTGAAGTATGTGAATTAGAAATTGTGTGAAAATGTGAAACCAAAATGTGAGGATGTGAAATTGAAATCCATGTTATGATGATCTGAAATCATGTTAGGACAACAACATAAATGTGGTTATGATTATGTCCTATATGTGTACAATGCGTAGAATCCATGCTAGGGACAATCCTTACTTATGTGTAAACCATTCCATGTGTGTTTGCTCTCACGTTGTGGTTTGAATGAGAACATATCTTTCATGCGTTAGATTGTAAAGCGTTGAACCACGTCAAAACAGCAAGCTTAAAGCATGTAAAATGGTTATGTGCATGCATAAGAATGAGTAGTAACCATGTTAGCAATGTTTTCTTTCATGTATGTAAGCTAGTCATACTAGATTGCTTTCATGTTTTAGCTTAATTGAAAGTAGAACTTTCATGTGTAGGAATGATTAGAGAGCATGTGATAGGAGATTTTGATTTAGGAAATCTGAAAGCATGAATCATGTGTTTCATTAGTAGAATTACCATGACAAGGTTGTCAATTTCAATGTCACACATGCTATATGTTGTGTCTTGTAAATGGTATGTAAAAACCTGCTATGATATGTGCATGTGCGATAGATGTAGTGTTATTTGCTGAGTCTTTTAGACTCATTACTTGCTTCGGCGTACAGGTGTAGTAGGTGACACACCTTTGGAGGAGACTGTGGAAAGCGACTCCGAGCGCGGGGAGTAGCTAGTTTGGTGGAGCTTAGTTGTGACATTTTGGCATTTTGATGTTTGGAATTGAGACATTGTATTAGCTCTATCATGTAAACTTGGATAAACTATGTATTTTATCTTAGCACTTCTTTTACATGGATTATGTGGACTTCAGTTCTTTAAATGTTAATGCAATCATATATGTTAAATGTGGATGATGAATGAAATGAAGACAGTGGTTCTTTTACTTCCGCTACTCTGTTCTTATATTCACGTGTATCTCAGCTGAATGTTATTGTTCGGTAAATGTCCCACTGTGGCAACGTTCACTATATCGACGTGGGTTGGTATAACCGTACCGGTATAATGAGGGTCGCTACAGAGATTGGTATCAGAGCCCACCGGTTGAGATTGCACATGAATATATATATATATATATATATATATATTATATATATTATATATATATATATATATATATGTCTTCATCCCCATTGCATGCTAGGTATGTCCACATGTGTAGAATTGATTAATAATTAATGAAAAATAGATAAGAAATGGTTAGAAAACTTAGTAACCTAGCTAATGGTGGCTGAAATTTATTACAGCCTTGGCTTCGAGAGGTAGGCGTGGCAGAGCGCCGGCCCGTGAAGACGAGCCGAGACGTGACGAGCGGGCGGAGCAGCAGGCCCCGGCACCGCAAAGTCCTGTACTTCCCCCACCGCCGCCTGTGGATTATGGAGTATTCATGCAAGGTCTGGTGCAAGCCATGCAGACGCAGGCTCATACTCAGGCAGCACTCCAGGCACAGTTGGAGGCTCAGGTTAGACTAATAAATGATTAATAGTCTATTTTATTTAATTATGCGATATTATGTTGATTATGTATTGCTTGCTATGTAATGTAGCAGGCTCAAGTACCAGCTCAGGACCATGGTTGTAATACCCTCAAATTTTAAATATCATGTTTTACTTAGAAATTCTTGTTTATGCAAACCGATTAGGTTTAAATTGTGATATTTAGGATTAAGGGTATGTTTAAGACACTTTATCATACCCCAGTACTACTTTCGGTCGTGCGCACCCCGACAGGGCGACACCGGAAAACTGTAACGAAAATAAAATCTGAGAACACCATAATTCTTAGAAAATTGTGGAGATATCAAATATGTAATTATCCGGAATTTTTGACGACCGGATTTTGAGATTAAGTCGACGCAACTATTTTTGGGGCGATTTTTCACCCAGTAGAAAATAAATTCTAAAAATTAAATAAAAATCATGACAATTAGTAAAACCTTCCAATTAGTCTATGGTTGAAATTTCAAGTTAAACGGATATCATTAGGACACCTAAACATGAAGATCTTTGACCCAGCTGAATTAAGGATCAATTACGGGATGGATTTTTTGGGTGATTTACGTGTAAGGCTTAGGAGAAGCCAACACACATTAGGATAAGGCTTATCCATGGGTTGGGCTATCATTAAGGTTACATGCGTGTAACTAAAGGGTGTGTTGCATGAGATAGGTGGCCTCACATGGTTTAAAGGGGCTTACACCATGACACATACATGGCCAACGTGCCAAGCATGCAGCAGAGTTGAGAGCCTATATAAGTTCCTCCTTCAACCTTCGTGGGAGTTTTTGCACTCTCGCTCTCGCTGCCCCTGTTGTTGATGCGCTTGCACCTTGTGTGTGGGAAGGTTGCTGCTGGAGCCAGTATAGCTGTAGCTGCTACTGGTGTACCTGGTGTAGATCGCCATATCCTCAACAAGCAACTACCGAAGTCCCTGTTTCAGCAGTCTTCCTACTTCCTCACTTTGTTGTTGTGTTGATCTCTACGTTAAGAGGAATAAGAATAAGGACCTTTTGTTCTCTTATAATCAGGTAGGTGTCATACCATGAATCCTTCTCAGTTTCCTATGTACATGCTCATGGTTTCCTCATTCGTAGAAACCATGTCTCTTGTTTGTACCATGATTTGTAGAGTTCTTCTTGTTTCGGTTCACTTTTGATTATAGGTATTCAAGGATTTTGTTTACCTTGAGGAAAAGTAGATTCCTATCTTCTCCTCATACTTCTACCCACTGCTTTAGTTAGAAAGATCATAACCTTACATGAGTTGCCTTCAAGTTCATTAACCGGTCTTGGTTAAGTCTGTATACGAGATTGTACTTTCAGAATCTTTTGTTTGATCTTCCCTATTACCTATGGAATCATATAATTATCAAGGAGCTTCTCCAGCCCCATTACAATTTAAGTAGATTTCTAACTTCTTATACCACCCATGATCCATGTTTATGCTATAGAGTTTTGCTAGAATTTTCGATATCTTAGAACATTGTGATTCTTTCCATTCGGATGTTTGTACTTCAAACCTTGATTAGGAACACTTAATACCATGTGTTTTAGTGTTCATCTTGTAGTAGAATCCCAATAAACCATTGCTATCAAGACCACACTTCCAACAATATACTATGTCTAGTTCCTAGCTAAACAAGCTTGAATTGCAAACCTCTTTGTTTCATCTCATTTGTTTAGCTTATAAACCACTGTGGGAACTACAATTAGACTCTTCAAATTGATATAAATCATGCCTTGATTTATAAGTTCCAATGTTAGAGTTTTTAGGATGAATACAAAGTCCCTTATGCAAGAAAAATTGGCGGCTGTCGACAGGCAGCTCATAGCTGTCGACAGGCCAGCCTTCCTGAACTCAGGAATAACTGGGACTGTGTGCATCTGTCGACAGACATCTTGCATCTGTCGACAGATACACACAGTCCAGCAAGATGATGCTCTGTCTGCAGCCATCTGTCGACAGGTCTTTCTTGGCTGTCGACAGGTGCAGCCCTGATTTGAATTTCTGCACCATTTCTTGTCTAAATTCATGCTAGAACTTCATCCTAAAAGCCAAGGAAGTTACCCTCTCATTTACCTTGATATTTATTGTCATACTACCTCAAAGTTTACCCACATTATGTACCTTAATCTCCCTTAAGTTATTCTTAAAGTTAGCAATTACGAATAGTACTCCGATTGAGTCTATTCTTCGATGTTCGGTAATGAAGGTTATAAAACTTGACCACTTGAGAGTTCATATGTTTGAACACCTTATGAGATATGAATACTTGTGATGACAACTGTGTACCCTCATTTTCTTGGGTTTTTATGTGATTTAAATCTTCTGAAGTTGTCGGCTTTGAGTCATCACCTTGTCTCAACTAATTGTCCTTCTTATTTTCTTGAACTCTGAACTACTTTGTCACCAAGATATTTGTATTAATCATAAATCAAATCTTCCTTTGGATTTCTCATTTCCGTTATGCTCATGAAAAGAAATTTATGATTTGAAGACAGTGCTCTCTTCAAAAGAGGGTTTAGGATCACATGTGGTAGCACCAGCCACTTGTGATCAGCTGAGGGCGACAGTTTGTAGGTAAATCCAAGTCAATGGACTGATGATGGTGGGTAATAAAATAATTATACCCCGTTCTTGCGCAATGAACAAGATCTAAGGTGCTGGAATCGCCTAGGCACTGAGGATGGTAAATTACGTCTATATAGTAACCTCTTGAGAGCAGTGATGCCTGTCGGATTTGTTTCCAAATTAAGTTATGGTCTGAATTCTGAAAGACAAATGTGACTTTTATTCTGTGATTTGTTGGAGCTCATTATGAAATCAATTTGAGCTATATGTTTCTGTTAAGTATGAAATTCATGAGCAATTATGTTTGTTCCACATATGCACTATTTGAATAATCATTCAGTTCTGCAAATTGATACTTCTACTCTATGTTTACTTATACCTACTGAGTCCTTTCGACTCATGCCTTTGTTTCCTTCAACCCTTTCAGATTGAAGGTATGTATAATCTCAGCTACATGTGAATCCTATTTCCGCTGCGGATGACGAAGAAATGAAGAAGAATAATGTAGTTTTAGTAGTTTCTTTTAGTTGATAATGTATTAAGTTAGAAAGAGAGAACTTGACTTTTGTAAATAATGAGTGTTGCTACTATTGTCACCTTGTGTATTATAATGTGTTCGAAGATACCTTTGTGGAATGGTTTGCCAGTTTTGTGCATTGCGCGGATATATCTACCCATAACGAGAGTTTGTCAGCGTAACCCCTCTTCCGATCAAAGGTTACGTATGTGTTTGTGTGATGTCGGAGGAGGGTGTTACAGAGGTGGTATCAGAGAAAGGTTATGGGTGATAGATATTTCTGTGACCATTTTCACAAAGGAAATAAATAAAACATTTGTGTGTATTCTAGAATCTTTAAAGATCATTTTGGTTCTAATAAAATTTAAGTAGTTAGTATGAATTAATTGGATGTGTTTGATGGTGTTCCAGGAAATGGCAGACAAAGGGAAAGCTATCGACACATCCAGTGAGGATAGGCATGAGGAAAGCTTTAGGGAGGAAGTTCACAATGTCCCATTGGCCGGAAATTCTCAAGAAGAAGTACTGGGACTCCTGATTTTGCTACATTTATGCAGTCATTTCAGGGGTTAGTGCAAACACTAATGAAGAACCAACAGGACATGAATGGAGGAAGGATTTCTGGAACATCTTTGCTAGAAAAATTTAAGAAGATGGGACCTCCAGCTTTTAAAGGAAATGGCCAGCCTGAGGTTGTTGAAGGATGGGTTAGAGAGATGGAAAAGATATTTAAGGCCATAAGATGCGAAGAAGAAGACAAAGTCACATTGGCGACTTACATGCTCCAGGATAGAGCAGATGAATGGTGGCAATCTGCCATGAGAAATGCATTTAGAAATAGAAGGGATAATATTAGTTGGGAAGAGTTCCTAAGGGAATTGTATGAGAAATACACTCCACCACATGTCAAGGATAGGAAAGAAGTAGAATTCTTACAGTTGGAGCAAAAAGACATGACTGTGGCAGAGTATGAAACCAAATTCACTGAACTGGAAAAGTATGCACCTCATATTTGCGACAATGAAATCAGAAGGGTAAAGAAGTTTGTGAGAGGATTGAAACCCAGTGTGAGGAGTAGGGTAGCTCCACTAGATCCCCAAAGTATGGCTATGGCACTAAAGACTGCATTTATAGTGGAATCTGAGTTTGAGGAGTATATGAAAAACAAAGAAACCAATGGGGGTAAGAAGAAAAATGTGTATAACAAGGAAACGAAAGGTCAGAAGCGAAAAGTCGATTCAACCAAGCAGCAGGGAGAACAGAAAAAGAGTTGGCCCGTGTGCACTCAATGTGGAAGAAGACACCCGGGTAATGAATGTTGGAAAGTAGCAGGGAAATGTTATGGATGTGGTCAGAAAGGGCATATGATTAAGGACTGTCCACATAAAGCAGACCAGTCAAAAGCGCAAAAACCACAACCTTACTTCCAGCAAGCCCCAAGACAACCACCCAAGGGACCAGCTAGAGTCTTCGCTCTGACCAAGGAGGAAGCCCAGGACACCCCTACAGTAGCTGAAGGTATTCTCCTAACCGAAAATATGTATGCTAGAGTGTTATTTGACCCTGGAGCTACACACTCTTTTATTTCTCGGGTATTTGTTAATTCTATGTCTCGAAAACCAGAGAAATTAGTAGGAAGCATGATACTTGACTGTCCTACTGGTCAAATAGCTACACTTACCTCTGTTATTCCAGAAATAACTCTGAAAATAGGAGAATGTGAACTTACTGCATATGTATATGTACTGGATAACATGCAAGATTTTGACATTATACTGGGAATGGATTGGTTAGCAGAAAATCATGCCGTATTAGATTGCCGTAAGAAAGTCTTAACATTTAAAAGGCCGGGATTAGCAGATTTCAGCTATACATGTCCAAAGAATAATGGAAACAAGATGACTATATCAGCACTTAAAGCCATGAAATGGCTGAGAAATGGTTGTCAAGGTTATCTGGCAAGTGTGATGGCCATATCAAATGAGCATAAACAGGTATCAGTTCAAGATATTGAGGTTGTAAAAGAATTTCCAGATGTCTTTCCTAATGACTTATCTGGATTACCTCCAATTAGAGAAATTGACTTTACTATTGAACTTTTACCTGGAACTTTGCCTATATCCATAGCTCCTTACAGAATGGCACCAGCTGAGTTGATAGAATTAAAGAAGCAATTGCAAGACTTATTAGACAAAGGTTTTATTAGACCAAGTGTGTCACCATGGGGAGCACCGGTATTGTTTGTGAGAAAGAAAGATGGATCTCTTAGATTATGTATTGATTATAGGAAATTGAATCAAGTCACAATCAAGAACAAATATCCATTACCTAGAATTGATGACTTGTTTGATCAACTCCGGTCTGCTACAGTATTCTCTAAGATCGATTTAAGGTCGGGGTACCATCAATTGAGAGTTAAAGAAGATGATATTTCTAAGACTGCATTTAGAACCAGATATGGACATTATGAGTTTTTAGTACTCCCCTTTGGATTGACTAATGCACCTGCGGTATTTATGGATTTGATGAACAGGGTATTTCAGCCTTATTTGGATAACTTTGTGGTAGTATTTATAGATGATGTGTTGATATACTCATCTAGTGAAGAAGAACACAAAGAACATTTGAGAATTGTACTACAAACGTTAAGGAATCATCAATTGTATGCTAAATTAAGTAAATGTGAGTTTTGGCTCAAGGAAGTGAAATTTTTGGGTCATGTGATTTCTGGAAAAGGTGTAGCAGTAGACCCAAGTAAAATTGAAGCAGTTCTAAATTGGGAAAGACCCAAGAATCCATCAGAAATTCGAAGTTTCTTGGGATTAGCTGGCTACTATAGAAGATTTATTGAAGGCTTTTCTTCTATAGCTATGCCTTTGACTCAGTTAACCAGAAAAGAGACACCTTTTGTGTGGAATGAGAAATGTGAGGCCAGTTTTCAGGATTTAAAAGGGAAGCTTACCACAGCTCCGATTCTTACCTTACCTCAAGGATCGGGAGGATTTACAGTCTATACGGATGCATCTCAAAAAGGGATTGGATGTGTCCTTATGCAACATGGGAAAGTGGTAGCTTATGCCTCTAAACAATTAAAAGATCATGAAAGGAATTATCCGGCTCATGACTTAGAATTGGCAGCGATCATACATGCTTTGAAGATCTGGCGCCACTATTTATATGGAGAACAATTTGAAGTTTATACTGATCATAAAAGTTTAAAGTACATATTTTCTCAGAAGGAACTGAATCTGAGACAAAGAAGATGGTTAGAATTTTTAAAGGATTATGATTTTACGGTGAATTACCATCCGGGTAAAGCTAATGTGGTTGCTGATGCTTTGAGCAGAAAGAAATCAAGAGCATTACAATTACACCAACAGTGGAAAGAAATGACAGATTTGATCGAATACTCACCAAGGTGTGATGCAGAAAATCTGATATTGGCACAATTGACAGTAAGATCAGCACTGATAGATAAAATTAGTGAAGCACAGAACCAAGATCAGAAACTAAAAGAGATGGTAAATAAACCAGGATTCATCAGGGATGGTCAAGGGATAATTAGATTTCAAAACAGAATATGTATACCAGAGAATGAAGAAATTAAAAGTGAGTTATTGAAGGAAGGACACAAATCTCAGTATTCGATTCATCCTGGAAGCTCTAAAATGTATCAGGATCTGAAAAAGCAATTTTGGTGGCATGGAATGAAAAAGGACATAGCAGAATTTGTGAGTAAATGTCTGACATGTCAACAAATAAAAGCTGAGCACCAGAAGCCAGCAGGGCCTATGCAACTCATTGAAATTCCAGTATGGAAATGGGAGCAGATAACCATGGACTTCGTAATGGGTTTGCCAAAGACAAGGAAGAAGCATGATGCTATTTGGGTAATTGTGGATAGATTAACTAAATCGGCTCATTTTCTAGCAATTACAAAGACACAATCATTAGAAGATTTGGCCCAATTGTATATAAAGGAAATAGTGAGACTTCATGGAATTCCTTTGTCGATAATTTCAGATAGAGATCCAAGATTCACTGCTAGATTTTGGAAAAGTCTTCAAGCAGCCATGGGTACTCAATTAAAATTTAGTTCGGCTTATCATCCACAAACCGATGGCCAATCAGAAAGAACTATCCGAACACTCGAAGATATGCTAAGAGCCTGTAGTTTGAATTGGCGTGGTAGCTGGGATGATTACCTACCCTTGATTGAGTTTGCATACAATAACAGTTACCATACAAGTATTGGAATGGCACCATATGAGGCATTATATGGTAGACCTTGTAGATCACCCCTCTGTTGGGCAGAAGTGGGAGAAAAGAGTCTCATTGGGCCAGAATTAATTCAGAATTGCTCAGAGAAGATTAAGTTAATCAGGAAGAGATTACTAATAGCCCAAGATAGACAGAAGAAGTATGCTGATAGGAGAAGAAGACCACTGGAGTTTAACATAGGTGATCATGTATTTCTAAAGATCTCTCCAACCAAAGGTACCATGAGATTTGGAAAGAAAGGAAAACTCAGTCCAAGATATGTAGGACCTTTTGAGATATTACAAAGAATAGGGGAAGTAGCATACCAATTAGCTCTTCCGCCCTCTTGGTCACACATTTATAATGTATTTCACATATCTATGTTGAGGAAATACATAATGGACCCCTCACATGTGATTAGTTATGAAGATGTGGAAATACAACCAGATTTAACTGTACAAGAGGAACCAGTGAAAATATTGGACAGGAAAGAACGAGTCCTCAGAAATAAAGCAGTTCCTATGGTGAAGATCTTATGGAAAAACGCGTTCATCGAAGAAGAAACGTGGGAATTGGAGCAAGAGATGAAAGAAAAGTATCCACAGCTATTTGGTAAGTAAAATTTTGTCAATTTCGAGGACGAAATTTATTTTAACAGGGGGAGAAATGTAATACCCTCAAATTTTAAATATCATGTTTTACTTAGAAATTCTTGTTTATGCAAACCGATTAGGTTTAAATTGTGATATTTAGGATTAAGGGTATGTTTAAGACACTTTATCATACCCCAGTACTACTTTCGGTCGTGCGCACCCCGACAGGGCGACACCGGAAAACTGTAACGAAAATAAAATCTGAGAACACCATAATTCTTAGAAAATTGTGGAGATATCAAATATGTAATTATCCGGAATTTTTGACGACCGGATTTTGAGATTAAGTCGACGCAACTATTTTTGGGGCGATTTTTCACCCAGTAGAAAATAAATTCTAAAAATTAAATAAAAATCATGACAATTAGTAAAACCTTCCAATTAGTCTATGGTTGAAATTTCAAGTTAAACGGATATCATTAGGACACCTAAACATGAAGATCTTTGACCCAGCTGAATTAAGGATCAATTACGGGATGGATTTTTTGGGTGATTTACGTGTAAGGCTTAGGAGAAGCCAACACACATTAGGATAAGGCTTATCCATGGGTTGGGCTATCATTAAGGTTACATGCGTGTAACTAAAGGGTGTGTTGCATGAGATAGGTGGCCTCACATGGTTTAAAGGGGCTTACACCATGACACATACATGGCCAACGTGCCAAGCATGCAGCAGAGTTGAGAGCCTATATAAGTTCCTCCTTCAACCTTCGTGGGAGTTTTTGCACTCTCGCTCTCGCTGCCCCTGTTGTTGATGCGCTTGCACCTTGTGTGTGGGAAGGTTGCTGCTGGAGCCAGTATAGCTGTAGCTGCTACTGGTGTACCTGGTGTAGATCGCCATATCCTCAACAAGCAACTACCGAAGTCCCTGTTTCAGCAGTCTTCCTACTTCCTCACTTTGTTGTTGTGTTGATCTCTACGTTAAGAGGAATAAGAATAAGGACCTTTTGTTCTCTTATAATCAGGTAGGTGTCATACCATGAATCCTTCTCAGTTTCCTATGTACATGCTCATGGTTTCCTCATTCGTAGAAACCATGTCTCTTGTTTGTACCATGATTTGTAGAGTTCTTCTTGTTTCGGTTCACTTTTGATTATAGGTATTCAAGGATTTTGTTTACCTTGAGGAAAAGTAGATTCCTATCTTCTCCTCATACTTCTACCCACTGCTTTAGTTAGAAAGATCATAACCTTACATGAGTTGCCTTCAAGTTCATTAACCGGTCTTGGTTAAGTCTGTGTACGAGATTGTACTTTCAGAATCTTTTGTTTGATCTTCCCTATTACCTATGGAATCATATAATTATCAAGGAGCTTCTCCAGCCCCATTACAATTTAAGTAGATTTCTAACTTCTTATACCACCCATGATCCATGTTTATGCTATAGAGTTTTGCTAGAATTTCGATATCTTAGAACATTGTGATTCTTTCCATTCGGATGTTTGTACTTCAAACCTTGATTAGGAACACTTAATACCATGTGTTTTAGTGTTCATCTTGTAGTAGAATCCCAATAAACCATTGCTATCAAGACCACACTTCCAACAATATACTATGTCTAGTTCCTAGCTAAACAAGCTTGAATTGCAAACCTCTTGTTTCATCTCATTTGTTTAGCTTATAAACCACTGTGGGAACTACAATTAGACTCTTCAAATTGATATAAATCATGCCTTGATTTATAAGTTCCAATGTTAGAGTTTTTAGGATGAATACAAAGTCCCTTATGCAAGAAAAATTGGCGGCTGTCGACAGGCAGCTCATAGCTGTCGACAGGCCAGCCTTCCTGAACTCAGGAATAACTGGGACTGTGTGCATCTGTCGACAGACATCTTGCATCTGTCGACAGATACACACAGTCCAGCAAGATGATGCTCTGTCTGCAGCCATCTGTCGACAGGTCTTCTTGGCTGTCGACAGGTGCAGCCCTGATTTGAATTTCTGCACCATTTCTTGTCTAAATTCATGCTAGAACTTCATCCTAAAAGCCAAGGAAGTTACCCTCTCATTTACCTTGATATTTATTGTCATACTACCTCAAAGTTTACCCACATTATGTACCTTAATCTCCCTTAAGTTATTCTTAAAGTTAGCAATTACGAATAGTACTCCGATTGAGTCTATTCTTCGATGTTCGGTAATGAAGGTTATAAAACTTGACCACTTGAGAGTTCATATGTTTGAACACCTTATGAGATATGAATACTTGTGATGACAACTGTGTACCCTCATTTTCTTGGGTTTTTATGTGATTTAAATCTTCTGAAGTTGTCGGCTTTGAGTCATCACCTTGTCTCAACTAATTGTCCTTCTTATTTTCTTGAACTCTGAACTACTTTGTCACCAAGATATTTGTATTAATCATAAATCAAATCTTCCTTTGGATTTCTCATTTCCGTTATGCTCATGAAAAGAAATTTATGATTTGAAGACAGTGCTCTCTTCAAAAGAGGGTTTAGGATCACTTGTAGTAGCACCCGCTACTTGTGATCAGCTGAGGGCGACAGTTTGTAGGTAAATCCAAGTCAATGGACTGACGATGGTGGGTAATAAAATAATTATACCCCGTTCTTGCGCAATGAACAAGATCTAAGGTGCTGGAATCGCCTAGGCACTGAGGATGGTAAATTACGTCTATATAGTAACCTCTTGAGAGCAGTGATGCCTGTCGATTTGTTTCCAAATTAAGTTATGGTCTGAATTCTGAAAGACAAATGTGACTTTTATTCTGTGATTTGTTGGAGCTCATTATGAAATCAATTTGAGCTATATGTTTCTGTTAAGTATGAAATTCATGAGCAATTATGTTTGTTCCACATATGCACTATTTGAATAATCATTCAGTTCTGCAAATTGATACTTCTACTCTATGTTTACTTATACCTACTGAGTCCTTTCGACTCATGCCTTTGTTTCCTTCAACCCTTTCAGATTGAAGGTATGTATAATCTCAGCTACATGTGAATCCTATTTCCGCTGCGGATGACGAAGAAATGAAGAAGAATAATGTAGTTTTAGTAGTTTCTTTTAGTTGATAATGTATTAAGTTAGAAAGAGAGAAACTTGACTTTTGTAAATAATGAGTGTTGCTACTATTGTCACCTTGTGTATTATAATGTGTTCGAAGATACCTTTGTGGAATGGTTTGCCAGTTTTGTGCATTGCGCGGATATATCTACCCATAACGAGAGTTTGTCAGCGTAACCCCTCTTCCGGTCAAAGGTTACGTATGTGTTTGTGTGATGTCGGAGGAGGGTGTTACAGAGGTGGTATCAGAGCAAGGTTATGGGTGATAGATATTTCTGTGACCATTTTCACAAAGGAAATAAATAAAACATTTGTGTGTATTCTAGAATCTTTAAAGATCATTTTGCTTCTAATAAAATTTAAGTAGTTAGTATGAATTAATTGGATGTGTTTGATGGTGTTCCAGGAAATGGCAGACAAAGGGAAAGCTATCGACACATCCAGTGAGGATAGGCATGAGGAAAGCTTTAGGGAGGAAGTTCACAATGTCCCATTGGCCGGAAATTCTCAAGAAGAAAGTACTGGGACTCCTGATTTTGCTACATTTATGCAGTCATTTCAGGGGTTAGTGCAAACACTAATGAAGAACCAACAGGACATGAATGGAGGAAGGATTTCTGGAACATCTTTGCTAGAAAAATTTAAGAAGATGGGACCTCCAGCTTTTAAAGGAAATGGCCAGCCTGAGGTTGTTGAAGGATGGGTTAGAGAGATGGAAAAGATATTTAAGGCCATAAGATGCGAAGAAGAAGACAAAGTCACATTGGCGACTTACATGCTCCAGGATAGAGCAGATGAATGGTGGCAATCTGCCATGAGAAATGCATTTAGAAATAGAAGGGATAATATTAGTTGGGAAGAGTTCCTAAGGGAATTGTATGAGAAATACACTCCACCACATGTCAAGGATAGGAAAGAAGTAGAATTCTTACAGTTGGAGCAAAAAGACATGACTGTGGCAGAGTATGAAACCAAATTCACTGAACTGGAAAAGTATGCACCTCATATTTGTGACAATGAAATCAGAAGGGTAAAGAAGTTTGTGAGAGGATTGAAACCCAGTGTGAGGAGTAGGGTAGCTCCACTAGATCCCCAAAGTATGGCTATGGCACTAAAGACTGCATTTATAGTGGAATCTGAGTTTGAGGAGTATATGAAAAACAAAGAAACCAATGGGGGTAAGAAGAAAAATGTGTATAACAAGGAAACGAAAGGTCAGAAGCGAAAAGTCGATTCAACCAAGCAGCAGGGAGAACAGAAAAAGAGTTGGCCCGTGTGCACTCAATGTGGAAGAAGACACCCGGTAATGAATGTTGGAAAGTAGCAGGGAAATGTTATGGATGTGGTCAGAAAGGGCATATGATTAAGGACTGTCCACATAAAGCAGACCAGTCAAAAGCGCAAAAACCACAACCTTACTTCCAGCAAGCCCCAAGACAACCACCCAAGGGACCAGCTAGAGTCTTCGCTCTGACAAGGAGGAAGCCCAGGACACCCCTACAGTAGCTGAAGGTATTCTCCTAACCGAAAATATGTATGCTAGAGTGTTATTTGACCCTGGAGCTACACACTCTTTTATTTCTCGGGTATTTGTTAATTCTATGTCTCGAAAACCAGAGAAATTAGTAGGAAGCATGATACTTGACTGTCCTACTGGTCAAATAGCTACACTTACCTCTGTTATTCCAGAAATAACTCTGAAAATAGGAGAATGTGAACTTACTGCATATGTATATGTACTGGATAACATGCAAGATTTTGACATTATACTGGGAATGGATTGGTTAGCAGAAAATCATGCCGTATTAGATTGCCGTAAGAAAGTCTTAACATTTAAAAGGCCGGGATTAGCAGATTTCAGCTATACATGTCCAAAGAATAATGGAAACAAGATGACTATATCAGCACTTAAAGCCATGAAATGGCTGAGAAATGGTTGTCAAGGTTATCTGGCAAGTGTGATGGCCATATCAAATGAGCATAAACAGGTATCAGTTCAAGATATTGAGGTTGTAAAAGAATTTCCAGATGTCTTTCCTAATGACTTATCTGGATTACCTCCAATTAGAGAAATTGACTTTACTATTGAACTTTTACCTGGAACTTTGCCTATATCCATAGCTCCTTACAGAATGGCACCAGCTGAGTTGATAGAATTAAAGAAGCAATTGCAAGACTTATTAGACAAAGGTTTTATTAGACCAAGTGTGTCACCATGGGGAGCACCGGTATTGTTTGTGAGAAAGAAAGATGGATCTCTTAGATTATGTATTGATTATAGGAAATTGAATCAAGTCACAATCAAGAACAAATATCCATTACCTAGAATTGATGACTTGTTTGATCAACTCCGGTCTGCTACAGTATTCTCTAAGATCGATTTAAGGTCGGGGTACCATCAATTGAGAGTTAAAGAAGATGATATTTCTAAGACTGCATTTAGAACCAGATATGGACATTATGAGTTTTTAGTACTCCCCTTTGGATTGACTAATGCACCTGCGGTATTTATGGATTTGATGAACAGGGTATTTCAGCCTTATTTGGATAACTTTGTGGTAGTATTTATAGATGATGTGTTGATATACTCATCTAGTGAAGAAGAACACAAAGAACATTTGAGAATTGTACTACAAACGTTAAGGAATCATCAATTGTATGCTAAATTAAGTAAATGTGAGTTTTGGCTCAAGGAAGTGAAATTTTTGGGTCATGTGATTTCTGGAAAAGGTGTAGCAGTAGACCCAAGTAAAATTGAAGCAGTTCTAAATTGGGAAAGACCCAAGAATCCATCAGAAATTCGAAGTTTCTTGGGATTAGCTGGCTACTATAGAAGATTTATTGAAGGCTTTTCTTCTATAGCTATGCCTTTGACTCAGTTAACCAGAAAAGAGACACCTTTTGTGTGGAATGAGAAATGTGAGGCCAGTTTTCAGGATTTAAAAGGGAAGCTTACCACAGCTCCGATTCTTACCTTACCTCAAGGATCGGGAGGATTTACAGTCTATACGGATGCATCTCAAAAGGGATTGGATGTGTCCTTATGCAACATGGGAAAGTGGTAGCTTATGCCTCTAAACAATTAAAAGATCATGAAAGGAATTATCCGGCTCATGACTTAGAATTGGCAGCGATCATACATGCTTTGAAGATCTGGCGCCACTATTTATATGGAGAACAATTTGAAGTTTATACTGATCATAAAAGTTTAAAGTACATATTTTCTCAGAAGGAACTGAATCTGAGACAAAGAAGATGGTTAGAATTTTTAAAGGATTATGATTTTACGGTGAATTACCATCCGGGTAAAGCTAATGTGGTTGCTGATGCTTTGAGCAGAAAGAAATCAAGAGCATTACAATTACACCAACAGTGGAAAGAAATGACAGATTTGATCGAATACTCACCAAGGTGTGATGCAGAAAATCTGATATTGGCACAATTGACAGTAAGATCAGCACTGATAGATAAAATTAGTGAAGCACAGAACCAAGATCAGAAACTAAAAGAGATGGTAAATAAACCAGGATACATCAGGATGGTCAAGGGATAATTAGATTTCAAAACAGAATATGTATACCAGAGAATGAAGAAATTAAAAGTGAGTTATTGAAGGAAGGACACAAATCTCAGTATTCGATTCATCCTGGAAGCTCTAAAATGTATCAGGATCTGAAAAAGCAATTTTGGTGGCATGGAATGAAAAAGGACATAGCAGAATTTGTGAGTAAATGTCTGACATGTCAACAAATAAAAGCTGAGCACCAGAAGCCAGCAGGGCCTATGCAACTCATTGAAATTCCAGTATGGAAATGGGAGCAGATAACTATGGACTTCGTAATGGGTTTGCCAAAGACAAGGAAGAAGCATGATGCTATTTGGGTAATTGTGGATAGATTAACTAAATCGGCTCATTTTCTAGCAATTACAAAGACACAATCATTAGAAGATTTGGCCAATTGTATATAAAGGAAATAGTGAGACTTCATGGAATTCCTTTGTCGATAATTTCAGATAGAGATCCAAGATTCACTGCTAGATTTTGGAAAAGTCTTCAAGCAGCCATGGGTACTCAATTAAAATTTAGTTCGGCTATCATCCACAAACCGATGGCCAATCAGAAAGAACTATCCGAACACTCGAAGATATGCTAAGAGCCTGTAGTTTGGATTGGCGTGGTAGCTGGGATGATTACCTACCCTTGATTGAGTTTGCATACAATAACAGTTACCATACAAGTATTGGAATGGCACCATATGAGGCATTATATGGTAGACCTTGTAGATCACCCCTCTGTTGGGCAGAAGTGGGAGAAAAGAGTCTCATTGGGCCAGAATTAATTCAGAATTGCTCAGAGAAGATTAAGTTAATCAGGAAGAGATTACTAATAGCCCAAGATAGACAGAAGAAGTATGCTGATAGGAGAAGAAGACCACTGGAGTTTAACATAGGTGATCATGTATTTCTAAAGATCTCTCCAACCAAAGGTACCATGAGATTTGGAAAGAAAGGAAAACTCAGTCCAAGATATGTAGGACCTTTTGAGATATTACAAAGAATAGGGGAAGTAGCATACCAATTAGCTCTTCCGCCCTCTTGGTCACACATTCATGATGTATTTCACATATCTAAGTTGAGGAAATACATAATGGACCCCTCTCATGTGATCAGTTATGAAGATGTGGAAATACAACCAGATTTAACCGTACAAGAGGAACCAGTGAAAATATTGGACAGGAAAGAACGAGTCCTCAGAAATAAAGCAGTTCCTATGGTGAAGATCTTATGGAAAAGCGCGTTCATCGAAGAAGAAACGTGGGAATTGGAGCAAGAGATGAAAGAAAAGTATCCACAGCTATTTGGTAAGTAAATTTTGTCAATTTCGAGGACGAAATTTATTTTAACAGGGGGAGAAATGTAATACCCTCAAATTTTAAATACCATGTTTTACTTAGAAATTCTTGTTTATGCAAACCGATTAGGTTTAAATTGTGATATTTAGGATTAAGGGTATGTTTAAGACACTTTATCATACCCCAGTACTACTTTCGGTCGTGCGCACCCCGACAGGGCGACACCGGAAAACTGTAACGAAAATAAAATCTGAGAACACCATAATTCTTAGAAAATTGTGGAGATATCAAATATGTAATTATCCGGAATTTTTGACGACCGGATTTTGAGATTAAGTCGACGCAACTATTTTTGGGGCGATTTTTCACCCAGTAGAAAATAAATTCTAAAAATTAAATAAAAATCATGACAATTAGTAAAACCTTCCAATTAGTCTATGGTTGAAATTTCAAGTTAAACGGATATCATTAGGACACCTAAACATGAAGATCTTTGACCCAGCTGAATTAAGGATCAATTACGGGATGGATTTTTTGGGTGATTTACGTGTAAGGCTTAGGAGAAGCCAACACACATTAGGATAAGGCTTATCCATGGGTTGGGCTATCATTAAGGTTACATGCGTGTAACTAAAGGGTGTGTTGCATGAGATAGGTGGCCTCACATGGTTTAAAGGGGCTTACACCATGACACATACATGGCCAACGTGCCAAGCATGCAGCAGAGTTGAGAGCCTATATAAGTTCCTCCTTCAACCTTCGTGGGAGTTTTTGCACTCTCGCTCTCGCTGCCCCTGTTGTTGATGCGCTTGCACCTTGTGTGTGGGAAGGTTGCTGCTGGAGCCAGTATAGCTGTAGCTGCTACTGGTGTACCTGGTGTAGATCGCCATATCCTCAACAAGCAACTACCGAAGTCCCTGTTTCAGCAGTCTTCCTACTTCCTCACTTTGTTGTTGTGTTGATCTCTACGTTAAGAGGAAGAAGAATAAGGACCTTTTGTTCTCTTATAATCAGGTAGGTGTCATACCATGAATCCTTCTCAGTTTCCTATGTACATGCTCATGGTTTCCTCATTCGTAGAAACCATGTCTCTTGTTTGTACCATGATTTGTAGAGTTCTTCTTGTTTCGGTTCACTTTTGATTATAGGTATTCAAGGATTTTGTTTACCTTGAGGAAAAGTAGATTCCTATCTTCTCCTCATACTTCTACCCACTGCTTTAGTTAGAAAGATCATAACCTTACATGAGTTGCCTTCAAGTTCATTAACCGGTCTTGGTTAAGTCTGTGTACGAGATTGTACTTTCAGAATCTTTTGTTTGATCTTCCCTATTACCTATGGAATCATATAATTATCAAGGAGCTTCTCCACCCCATTACAATTTAAGTAGATTTCTAACTTCTTATACCACCCATGATCCATGTTTATGCTATAGAGTTTTGCTAGAATTTCGATATCTTAGAACATTGTGATTCTTTCCATTCGGATGTTTGTACTTCAAACCTTGATTAGGAACACTTAATACCATGTGTTTTAGTGTTCATCTTGTAGTAGAATCCCAATAAACCATTGCTATCAAGACCACACTTCCAACAATATACTATGTCTAGTTCCTAGCTAAACAAGCTTGAATTGCAAACCTCTTGTTTCATCTCATTTGTTTAGCTTATAAACCACTGTGGGAACTACAATTAGACTCTTCAAATTGATATAAATCATGCCTTGATTTATAAGTTCCAATGTTAGAGTTTTTAGGATGAATACAAAGTCCCTTATGCAAGAAAAATTGGCGGCTGTCGACAGGCAGCTCATAGCTGTCGACAGGCCAGCCTTCCTGAACTCAGGAATAACTGGGACTGTGTGCATCTGTCGACAGACATCTTGCATCTGTCGACAGATACACACAGTCCAGCAAGATGATGCTCTGTCTGCAGCCATCTGTCGACAGGTCTTTCTTGGCTGTCGACAGGTGCAGCCCTGATTTGAATTTCTGCACCATTTCTTGTCTAAATTCATGCTAGAACTTCATCCTAAAAGCCAAGGAAGTTACCCTCTCATTTACCTTGATATTTATTGTCATACTACCTCAAAGTTTACCCACATTATGTACCTTAATCTCCCTTAAGTTATTCTTAAAGTTAGCAATTACGAATAGTACTCCGATTGAGTCTATTCTTCGATGTTCGGTAATGAAGGTTATAAAACTTGACCACTTGAGAGTTCATATGTTTGAACACCTTATGAGATATGAATACTTGTGATGACAACTGTGTACCCTCATTTTCTTGGGTTTTTATGTGATTTAAATCTTCTGAAGTTGTCGGCTTTGAGTCATCACCTTGTCTCAACTAATTGTCCTTCTTATTTTCTTGAACTCTGAACTACTTTGTCACCAAGATATTTGTATTAATCATAAATCAAATCTTCCTTTGGATTTCTCATTTCCGTTATGCTCATGAAAAGAAATTTATGATTTGAAGACAGTGCTCTCTTCAAAAGAGGGTTTAGGATCACTTGTAGTAGCACCCGCTACTTGTGATCAGCTGAGGGCGACAGTTTGTAGGTAAATCCAAGTCAATGGACTGACGATGGTGGGTAATAAAATAATTATACCCCGTTCTTGCGCAATGAACAAGATCTAAGGTGCTGGAATCGCCTAGGCACTGAGGATGGTAAATTACGTCTATATAGTAACCTCTTGAGAGCAGTGATGCCTGTCGGATTTGTTTCCAAATTAAGTTATGGTCTGAATTCTGAAAGACAAATGTGACTTTTATTCTGTGATTTGTTGGAGCTCATTATGAAATCAATTTGAGCTATATGTTTCTGTTAAGTATGAAATTCATGAGCAATTATGTTTGTTCCACATATGCACTATTTGAATAATCATTCAGTTCTGCAAATTGATACTTCTACTCTATGTTTACTTATACCTACTGAGTCCTTTCGACTCATGCCTTTGTTTCCTTCAACCCTTTCAGATTGAAGGTATGTATAATCTCAGCTACATGTGAATCCTATTTCCGCTGCGGATGACGAAGAAATGAAGAAGAATAATGTAGTTTTAGTAGTTTCTTTTAGTTGATAATGTATTAAGTTAGAAAGAGAGAAACTTGACTTTTGTAAATAATGAGTGTTGCTACTATTGTCACCTTGTGTATTATAATGTGTTCGAAGATACCTTTGTGGAATGGTTTGCCAGTTTTGTGCATTGCGCGGATATATCTACCCATAACGAGAGTTTGTCAGCGTAACCCCTCTTCCGATCAAAGGTTACGTATGTGTTTGTGTGATGTCGGAGGAGGGTGTTACAATGGTAGACCTTCTACTATGGAAAGATTCAAGAGGATGCTACCACCCTCCTTCAAGGGGGAGCGACCCATTGTTGGCTGAAAGCTGGATGAGGGAGATAGAAAAGATCTTCCGAGCCATCAGGTGTGCAGATGAGGATAAGGTCACATTAGCCACCTACATGCTACAGGTATGCCTTAGTTTATATGCTTGTATGTTTTGTTAAGTTAGATTTGTTTAGATGGTGCTTATGAGCGGTGTACTGCAGGAAAGAGCTGATGTATGGTGGGCTTCATTGCTGCGTACCTGATTTGAGGATGGTGTGATTGATGTTGCTTGGGACGAGTTCGTGAGACTCTTTCGGGCCAAGTTCGTCCCCGAGCATATTCAAGATCGGATGGAGCAAGAATTCCTATCTTTGACTCAAGGCTCCATGACCGTGCAAGAATATGAGGCAAGATTTTCTGAACTCTCTAAATATGCACCTCATATCGTGACAGACGAGTGTAGGAAGACAAAGAAGTTCGTGATGGGCCTGAAGCCATCACTGAGGACGAGGCTCGTGGCGTTTGACCACCGCACTTTGGACGAGGCCCTCAGTGCTGCTTGTAGGCAGGAGGGTGAGATGGAGCAATACCTTGAAGAGAAGAAGGCTTCGCAGAAGAGTCCTACAGCTACGTTCCAGCGACATGATAAGAAGAAAGCGGTGTACCAGACTCAGCAGCGATCAGCAGCAGTCGGAAGTACTCAGGTACCTTCTGTACATTCCCCTGGTGTGAAGAAAGAGTGTCCCCACTTTGGGAAGACACATGGTGGTACCGAATGTTGGATGATTACGGGAAAGTTCTTGAAGTGCGGAAGCAGTGACCACAAGATCAAGGATTGTCCGAGACTTCAGCAGGGAGTCCAGCGCGGAGCGCCAGCCCCAGCAGCGGTAGCAGCAACAGCGCCAGCTACAGGAAGACCAGGAAGGCCTCGAGCCCCAGCTCGAGTGTTTGCTTTAGCGCGCGAGGACGCCGAGCAGGCGGAGCATGTCACCGAAGGTACGGTTTTACTTCTAGGTGTGCACACTCGGGTTTTGTTTGATACGGGTGCTACTCACTCGTTCATTTCCGAGCAGTTCGCTAGGCAGTTAGCCCTAGAGTCAGGCGTAGAGTCTGAGGATTTAGAGGTCCCTTTGTCTGTGCACACCCCTGCGGATACGGTATCGACTAGGAAGTGCATTCCGTCGTTACCTGTGTGCATTGAGGATAGAGTCCTAGAAGGGTGTTTCTTCTTGCTAAAGATGAAGGACTATGATGCTATTCTTGGTCTGGATTGGCTAGAGGAGCACTATGCGTTAGTGGATTGTCATCGAAAGAGGATTGTTTTCCACATTCCTGGTGAGGACGAGTTCTCTCATCCCTTGCCAAGGAACTTGGCGGGAAAGTTAGTCATCTCTGCCATGAAGGCGATGCGCATGGTAAACAAGGGTTGTGACGCTTTTCTTGCCAGCGTGGTGTTAGTACCAGAGGCGGATGAGTCACCTACTCTTGTAGAGATTGAGGTAGTGCAGGATTTTCCAGATGTCTTTCCTGATGACTTGTCTGGATTGCCACCGGATAGAGAGATAGAGTTTACCATAGAGTTGCTTCCGGGCACCTCGCCTATCTCGAAAGCTCCATATCGGATGGCACCTTCGGAGTTAGCCGAGTTAAGGAGGCAGCTGCAAGAGTTGCTTAATAAGGGATTTATTCGCCCTAGTGTTTCCCCTTGGGGCGCACTTGTATTGTTCGTTAAGAAGAAAGACGGGTCACTTAGGTTATGCATTGATTACAGAAAGCTGAACCAAGTGACTGTGAAGAACAGGTATCCCTTGCCTCGTATTGATGATTTGTTTGACCAGTTGCGAGATGCATCAGTCTTTTCTAAGATTGATTTGCGATCTGGTTATCATCAGTTGAGGATTAGGAGTGAGGATGTGTCCAAGACGGCGTTTAGAACCCGTTATGGACATTATGAGTTTTTGGTCCTTCCTTTCGGATTGACCAATGCCCCTGCAGCATTCATGGATCTCATGAACAGGGTGTTTAGGCCGTATCTAGATAGCTTTGTCATAGTGTTTATTGATGATGTGTTGGTCTACTCTCCGGACGAGGCCACACACCGTCAGCATTTGAGGATAGTGTTAGAGGTTCTTCGTGAGCACAAGCTGTATGCTAAGTTCAGCAAGTGCGATTTTTGGTTGCGTGAGGTTCATTTCCTCGGGCATGTTATCTCCGATGCTGGTGTTGCAGTGGATCCAGCAAAGGTTCAGGCAGTTATGGATTGGGAGATTCCCAAGACCCCTTCGGAGATTCGTAGTTTTATTGGTTTAGCTGGTTACTATCGGCGATTTATTGAGGGATTTTCATCCATCGCCGCCCCATTAACCCAGCTCACCAGAAAGGGAGTGAAGTTTGTTTGGTCCGAGAAGTGTGAGAGTAGTTTTCAATTATTGAAGACTAAACTCACGTCAGCTCCGGTGTTAGTCTTACCGAACGGTGTAGAGGGTTTTACTATCTACACGGATGCGTCTTGGATTGGTTTAGGCTGTGTGCTAATGCAGCAGGAAAGGGTAGTGGCTTATGCTTCTCGTCAGTTGAAGGAGCATGAGAAGAACTATCCGACTCATGACTTGGAGCTCGCAGCAGTGGTTCATGCACTAAAGATTTGGAGGCACTATCTTTATGGTGTCAGATTCGAGGTGTTTACCGACCACAAGAGCTTGAGGTACCTTTTCTCCTAAAAGGAATTAAACCTGAGGCAGAGAAGATGGATTGAGTTCTTAAAGGACTATGACTTCGACCTTCAGTATCACCCTGGGAAGGCGAATGTTGTAGCGGATGCTCTGAGTAGAAAGAGGTCATCTACTGAGTTAGAGCCATCGCTATGCCAGGCTTTTGTAGCTCAGTTATCTCTTAGGTCCTCGGTTTTGGATGAGGTGATCGAGCAACAGAAAGCCGACCCTAGACTCCTAGAGTTAGTGGGCAAGGCAGGCATTGCTCGTGATGAGGACGGTGTGATTAGATTTCATCACCGTGTCTGTGTCCCTGATTTAGTAGATGTCCGTGAGCATGTGTTAGCGGAGGCTCATAGATCGCGATTCTCTATTCATCAGAGTAACACGAAGATGTACCAGGATTTGAAGAGATCCTTTTGGTGGTCTGGCATGAAGAGGGATGTAGCGGATTATGTGTCTAGGCGTTTGGTATGCCAGCAAGTGAAGGCCGAGCGACAGCGACCATCTGGCCTTATGCAAAGGATGGAGATCCCAGTGTGGAAGTGGGAAGCTGTCACTATGGACTTTGTTTCGGGTTTGCCTTGATCTAGAAGGGGCAACAACTCGATTTGGGTAGTTGTAGATAGATTCTCGAAGATTGCTCATTTCTTGCCTATGAAGAAGAAGCAGTCAGTAGAGAGTTTAGCTAGATTGTATGTTAGTAGTGTGGTTAGATTGCATGGTGTGCCGAAGTCGATCATTTCGGATCGAGATCCGAGATTCACTTCGAGGTTGTGGAAGGGTCTTCAGGATGCTTTAGGTTCGGAGCTAAAGCTCAGTTCGGCATTTCATCCCCAGACTGATGGACAGTCCGAGAGGACTATCCAGACGCTCGAGGATATGTTGAGAGCGTGTGTATTGGATTGGAAGGATGATTGGGAGCGTCATTTACCTCTAGTGGAGTTCGCATACAACAACAGCTTTCATGCGAGTATTGGTATGGCTCCATTTGAGGCGTTGTATGGTCGGACCTGCAGATCTCCTTTATGTTGGGAGGAGACCGGTGATAGGCAGCTGATCGGTCCGGAGCTAGTGCAGGAGACTTCGGATAAGATCCAGCTTATCAGGAAGAGGCTTGTTGCGGCTCAGGATAGGCAGAAGAGCTATGCCGACAACAGGAGGAAGGATCTTGAGTTCGAGGTGGGTGATCATGTCTTCTTAAAGATATCACCTACTCGAGGTGTCGTAAGGTTTGGCAGGCATGGTAAGCTGAGCCCTAGATTCATTGGCCCGTAAGAGATTCTCAGATGATTGGGCAGCGTGGCATATGAGCTAGCATTACCCCCAGCTTTGGCTAGTGTTCATCCCGTATTCCACGTTTCGATGCTCAGGAAGTATGTCCGAGATCCGTCTCATGTAATTAGTCACGAGCCATTGGAGATTCAGCCAGATTTGTCGTATGTGGAGCAACCAGTAGCTATTCTTGACCGGAAGGTTCAGCATCTCCGGAACAAGAGTATTGCGTCGGTGAAAGTTCTATGGCGGAACTTCTCGCGAGAGGAGGCTACTTGGGAGCTTGAGGATGCGATGAAGAAGAAGTATCCCCTTTTGTTTGAGTAGTGTCGTTCTAACTTTGAGGACGAAGTTTCTTTAAGGGGGAGAGGGTGTAAGGCCCTCGAATTTTGTTGCATTATTTTAATTTTGTGTAAATAATTCATGTTGTGTATGCATAGATGTACATATCTACGTATGTATTAACTATTTATACTTATGTATGCATGTGTGTAAGTTAGTTATAAATAATGTATGAATGGTATGATGGTAGTATGTACATGATAGTATACATATGGCATGTATATAGGTATAAGTTGTGCATGGTTTATGCATGTTTTTGAGTTCTGGCCGAAGGCCAACTTGGCGTCAAGATCAATAGACGTTGGTGTTGTGTCGGCGTTAACCATATGGACGCCAACACTAAGTCCAGCGTCCAGCGATGTGGACGCTAATTTCTCTGACCTGCATGCGTTGCAGAGCCCGAATTTCCGGGAGCAAGCTAGATCACCCATTGGGGAGCTGTCCCCAACGGTCTGAAAGGCTTTCTTGTCAAGCATGTGTGAAAGGAGAGCCCCCTCTCCTATTTACCAAGCCTTTTGCAACCCCAACAGCCCTCTTCTGGCTCTCTTTGCAAGAGGAGAAGAAGGAGAAGAAAAACCCTAGAGAAAACTGTGAGAAAACCCCACCCCTTGCAAGCTTGAATCCGACCTTCTGAAGCTGTTCCTGGCCATCCACCACGACAAGAAGCTAGCTGAAGTGAAGGAGGAGACTTCCCCGACCTCATCTTGGAGTCATCTTCGTCCTAGAACCCGGAGGAGAGCAATTGTGGAGCTTCTTGGGACTGCCCAAGGAGAGCTTCTCCGGCCATTTAGATCCGTCTGGAGTATTTTCTAGAGGCAAGTAACCTACCCCTATCGTCCATGTAGATGTCAAGTAGGGTTTTATCATTTTTATGTATTTTTCCTCGTGTCCTAGATCCCCGATTCACCCTATTATTTAGATTCCATCTGTGTTTCTGCACAAACATGAACTTGGCGTCAATGCCATTGACGCCAAGATTCCCCATGTGCGTCCAGCGATCTTGCCGTCCACTCCTGGAACGGCCAGAGACCGCCGTTAAGTTCGTCTGGACAGAACAGTGAACTGTTCTCTCCTTGTATATGATTACTTTCGATATGTTATGCGATGAGGATATATTGTAAACCTATTATGCTACGTAATGTGAATGTTGGGATGTGTGGGAGAATGGTTGGACATTTATTTTGTGGATGGTTGAGTTATTATTTATTTAAAATGCATGTGGAAGAATGGCCATGTATGTTCACCCATGATCCTAATAATCCGTGAGAAATTATGATGCCCTAATCCTGTTGAATCATTTCTACATACGTCAGTCTCTGCTCTGAATTTTTTGGAATTTTCCCATATCAATGTGATTTACTGAAAATTATATTTGGGA
Source organism: Colocasia esculenta (assembly GCA_014218235.1). Taxonomy (NCBI): domain Eukaryota; kingdom Viridiplantae; phylum Streptophyta; class Magnoliopsida; order Alismatales; family Araceae; genus Colocasia; species Colocasia esculenta. The sequence goes on from CM024765.1 coordinate 56,550,469, forward strand.
AATAGAAAACATGTGTAGGATTTGTTAGATTTCTAATAAATCGTGTGTTGTGGAATAAATTTGGGGAAATTTCCTGTGGTATTGTGTATATTGGGTTCAGGGTTATGATCTGTTAAACTGAACTTTTATGTTATATACCATGATAAATTGAATTTTGAATAATACGGGAATTATGTTAAATTTTCTGCAATTGCATTTTGGATCAGAAAAATGTGAAAATTTTCATGTGGGGTCCTAAGCCCGAAATCAGCATGTGGTTAAATTCTCAGGTCATTTGGACAACTATACCATGCAATATGAATTTTCCATGCAAAAATGGGTAATTAATGCATGCCATTGTGAAATGATTTAATTTCTGTGTAACCCAACCTTATTGGTAAAATTTCCTGAATGATAAATTCTGTCATCTGTAGTGGCATGATTAAGAAAACAGAGTCATGTTGCGAATGAGAGAATGAATGAGATATGAGCGTCATGTGTGTAAAAACCGATATGTGTAATGTGTAAAACTGTGCCAAGTGTGCTTCCATAGAGGGCTGTGGAACCGTACCATGGAAAAGTCCCCATGGGAAGGTTCAATGTGTTGTGATCCTAAGGGCATTAGGATGAAATCCTAGAGGTGGACAAGTACCACTGGTTAGGGTGAAGACTTGTTCTCCCGGTCTGCACAGTCCAAGAGTCGTCACTGTATTGCCTAGGTGGTGTCTATGTGTATGTGATGTGATGTGTCCTTCTTATGGTTGTTTGGACTATGTGTCACATCACTAAAGTGTAAAATGTGAAATGTGATTGTGATCATGTGCAAATTGTGTAGTGTGAACATGTGTAAATGTGTAAAAAGTGAAGTATGTGAATTAGAAATTGTGTGAAAATGTGAAACCAAAATGTGAGGATGTGAAATTGAAATCCATGTTATGATGATCTGAAATCATGTTAGGACAGCAACATAAATGTGGTTATGATTATGTCCTATATGTGTGCAATGCGTAGAATCCATGCTAGGGACAATCCTTACTTATGTGTAAACCATTCCATGTGTGTTTGCTCTCACGTTGTGGTTTGAATGAGAACATAGCTTTCATGTGTTAGATTGTAAAGTGTTGAACCACGTCAAAACAGCAAGCTTAAAGCATGTAAAATGGTTATGTGCATGCATAAGAATGAGTAGTAACCATGTTAGCAATGTTTTCTTTCATGTATGTAAGCTAGTCATGCTGGATTGCTTTCATGTTTTAGCTTAATTGAAAGTTGAACTTTCATGTGTAGGAATGATTAGAGAGCATGTGATAGGAGATTTTGATTTAGGAAATCTGAAAGCATGAATCATGTGTTTCATTAGTAGAATTACCATGATAAGGTTGTCAATTTCAATGTCACGCATGCTATATGTTGTGTCTTGTAAATGGTATGTAAAAACCTGCTATGATATGTGCATGTGCGATAGATGTAGTGTTATTTGCTGAGTCTTTTAGACTCATTACTTGCTTCGGCGTACAGGTGTAGTAGGTGACACACCTTTGGGGGAGACTGTGGAAAGCGACTCTGAGCGCGGGGAGTAGCTAGTTTCGTGGAGCTTAGATGTGACATTTTGGCATTTTGATGTATGTAATTGAGACATTGTATTAGCTCTATCATGTAAACTTGGACAAACTATGTATTTTAGCTTAGCACTTCTTTTACATGGATTATGTGGACTTTAGTTCTTTAAATGTTAATGCAATCATGTATGTTAAATGTGGATGATGAATGAAATGAAGACAATGGTTCTGTTACTTCCTCTACTCTGTTCTTATATTCACGTGTATCTCAGCTGAATGTTATTGTTGGGTAAATGTCCCACTGTGGCAACGTTCACTATACCAACGTGGGTTGGTATAACCGTACCGGTATAATGAGGGTCGCTACATGAATTCATGAGAGGGGTTAGAACACTTACATCTAGCTGAGGGTAGATGTCAATGGCATCCTGGAGAGACGCCAACTGGTCCCCCAGAGGGTGCATGCCACGGCATGGCACCCACCGTCGAGAAATGGGCACAAGGCCCGGTCGCTCCAGAGTTCCCCTCCTTAGGCCGGGGAGGTGTAGGTAGGCCCAGACCTGCAAGAAATCAAGAATGCATGGTTAGTTCGCATTAAATATCAAAAGGGTAATTTTAAGTAAAGGGGCAAGAGAAAAAGTGGGTGTACCTGTGGGAAGGGGTAGAAGCCATTGATCGCGGTCTGCCGGTCCGAGGAACCCAGGCTCTCGAACTGATGCGCCAGGAATGCTGCTCCCCACGCATAGCCCCCTACCTCACCTAGATTCTCTAACAGTGGCAGGAACCGGCAGTGGACCGGGTCGCTCCTCATGGCAAACCAGAGTCTGCCAAAGAGCAGAATGTGGAAGCTACACAGGTCTAGGTCTGCCTGAACCCCTGGCTCGTCGGCTAACACCTCCTGACATCCCCTCACCAATCTCTGTAGCTGCTCCTCCACTAACTCGGCCACCCCCTGGCAGTGTGGAACAATCCTAAACTCTTCTGTAGATCAACTCTAGAGATGAGAGAAGACCTAGGACCTACGCTCAGGTCTAGGAGTCTACGTGCTAACCCCTGATAGCCCGGATAGGTATAGCCACTCACCGGTCGACCATAGACTCTCAATCCAGTGATCCTGCTCACATCCTCTAAGTTGGGGATCATGTGCCCCCATGGGAGTACGAAAGCAGTGGCCTCTGTATCCCACCTGCTGCGCAGGGCTTGGGTCAGAGGGGCGTCCGCCCTCATCCACTCCATCCTAAGGGTCTCACCAAACCCCATCTCATCAACCCTCTCTCTCTGGAACTCCGGGAAAGCTAAGTATACCGCTAAAACTAAGAACCATGAAACCCGGGCCCTCATTTCTCCCTGCAAGCACAAATTATAGTCATTAGTCAGTTTCATCATGTTCAGGTTTTGGTCTCGGTTAAGATCGCGACGGCCCAGAGGGCCGCGACCTTGTCGCAACACCCCGATGCATCGCGACCTGGTCGCACCGCCCTAGTGGACCGCGACCTTGTCTCAACGGCCTTGGCCGACGCTACAGGGTCACGACCCGTTGACCTGTCGCGACAACTGGTGTCACGACGTGTCACGTCCTAATAAAAGGCTATTTATTGGGAAATGACAGAAAACAGGCACAAAGTAAAAACATTAACATTTATTTATTATAACGCAGTCTGCGGTAGTCTTATTACATAAAGCTCCTCATTACACACTAAGTGAGGAGTAAGGATGAGTAGCTACTACTCATAACATTTTACAAGTACACAACTAAAGCAGTAAATGGTTGGTTGACTCGTCATCGGTGTCCACTCTGCACATAGCCCATTTTACACTTCTCCCTCATCTTGATTACCTGAAAAGGGAAGGATGGGTGAGCTAACTAGCCCAGTAGAATTCAAATCCTTAAATCAAAGGATTAGGAACACATGATAATTTAGGTAAGAACATGAATGGTATCAAGAACAGGTTCAGATAACCAACATAACATGTCAGTGAATGTATAACAGTAGTATAAAATCACAGGCATACTCAGAAATTCATATTAAGACTCAAGTTCGGAATCATATAATTATTCACATAGGACAGGTAATAGAATGATCATAATCAGGAGATAGTGATGCAATGTCAAACATCCCGGTATCCTTATCACTCTAAGACAAGGATAGAACGGACATCAAAGAGACAATACCAGATCTCAGAATAGTAGCTTGATACAGTGATAGTAAAACTCAGATCATGCTCAGGTATATAGCTCAAGAATTGGTTCATATATCAATTCACACAGTACAAGAAGTATGATGACCATAATCAGGAAATAGTGATGCAATGCCAAACATCCCGGTATCCTTATCACTCCCGTACGGCCCGTAATGAATTCGGGTGCTCCTCCCAGGACTGGACCAGCCCTATTTGCACAGGCATATTAGTCAGGTGGGGTCCAAGGACCCAATAAATGTCATCATCATAAGTTTATCATATCTCACAAGGTGTTCAAGCCTTTGAACTCTCAAGTCATCAAGTAATATGAACTTAGTTGCTGAATACAGGAGAATGAACTCAACGGAGTACCATCCGGAGTTAACGGTTTCAAAGATAATTCAATGATGAGTAAGGTATCCAAAGTGGGTGATCTTTATAGTAGAATGATAGTAAATATCAAAGTAAATATGAGGGTAACTTGTTAGGCTAATAGGGTGAAGTTTAAGCAAGGATTTGCACATGAAAATGTGCTAAAATTCGAATCAGGGTCATAGCTGTCGACAGGTGAGAAGGGGCTGTCGATAGATTGCTACAGACAGAACTCAGGTTTTCTAGACTGTGTGTATCTATCGACAGCAACCAGGGGCCTGTCGACAGCTACACACAGTCCCAGTTATCTGGGTTCTGGATAGCATGCGCCTGTCGACACATTTGGGCCGGCTGTCGACAGGTAGCTGCAGAACTTCTAGAAGTGCTTTGTAAATCTGTTCTAAAGTCCCTAATTATAAAACTTATAACCCAAGACATGTTTAATATCAATTGGAAGAGTCTAATTGAAGTTCTCATAGTGGTTTATAAACCGAACGAACAAGATGAAAGAAGAGGTTTGCAATTCAAACTTGACTTGCTTGAAACTAAACATAGTATGGTGTTGGAAGTGTGGTCTTGATAGCAATGGATTATTGGGAGATTCTTACAAGATGGACACTAAAACATAAGATATTTAATGTTCCAAATCAAAGCTTGAGGTACAAACATCTAAATGGGAAGAATCACAATGTTCTAAGATATCGAAATTTCTAGCAAAACTCTATAGCATAAACATGGATTATGGGTGGTATAAGAGGTTAGAAACCTACTTAAATTGTAATGGGAATGAAGATGTCCCTTGATAACTATATGATTTCAAAGATAATTGGAGGGATCAAACTTAAGAATCTGAGGTTACAATCTCGTATACAAGCTTAACCGAGACTGTTTAGCCGGCTCCAAGGCAATCTCGTATGGGCTAAATTCTTTCAACATGACTAGAGAATAGAAGTTCAAGGAAAGGATGAGAACCTACAAGATAAATACTAAAACTCAAAGTGTTTCATGGATTTAAATCAAGGCATGAAGTACCAAACATCTGAACAGAAGTTAGTCACAAGTTCTAATGGTATTGTGACTTCTATCAAACTTCTATAACATATACAAGGATCAAGGGTGGAAGAAGAAGAAGAAGAGATGATCTAGAAGTAAAACAAGTATCTTTTCCTCCCTAACGTAAGAATATTCATCAAAACTAGATGAAAACTAGTAGGATTATAGTTATATTAACTTGGCTACTCAACACGAGTTATTTATCATGTGTGGAGAACAAGATTAAGGAAAAGGAGATGAATCCTACCTTACTGAAGGGTAAGCCTTCATGTTTTCCTAACTAAAGAACCTATCCCAGGAATAGAAAAGCTTCTCCCCAAAGGTAATGGAGTGAGTGCCAGTAATGTTTACACCGAGGTGAGAGCAGCTACAGTAGTAAAACAAGAGTAGAAGTATATTGCAAGTGCAATGGAGCTTGAAACTTCCAGTAGCTCCTCCTGCAGCAGACCCAATAGCTTCTCCCACACTCTTCTAGTAGCAAGGAGCAGTGGAAGACAAGAACATGGGTGCAAGAACAAGAGAAAATAGCAGTAGCTTGCATTAGAAAGGTTTGCAAGATGGTTACGGAGTGGTATTTATAGCTCCAGGCCCTTTCCATGCGTGATGCCACGTAGGTGCACAGGTGTTGGGTTAAAACCCCATTTAACCACCCATAGCCACATAGCTTATGCACACAATCACACACCCACACATCGGCCATCAACGTGTAAGGACCTTAACCTACCATGACATGGGCTTGCGTAGCCCAGGATACGTCAGCAACTAAAATTCCCCAGAAATGGTTTCCGTAATTGGGCCATAATTCGGCCAGTCCAAAGTTCTTTAAGTAAATAGGTTCAAACGACGTCCGTTTGTCCTAAACTTTTAACCATAGACTAATGTGATGGTTTTACAAATTATGATGATTTTAGTTTAATTTTTAGAATTTATTTTACAGTAGGTGAAAAATCACCCGAAAAATAGTCACGTCGACTTAATCTCGAAATCCGTACGTCGAAAAATTTGGATATTTATATTTCTGATATCTCCACATTTTTCTAGAAATTATGATGTTCTCGGATTTCATTTTCGTTATAGTTTTTCAGTGTCGCCCTGTGGAAGCGCGTACGTCCGAGTACGACACTGGGATAATGTTCATTAGTGCTAATCCTTCCCAAATATCAATTATTTTGTTATAATAATAATGATTAGGTCCAATAATCTTACTGTTCATGTTTTTCAATAAATAAAAAATTTCCGAGGTGTTACACGACGGGCCGACCCTATCACGAACCAATCGAAACTTTCCCTGTCTGGCAGTCGCTTCCTTAGGCATCAAGCCCTACATTGGGCCCTCTAGGGGTTTCCCCACACATCCACAACAAGAAATAAAAGGGTTTAGGGTTTGAGGCTTACCTTCTTCATGGCATCCTCGCGAGCCCTTGCCGTCGCTTCGAAATCCACCACCGGAACCTCCTCCTCCTTCATGTTGATCTCCGGCACTACCTCCTCCGCCGGAGGCAATGCCTCCCGCCACCGGGAGCTCCTCCTCGTCGCCTTTTGTTTCCCCTTCTTGCTAGAAGATCCTGCACCTTCATCGCCGCCTCCCTCCATCACTGGTGCTTTGGGTGAATAAGTGAGTGAGAGATTGAGGGATTTTGGGAGAAAGAGAGTAAGAAAGCAAGAAAGAGGAAGCCGGAGAAGTGGGGTTGATCGCTAGAGAGAAAGAGAGTTCTTGCATGATGAACACACAAAGGGGGAAGGAAATAGGGCTTCTGTGCTTTTGAATCTCCGGTTGATAACGCAATGCCTTTGGATGTCGCGTTCTTGTCGCGGTGGCAGGGTAGGCCACGATGATGTCGCGACCCACTGCCCCGTCGCGACCTTTAGGCGGCTTAGGAGAAGGTCGCGTTATCAACAGAACACAGTGTGCTCAGAGTAAAAGCCTGATTTTATTGATTCAATTCATTCATTACAATGTCCAATCCTCCCTACAATCAATCAAATGCACTTTCCTGCCTTAATTATGATCTGATAACCATGCCTACATCAATCACATCTCTCAAGCTCCTGGTGTAGCTGGACGAACCCTCTTCAATGCCTCGAGGTACTCTCGGGTCACGTCCTCGTCCTCCATTACCTCCGCCTGAAGGAGACTCGTGATGCATCCTTCCCAGTGGACGATAGCGCCCCGCATGTCCCGTTCATCTTGATCATCATTCCTCTTCTGTTCCTAAATGGGCTGGTTGTGAGAGAGCAGAGGCACCACTGTGCGTGCAGCACCGCACTGAAGGTAGCAACGGTCCAGGTTGTAGTGGACCAATGCTTCATTGCCCAAAAGTCGTAGTGCTAGCCCGGGGCGCTGTGGTAGGTAAATCATCTTGTTATGGAGGAAGCGTGGGCGCATGTCGAACTCTGCCACCGTCATTGCCTTGAAGTAATCGCACCATCCCTTCAGCCCTTTCACTTATGCCGTCTTGCACCACGCCTGTGGTGTCATGTAGAGGGGTGCACCCACGAAAGCTAATGGGTGGTGCAGCATGCTTTTGCACTTGGTGGAGAGGTTGTCCATCGCCCGGAATTGAATGTGCATCCCCATCCAGAGCTTGAAGGCGATGACAGAACCGTAGAAAGGGCCTCCGGTGGTTGCAGAAGATAGTCCAGCGTAAAGGTAACCAAGGACAGCCTATGCAATGCTCATACCTTCGGATACAGAGTTGATTATGCTCAGGTTGGGGAACGAGATGGCACCGTCTTCTGCTGGGAAGAGAATAACGCCGCAGATATAGATGGCGGCGGCTTTGGCTATAGCAAGGTGGTTCCCAGTCTTGTGTTTGCACTGGGAGACAACCCACTGGGAGATGGGGAGGAGGTAGACATGGTTCTGGCTAGTCATGCTGTGCAAATCTGTCTTCTTAGTGGTAATCTCTCCAAGGATGCTCCATGCGTCAATTGGAGCAACTGTGTAGGAAAGAGCATGCTCCTCTCCCCTCTTGTACTTAGGGAGACCCAACATCAGCTCAAGTTCTTCTAATAGTATGGTGGCCTCAAACCCGGGGAAGATAAATGTGTGCGTCTGGGGATGCCACAGCTCCGCCAATGCAGTAATGTTGTCCCACACGTGCACAATCTTGTGATATTTCTTTGCTAGGACGAGCATGCTTGACAGCCCCCATTCACGTAGATGTCAGGTAGAAGCTAGAGGGAGCATTTCTATCATGGGTGCCAACCAAGGGACTTTGGAGAATCTCCTATGGCCTGGGAGGATCTGGAATAGCAGAAAAGAAAAGAAAAGAAGGTTGGTAGCAGCAGGAAGGGAGGAAGAAGAAGAAGAGCATGAAGAGAGAGAAGAACTAGAAGAGAGAGGAAGTGCACTTACTTGGATTTCCAGCCTTGCGCAAATGTGCCTGGGCACAGAGGAGAGACGCTGTAGCTCGGCATGGGACACTCGGGCCACCTTGGGGCCTGCATAGGGCTTTATGTCATTCTGGAAGGCAGAGAAAGACCTCTTCATGGCTGAGGAGAGAGAAAATTTAGCAAGAGGAGAAGAGAGAGAGAGAGGTTTGCAAATTTGAGCCCCCTACAACCCTATTTATAGAACTCTAGGAGGGCTAATCCATCCTAATCCCGTACCTAGGTGTTAGAGTCATAGTAGGCTAGGTTTAAGAGTCCTAGGAGAAGTCTAGGTAGGTTTAGATAAGGATAAGATCGGATTTTTCTGTCTTTATCCCGCGACTGGTGTCGCGACGCTGCGATGCATCGCATTAAGGTTGCGACCACCAAGGGCGCCGCGACCCTGTTGTGACCCCCAGGTGCGTCGTGTTTCAGTCTGTTGTATCTATACATTGTTTGTTTATGATTTGCATTTATGTGAATGTATATATTTTACTGTTGTCATGTTTGCTTTGATTATTCGTCAGAAAAATCACAAAAAAATCAAAAAAATCACAAAAAATGGGACTTCACAGGTGAGTTCAGGTAAGCATCTCTATCCCTGTTCTCTTGCATTACTATATGGTATTTTACTTATTATATCATTTTTCAAAAATCGACTGGTTCTCAATGTGCTCTGGAATTTGAGTTCCCCTTTGCCAAAAACAGTGATGATCTAGGTGCACATTATTAATCGTTGGATTAGCCGTTAAATCAAATGAGTTTGGGAACGACGGACTTTGTCTTGCACAGCGGTTGCAGGAAGACTCTTGACCTATTATTGTTTGGTTTATCAATATTATCCTTGATATATTTTCTATTTTTTTCCTTTCTTTGCATTTGTTTTAATGAATTCTTTTCTTTAGCTCAGCATGCATCATGTAGGACTTTGAGCTTTCACGTCTCATCCTTGGCTAATGGTGAGCCCTTGTTGAGTGCCCAACCATTCCTCATATTCAAAACAAGAAATCCTATTTCACTCTGAATCGGAAGGTCTGCCTCCGAGTGAGTTGTTCCCGTTAGTTTGTCAAAGATTTCCCTGTCTGGATTCTCTATACAATTTTCATCCTTATTCCTTTTAATCCATTTTGGTTGCAAACCACTCCCAGGACAGAGTCATGAGTTACCTTCCTGGCACGCACATGTCCCTCCAAAATAAAACCTGAAGGCCAATCGGCTAGGGTACCTCTCAATCGAGGGATTGATCGTCCCTTTTCTATTTTCCTTCTCATCCAGACTTGCGTCTTCCTCGCATTCTGCTCAAGCAGCTAACTCGGGGCTTTCACGAAGATTCCACCTACTTGTTGATTAGATTGGGTGTCTCTTTACCTTGACTTTCACTTTTCAGTCCACTCCGCGTCATCTCCGCTCCGCCGTCACTTCATGACACCTCCGCTACACTTCTGCTTCGCTCCCCTGCAAAGTGGAAGCGAAGGATGGGCAAATCTGTAGACACCCGATTCTGGCCTACAAGTTGAACCACATTTCTTGTTATCTTAATGAGCCCCAAGTTGGTCATTCACATTGAGCCCACCATTATCCTTGCTTTGAGCCCATTAAAAGCCCAATTTTCATAATATCCTGTCCATTATCTCTTAAAAGAGTCCTTGAACCTTAAATGCCCATTATTATCTCATTTGATTGGCCAATAATTCAAGAATAATCGATTTTCCTTGACGCGATGGGTCGTGGCGCTGCGTTAATCTTGTCGCGCCCCCTATCGCCATCGCGACAACCCATGCATATCTATGCACGTGGCCTTTCTATCACGCCCTTTCTGGCCGTCGCGTTAATCCCTGTCGCGCCCCTACGACCCGTCGCGACAACAGCCGCATGCGCTGGCCTCCGCAACCACCTCCTATTTATCCTCTTATGGCCTTTGCATTTATCCCCAAGCAACCCCCCAACCTCCTGAGTGCATCATGGGATTGTGGGACTCCTTAAGCATCCTTTGGACTCTCACCCACGATATTTAATGACATTTATCTATATTTGGATAATTATCATCTAAAAATGGGATTATTCTCTCTCATTTCTCTATAAAAGCAAGGCCTGTCCTTTAGGAAGAGGAGAGCCCCGATTTTCATCCCGAAGGGCTGCCAAAATTTCCTTTGAGCTGGACTTAGCCCGCAGCCCTCTCTTTCCCTATCATTTCCACCTTTTTTCTTCACCAAGTTATGTCTCTTTCTTCATCCATGAGGCTTGGAAGTGGAGGAGGCGACTCTTGGAGCATCTACATCAACTGAGAACGTCATCTAGCACCAGGGAGTCGCCCCTTTGGGGCTCTTTATTCCTCTCCCTCTCCCTTTCTTCTTTCATGCATGTTATTTCCTTTTAGTAGGTAGGATTCATTCCACTTTTCCACCCACGTTTTCCATCACCCAAGGGGTTTAAAAACCACCCCCAGGTTCGTTCCCACCATGCTTTCATTTTACATTCCATTTGAGGATAGATTCTACGCTTAAGCTTATCCTAACAGGGTTCCTTTTCTTGTTTTTCATTGTTTTGGCAGGCACCCAAGCGAAGCTGACGAGCAGCTCTTGTTCTCTGGCCGGCCAGAGAGCAGGAAGAAGGTCCACACCAACTTCTCCCGCACAGCAGAGAATGCGGCTGGCGAGGGTGACGCGACAACGTTGATGCATCCTGTTAGGGTGTCGCAACATCAGTCTATCGCGACGGGGTCTCCCGTCGCGATCTCAGGTTAGTCCCCCATTCTCTTTTCCTTTTCCTAGCTTAGTTAGCCTCTTTTCATTCTCTTATATGGCAACTATCTAGGTGGCGATCACATCCATATTTTCTGCTATTAGTTTTAATATCCTATCGCGTGTTTTTGGGGTGCACATTCCCCGTGATTACATAAATGACATGTTAATATTTCATATGTTGATGATAATGACTTATGTTAATGGTTCACACTTCATATTTTCAGGTTTACATAACTTTGTCACAGTGGTGTCGACACAGTCTGCCAGTGGTGTTGACACAGTCTGCCTGTGTGTCGACACTCACTGTCCCGCCCAGAAGCCAGTTCTGAAGCCGGTAGCGAGTGGTGTCGACACAGTCTGCCTGTGTGTCGACGCACTTCAACTGAAGCTCAAAAACATGAATTTTTTTGGACACGTGGCTACTTAGGAATCAAGGGATTTTACCTAGATTTTTGAGCCCACGCACCCCAAGGCACCTCATGGACATATGGGGCTATAAATACCCATGATCCTCGTACCCCAAAGGCAACCAAGCCCATACAATTCCCAGAAGAAGCTTTTTGGTGGCAAAAGTGGTTTTTCCATATCTTACTCCATCTCCAGAAGCTCCAGACCATCTTTTCAATAGGAAGGACATGGAAATCAAGGCCAATCTCTGGAGAGAAGTGTGATGTGCTGAGAAAGAGAGTAGATCCAACTGAAGAGTAGCAGCAGAAGAAGAATTTCTGGCAATTTAGATGCCAATGGAGTAGAGCATTGCAAATTGGAGGGGATCTTCGTCGAATTCTTTCAAGTCTCTTCAATTCGAGCTTCTGCAAGACCTCTTCACCAAGGAACATCCAATTTACATTTATTTTACTCATTTCTTGGAGTGTTCTTCTCACTTTCGTCTGTGAGATCTATGCATGAAATTCTGTGCAGATTTCTGTGTTCGATTGAGTCTGTGAATTAGATCATTGCTAGAGGATCTGATTTCTTTTGTCTTTAATCTAGCTCTAGTTTGTGAGCCGTCGAGCTCTAGTTTGTGAGTCGTCGCACTCACTGTGTGGTTGAGCTGTCGTGCTCTGTTTTGGAGTAGGTGTGCTCCAGGTTGTGTGTTTTGAGCCGTTGAGCTCAAGGGTGTTGGAGTCGTCATGCTCCAATGTGTGTTGTACTCAGGTTTGAGTAGTGTGGCCTCACTGTGTGAGGGGTGGATGTAGAAATCACTGGTGTGATTTCTGAACCACCTAAAAATCCTTTGTGCAATGGTTTGATCTGCTTGTCTGTGCTAGATGTTTGCATAGGATTTCGCTTTCACACTAAGTGTTAAATTGCTTCACACATCATCTACACACACCCACACTTCAGATTAGTAAATTGTTTGTCTGAATTGATTTCTGATTCAAAGTAATTTTGAATTACTTAAGCTTCCACATTAATTGATGTTAGATCTATTCAACCCCCCCTTCTAGATTTGATCCATCCACCTATTCGATCCTTCATATCTAATGGTCTAAGCATGCCAGCAGGGCGCATGTGTTCGGCCTTTACCTGTTGGCAAGTAAGTCAATGAGCGGCATGCTTGGCTACCTCTCTCTTCATGTTTGGCCACCAAAATGTTCTTTTCATGTATTGATACATTTTGGTACCTCCAGGATGAATAGTATACTTTGTCTGGTGAGCTTCATCCATTAGCTTCCTCTTCAGTTCTTCATTGTTTGGGACACAAGCCCTTCCTTGGAATGCAAGCATTCCATCTTCGGTCATAGAAAAGTCCAGCTTCTCAGCTAAAGTTTCTTTGACGCGAACCAAGAATGGATCACTGTCTTGTTAAGCTTTGATCTCTTCTAGCATGTCAGATTGAATCTTGATATTGGCAACCAAAACTCGATCATCCCTATGTTCAATATTCAAGTCTAACCTTGCGAATTGTTCTAGTAGTTGCATCTCGCCAAGAACTAGACTTAATAATGATGCCATCGACTTTCTACGAAGAGCATCAGCCACAACATTTCCTTTGCCTGGATGGTACTGGATGTTGAAGTCGAAATCCTTCAAGTATTCAAGCCATCTTCTCTGCCTCATGTTAAGTTCCTTCTGGGAGAATAAATACTTTAAGCTCTTATGGTCTGGGTAGACAGTGAATTGCTCACCATACAAATAATGTCTCCAGATTTTCAAGGCGAAGACCATGGCAGCCAACTCTAGATCATGCATAGGGTAGTTGACTTCATGCGTCTGCAGTTGTCTTGAAAAATAGGCAATGACTTTCTCTTTCTGCATCAATACGCAACCTAGCCCAATTCCTGAGGCATCAGTATAGATAGAGAATCCTTCTCCCTCTATTGGAAGAGAGAGAACATGAGCTGAGGTCAGACATTCTTTTAGAGTTTGAAAACTCTTCTCACACTCTTTACTCCAGGAGTAGGGATTCTCCTTTCGTGTAAGATGAGTGAGAGGAACGGCGATCTTGGAGAAGTCCTTTATGAACTGCCTGTAGTAACCATCTAGTCTTAAGAAGCTTCTGATTTCTATGACATTAGTTGGTCTCTCCCAATTGAGTACATCTTCGACTTTGGAGGGATCAATGGAGATGTCGTCCTTGGAGATGACATGGCCCAAGAAGGACACTTCTTCGAGCCAAAATTCACACTTGATTAGCTTTGCATACAATTTGTTGTCTCTCAAGACTTGTAGTGCTATCTTCAGGTGTTCTTCATGTTCTTCTTTGGTCTTTGAATATATGAGGATATCATCGATAAAGATGACCACGAACTTGTCAAGGTATGGTCGGTATATGTTGTTCATGAGTTGCATAAAGGCTGCAGGAGCATTGGTCAGACAAAAAGGCATAACGACGAATTCATAATGTCTATACCTTCTCCTGAAAGCTATTTTGAAAATATCATCGTCCTTGATCCTCATTTGATGATAGCCAGATCGAAGGTCGATATTAGAGAAATATTGAGCTCCAGATATCTGGTCGAAAAGTTCATCGACCCGAGGCAATGGGTACTTGTTCTTGATGGTTAGCTAATTGAGTTGTCGATAGTCTATGCATAGCCTCATCGATCCATCCTTCTTCTTAACAAACAACATAGGTGCTCCCCATGAACAGTAGCTCCATCAGTTGTGCCTTCAGTTCCTTTAGCTCGGCAGGTGACATCCGGTACGATTGACGTGATATCGGGGCAGCTCCAGGGATCAACTCAATGGCGAAGTTGACATCATGTTTAGGGGGAATCTCTGGCAGATCTTCGGGGAACACATATGGGAAATCCTGGACTATGTGTATGTCTTCTATCTTAGAACCTTTCTTTTCAACTATTACGGCCGCAGAGAAAGCAAAACAACCTTTCCTTATCATGTTGTGGGCCTTTATGGCAGAGACTAGAGACATCCATCTCTTATGTCTAATCCCAGTGAATGACAACTTAGGGATATCACTAAATGTAACTCTCCCTTTCTTATAGTCGAAACTTGCCCCCTAAGTGGACAACCAGTCGGCTCCCAAAATTTCATCATAGCCTTCCATGGGCATACACACCAGGTCGGCTTTTAGGTTATGTTCTCCGATCATCACATCGACAGATGGAAAATATTTATTCAATTTATCTTTCTCCCCCAGTGGTGTTGTGACAGAGAATTCACACCCCATAGATATAGGTTTAGCATTCAAGGTATCAGTAAAATTTTGAGATATAAATGAATGGGTTGCTCCAGTATCAAATAAAACAAATGCTAATAGAGAGAAGACTTGTAGGGCACCTTCTACCACGCCACCTTCATCAGCGGGCTCTTCATCATGCAGTGCTTGCAGTCTCCCCTGTTTCTTAGGCACATTAGTGCACCTCTCATTCTCCTTTAATAGAGGGCACTCGGGAATACGGTGCTCACGGCTTCCACAGCGCAGACATGAGCCGACTTTCCTCCAGCATTCATCAGCGGTGTGACTTAGCTTGTCACAATGCTTGCAATTGCTTTTCGCTAGAGTGTTGGGAACGAAAGCATTGTGCTTCTTTTCCTGGTTGGGTCCTTCCGTGATGCTGAAAGGACGCTTCTTGCCGATAGTTGTTTTGGTAGATGTCATGCCAGGGGTCAACTCCTTCTTCATGAACTTCCCCATGATACGATCAGTGAAGTCCGTAGCATCTTCTAGTAGTTGAGCTTTCTTCACCATCTTGGCATATGTCTGGATGTCGATAGGGGCCAGTTGAGTAATGTATTACGACCTAAGGCCATTGAGGAAGCGCCTAGCCTTCATTTTCTCCGTACTCACCAGATGGTCAACATATTGGGCTAGTCTTGAAAACTGCGCTTCATATTCAGCCACAGATAGGCTCCTCTATTTAAGAGCAGCAAACTCCGCAGCCTTCTTCTCCTGGACACGCTTAGAAAAGTACTAGAGTTAAAGGCTTCTTTGAATTCGGCCCAAGTAAATTGACCATTAGCTCTGGTTGCTTCTACAGAATCCCACCAAGAGCGAGTGTCCTTCTCTAGTTGAAATGTAGCTAGTAGCAACTTGTCCCCAACTGCACATTGCATTACACGAAAAATCCTTTCTATCTCCTTAAGCCAGTGCTCGGTCTCATCTGGATCCGTGGAACAACTGAACCTAGGTGGGTTCAAGCTCCTGAAGTTACGATGCAGCTCGCCTGCACCGCTGCGATTCCTTCAACCTTGTGCAGCTTGCAGAAGCGCACAAGTGAGTTCTTGGATAGTTTATTGCATGCGCCTCATCTGAGCACGTTCAACAGTCATCTTAGTTGTTTAAGTTCCTACAAAAGTAATTTGTTGTTAAGATATTGATGTGGTATTTAATTTCTACGTTTGTGGGTTCATTTTAGCTAGTTACCCATGGTTCTAACCACATCTCACATAGGTAGGATAACTGACTCTAGTCAAGACTGGTCAACCTAGATCATCCTATTCTTAAGAACAACCTAGGCTCTGATACCACAAAATTGTCACGCCCCGACGCGGAATATCGGAACGTGAGGCAGTTGCAAGTAAAAGGTATAGAGCGTATAATAGACATCAAACCATTGGACAAAGAATTAAATACTAAAGCAAATACATCTCATTAATAATTCCTCAATGTCTATTACAACCACTAATATCAGAGGCATTCTATAGGGCCCAATTACATTGTATAAAAGCAAAGACTAAACTAATACTCTAACATAAAACTAAGACGCCAGGGTACTCTTGACTTCACTCCTGGTCATTCTCGTCCTCTTGAGTGTAGGTGTCATCCTCGGTCTCACCTGAGAACACAACCAAATAATGTAGGGTGAGCGATAACGCCCAGTAGGACTTAAATATCATGATCAGTCATGCTTTAAATGATTAATGTATTAACGAGCAGAGTCACTACATGATAGAGTGAGAGAGTCAAGTAACATAAGTGATAGTACAATAGTATGTGATTAAAATAGCATAGATTTCCAAATATAGCACAGAGCGAGATGGCCATAGCACAAATAGCACAAAGTATCACAATAGCACAACGAGTATAGTATAGCACTTTGATTGTCATTTAGATAGTCTTGATAGATAGAACTTGAGTGTAATGCCAAACACTCTGGTCAATTAACTCCCGCGGGCAAATAGCACTTTTGGGCGCACCTCCCAGGACCTGACCGGGCCCTTTATATATTTCCAGGCATTAGTTATATTGTTTATCTTTAGACAATCAGTCAATGGCCAATAGAGAGTACCAAGAAATAGATGAGAGTACTAGATGAATAGACGAGTGTATAGAGAACGTGAATAGATGAGCGAGTAGAGTATAGATGAGAACTATAGATCATTGCACATGAAACATCGAGTAAACGGGCGATAGTAATAGTTGCACAACATGCGCAATTGGTGTTGGCAGTCAGGTGGAATTCACTACCCTTCCACTGGCCATGTTATGAACAAGTCCAGAGGTCTGGCATGATTCAAGATAAGAGCGAGAGCAATCTAGGCCGTTTGGATATTACTGATCCCTAAAGGGTATCATAGGTATTAGGGTACAGCCAGCTCGTCGGCCATGTCGGAATCCATGGACAGAGGAGTCTTACAGAGGCCTTGAACAAGGATTCACTAGTCCGGCAGAAGGAATATCCGACGGAGAGTTTGTCCATGTCAAGAGAAAGTGTATATATAGAAACAAGTGCTCAATGTTCTAGAGGAATTCTAGAACAGTGGAGTGTCGGTAACGGTATTTCCAAATCGTCGCGAGAAATGAAGACAAGTCTATTTAAAAATAAGGCAATTTAAATACGTTATTGAAGTAAATTACCAGATATATTATGAAACATTTTTATGCCAAGTCAAGTCATATTGGATGGTTACAAGTATGTGCATGTGATAAAGAAGCCACAGATGTGAAGAGATCATGTGTGTGTCTTTTAAATCATTCAATACATACTTATTTTTATAATAGTTTTATTTACTACATTTAAGTCTGTTAACAAAGAGTATAATCATTGTAGCAGGTTAGAGTACCAAAAATCAAGGGTTTTCATGCAAAAGTCCAGAAGGTGACGTACACCTATAAGAATCTCGACAGGGTACTTCCAGAACGCGATAGAGACTGTCAAAGGTCACGACGCGTGGTTCAGGACAGGTAGCCAGAACGCGACGCAAGAGCCTATTGCGTTCAGAACGTGACATGGATGCTAGTCGTGATCAGCCCCTAAGAATGCGGCCTATCGGGTCGTCACATTCTCAGGTCCTGCGCTTGAGTCCGAGCGGGAAAAGGAATTGCCTTGGATTGTGGTCCAGGCTTTCTAGGTTTTGATACAGGGTAGATTAAAATTTGGTGTCTCGAAGTACAGTTGATCAAAAATCACAAAACCACTTTTAAACGAATATAAACATGCAAGAGTATGCACAAAAAATAGGAATTTGAATATCATCATGGTCTGGATAGGTTTTAAACATGAACATGCACGAAGAACACAGAACAGTGTACAGTGAAGGTAAATGAATTAATCCGAGCAGCATACTATATGAAAATTGGGGATTTCTGTGGCAAACATTTCCTGACATCGAGCAGTATCTCTAGTAAAATTTTCAAGGCATGGGATTGAGTGTACATGGAGATCTAGATTTAATATGAGGGTTCGGAGTCAAGGTGATAGTAGAACTTCAAAAATAAAGATCAAATGATAGGGTTGATGAAAAAGAGAGCAACAAGAGGGCTTTTGTTCCTAATGTTTGGAACATCCTACAGACGAAATTAATTGAGTTTTTCTTGTGAGAATGCCTACCTTTGAGTTGATTTGTCTCCTAGGGCTTTGAACTCGAAGAACAAGGGTTGGGTCCTGAGCAAGCCTTCACCCCACGAATTCTCCCTTCCTTTGGCCTCTCCTCCATGTCCAGCAAGCCTCAACAACGCATTAGGGCCGGCCATGGAGAGATTGGGGTGTATTTATACTTCCCTTGTTTCCATTTCCTATTATGACTCTAATTCCCCTCTAATTCTGAGTTTTCTCTATTTCTTTCAACCTTTCAAGCTTTCCACCTCCTAATGGGGTTCGGTTGGGTTGCAATTTCGTACCTAGCCAATTTGGGTAGGGCTAGGAGTCCAATTCCATCACAAATTAGTTATTTTAATGATTTAATAGCTCTTTTCTTTTTAGGCAATATTTAAAATACGAATTTATTGTATTATTTTATTATTCATCTTTTAAAAATCCCTATTTTGGCCCATTAACTTTTATATGGTCCATTTAACAAAGCCCATCACTTCT
The DNA here is from genome assembly GCA_014218235.1 of Colocasia esculenta. NCBI lineage: Eukaryota > Viridiplantae > Streptophyta > Magnoliopsida > Alismatales > Araceae > Colocasia > Colocasia esculenta. The sequence continues at coordinate 56,569,453 of CM024765.1, forward strand.
TTTTGTTTAATGGGTTTGAATTAATTCCCATTTTCTTTAATTTCCCAATTGAATTATTATTATTATTATTATTATTATATATATATTTTTGAAAAATCAGGTTGCTACACAGGTCGACTCCAGTTGACAAACAAGTCGACTCTTAAAGGCTGCCCAGCAAGTTTCTGAAGAGCAAATGTCAGTAGTGTCGACTCTAGCTGAGAGTGAGGTCAACACTAGCATCCATCCAGTGAACTTGATTTGGTGGAATACATAGGAGGTTGACTCTATTTGTTGATCAGGTTGACTCTACCTGTTATTTTGGTCGACATTAGCTGTTTGTCAGGTCGACACTAGTGTTTTGCCTATGAGATGAAATTGGTTTCTGATCAGTACTGTTGACTCTATTGGAAATATGAGTTAACTCACATTTCGTGGAAGCCAAGAATCGTATAGAGGATGATATCCGACGGCTGTGTTTTGGTTCTGAGATCTTTTTGGGAGATTCCATAATTACCATAAAGCCATTTCATACAAGTGCAATGTGGTAAAGACCTTGTTGGACACGTGGCAACCCAGGGTGCAATCTAGGTTTTTGTGCATATCTCTCTCATGTATGTGAGACTGCACAGAGGCTATAAAAAGCTCTCATCTCTCATATGAAGCTAAGAAGCCTCCAGCCTTCTAGCCATTTCATCAAAGAGGACGTGGAGATCAAGGCCAAGCAGTGAAGTGCTGAAAGTGGTGCAGATTGAGAAGAGGAGCAACAGAAGAAGAAGAAGAACTGGCAATTCGGATGCCACTGAAGTAGAGCATCATGAATTGAAGAAGATTCCAACTGAATTCCTTCAAGCTTCTTCAATTCAAGCTTCTGTAAGACTTCTTCCTCGAGGAACATCCAATTCATATTTCCTTCACTTAATTCTTGGAGTGTTCACCTCATTTCTTTTTATGAGATCTGTACATGAAGTTCTATGCAGATTTTTGTGTTTGTTGAGCCTGTGAATCAGATCATTGCTAGAAGATATGATTTTGTGTGGATTTGACCTAGCTTGTGTGTTGAGCTGTCGTGCTCAGTTTGTGAGTCGTCGAACTCACGGTTGTGTGTTTTAAGCCATCGTGCTCATAGTTATGTGTTGAGCCGTCGTGCTCAATGGTAGTTGGATTCGTCGTGCTCTAGTGTGTGTTGTACTCGGGTTTGAGTAGTGTGGCCTCACTGTGTGAGAGGTGGATATAGGAATCACTGGTGTGATTTCCGAACCACCTAAAAGTCTTGTGTGCAATGGTTTGATCTGTCTATTTGTGCTAGATGCTTGCATAGGATTTCACATTCACACTCTCTTTCTAATTGCTTCACACATCATATAAACACAGTCACACATTTATACATCAGATCAGTTAGATTGTTTGCTTGAATAGGATATCTAATTCGAAGTGAATTTTAAATTGCTTAAGCTTCTGCAGTAATTGGTGTTAGATCTATTTAACCCCCCCTTCTTCTAGATCCATTCATCTACCCTATTCGATCCTACAGTTGGTATCATAGCAGGTTAATATCTGTTTGTGATCTGATTTGATTGCTTCTGTTTGATCTATGTGCTCTGACTACTTGAATTGTCTACTTGTTCATTCCCTGCCTTTTACTTTGATTCATGGTCGAGGAATTGTAGTTGAGGGCCATTCCATTAATAGACCACCATATTTTGATGGGTCTGACTACTCCTACTGGAAAAATCACATGCAACTTTCTAAGGGTTCAAAACTATGAAATCTGGAAGTTAGTTGACAAGGGTTCTTATGAAAATCATGGAGATGAGGAGAATTAGTCTAGAGAGCAAATTAGAAAAGCCTCTCTTAACTATAGTGCCATGAATATGCTTCAATGCGCAGTTCACCCTAAAGAATATTCAAGAATATCCATGTGCAAATCCGCTAAGGAAATGTGGGATAAACTTGAATTAATGTATGAAGGAACATCTCAAGTTAGGGAAACCAAAGCAAACATACTTGTTTCTGAATATGAATTGTTTTTGATGAAAACTGATGAATCAATTTATGAAACATTTGCTAGATTTATGACAATCGTTAATGGACTGAAGGCACTAGGTAAAGAATATACTGATGTTGATCTAGTAATATAAATCTTGCACTCTTTATTATCAATTTGGCACACAAAAGCTACAGTGGTTGAAGATTCTAAGGATTTATCCAAAATATCTTTGGATGAACTCATAGGATCTTTAATGACTTATAAGATAAATCTGAGACAAACTAAAGAACAAATGCTTAAAGTCAAACCAAAAGCACTTAAGGCTTCATCAAGCAACAAGGAGAAAATTCAAGAAAAATCTAATTCTGAAAAGTTTGAGTCTGATCAGGATGAAATTGCCCTCATGACTAGGCGATTCAGGAAATTTTTAAAATCAAGAAAAGAAAAATTCAATGGAAAGAAAAAATATTCTTTTGACAAAAAGAATGTTTCTTCTTCAAACTTTAATACAGGCAGAAATAAAAAAGCTGATGAAGGTGTTATTTGTTACAAGTGCAACAAGGCAGGACACATGAAGAGTGAGTGTCCTGAGGTCAAGAAGGACAAATACAAGAAGAACAACAAAATGAAAATGCCAAAAGCAATGCTAGCAACTTGGTCAGATGAAAACCAAAGTGGGAATGAAGAAGAGAACTCCTCGAGCTCAGAAAATGAGGAGTTATGCTTTATGGCTAACAACAGTGATGGAAATGTAAGTTCTTCTTTTGAACAATATATGTTGAAGATTGGGAAGATGCATATGCTGCTTTGGTTGAAAAATTCTCTAAAATAAGAAAAGAAAAAAAACTTCTGAAAAAGAAATTTTAAAATGTCCTGCATGATACTTTCTTAACTCGAAGAGTATTTAAACTTGAGAATGAAATATCTGAACTTCATGATGAAAAGGAAGAACTTTTGAACGAAATAGATGAGTTTAAAATTGCATCTCAAAAGGCTAACATTGATTTTGAAAAGCCCTATGGGAAAATGGAATTGCAATAAAAAGAAAAACAATAAACATTTGATGAAATTCAAAAACTTAAGAAATTACTGGCTGAAAAGGATCAAGTGATAAAAAAATTCACAAATGGAAAAGAAAACGTTGATGTCTTGTTGGGACTAAGAATGAATGCTGAAAAACATGGACTAAGATTCACCATAGAAAAATCTATGAAAAATAAACCTACTGAAAAGAAAAAAAAAATCTTCAAAAATCCCTTTAATAAAATTTGTCAAAAACACTAATCCAGAAAACAAAAATAAATAAGGGTCAAAGAAAACATCAGAAACAATAAAAAAAAAGTCCAATCAGAAGAAACAGAACAGGTCAACACATGTTGTAGAAAGGTCAACACAGGCTAACCATAAGTCCAAGTCTGTGGTCACTGAGTCGACTCTAGCTCAACATAGGTCGACCTATCCACTTCTGAACAACTATAGGATGTTTCACAAAAATACAAATAAAAATCTGAAAAATTATAAAAACATAAAAACACACTTTCATGATAATTATTGGAGATCCAGGACTTCATATCAATCCAATTAGATCAATTCTTGGAATCAATGGTATCACAATCCTCATTGGTACTATTCACAATCTTTCTATCCAAAATTTCCAAGACTTCAATAGAACTCCTGGTCTGAATTTTCATACATAAACAATCATTTCAAAATGCATAATTTCCCTACTTAGGAAAGGAAAAACACTGATGTTTTCATTCCAAATCAGAATGTTAAAATATCAAAAAGGGAAATCAATTCAGAAATAAAATAAAAACCAAAAACAAGCCAAGTGTGAATAAGAAAAGACTTATTGTTTTTACTCAAACAAAATGATAGTCCCAACAATGTTTGAGTACCAAAATCTTTTCTTCTCTGATTTGATTTGTGCAGGAAGGTCGTGCACCTAGCTCCAATGTGTGGTTTCTTGACAGTGGGTGTTCACAACATATGACTAGAGATAGATAAAAGTTTTCATTTCTAATTGAAAAGGAAGGTGGATCTGTTACCTTTGGAGGTATAAACAAAGGGAAAATAATTAGATCTGGAAAGGTTGGTAAATCCTCCTCAAACTCAATTGAAAATGTTCTGCTAGTTGATGGTTTAGACTACAATCTTTTGAGTATAAGCTAATTGTATGACAAGGGTCACAAAATTGTTTTTGAATCAGACTTTTGTAAAATAATTGATTCTTCATCTGAAAAAAATAAAATTCTTTGGAAAAAAAGAAAACAATGTGTACATGATAAATATAGATAAAAACTTTGCTGAAAATATCTGTTTCGTTGCTAATAAAGATGAAATTGCATGGACATGACACAAGAGACTTGGTCATGCAAGTTTCAACACCATAAATAAACTATTAAGGCTAAATCTGGTTAAAGGACTTCCTGAATCTTTTCCAAATGTTGAAAATCAACTTTGTGGGATATGTGCTCAAGGAAAACAAACTAGAAAATCTTTTAAGATTTTTAATGATGTACTTACTTCTAAGCCACTAGAATTACTTCATATAGACCTTTTTGGGCCAACAAAAATTCTCAGTATTAGTGGCAAACGATATGAATTTGTCATCATTGATGATTTTACAAGATATACTTTGGTTATATTTCTATCCCACAAAGTGATACTTGTCAAGAATTCAGGAAATTCTGTAACACTGTCTTAATAGGATTTTCAAACAAAATAAAATCCATTTTGACTGATCATGGGGGTGAATTTGAAAACAAGGCTTTTTTGATTTATGTGCTGAACTGAACATTTTCCACAGATTCTCTTCTTCAAGAACTCTAGAACAAAATGGAGTTGTGGAAAGAAAGAACATAACTCTTTTGATAGTGGCAAGGTCCATACTCTTGGAAAGTAAATTGCACAAATCCTTCTGGGCTGAAGCTATGAACACAACAAATCATATTTTGAACAGAGCATTGGTTAGACCAAAAATAAAAAAAACCCCTTATGAACTTTTGAAGAACAAAAAGCCAATTTTGTCTTATTTTAAAGTTTTTGGTTGCAAGTGCTTTGTACATAACAACAATAAAGAAAATATTAATAAATTTGATGTTAAAAGTCTTGAAGCTATTTTTCTTGGTTATTCTAAAATTTCTAGAGCTTACAGAGTTTACATTCTTAAGAATAAATTGTGGAAGAATCTCCACATGTAGTTTTTGATGAAAATTCCTATCAAACTGATGACTCTACATCTTGCAGGGTTCCACAAAGTAATGAAGAAGATTACTTTATTATCGATTTTTCACCAACTATTGAAGAACATGAAGATCCATTTGAAAATCTGGACAATCAATCACCTACCACAACTGGATCAGGTAATATTGTTCCAGAACTGAATGAACCTCAAGAGGTAATTCCTGAAACCAAACTTTTAAGAGATCATCCAATTGAGAATGTGGTTGGGAATTTGCATGATAGAGTTAGGACTAGGTTATTCTTTCATAATGTAATAAATGAAGACCCACTGGCAATAATTTCCCAAATTGAACCCAAGTCTATTGATTAAGCTCTAACCAGTGAAGACTGGATTAATGTAATGCATGATGAACTTCATCAATTTGACAGAAATCAAGTATGGGAGCTAGTACCTAGGCTTAGTGACCAATATGTGATTGGCACTAGATGGGTATTTAGAAATAAATTGAATGAAAATAGACAGGTTGTTATGAATAAAGCTAGACTAGTTGCCAAGGGGTACAATCAAGAGTCTGACATTGACTTTGAAGAATCATATGCCCCTGTAGCTAGACTAGAAGCTGTGAGAATTTTTCTTGCTTTCGCATCATCTTTGAAATTCAAGTTTTATCAAATGGATGTGAAAAGTGTTTTTTTGAATGGTTACATCAAAGAATATGTTTTTGTAGAACAACCTCCTGGTTTTGTAAATGAAAAATATCTTGATCATGTTTTCAAACTTAATAAGACTCTTTATGGTCTTAAGCAAGCTCCAAGAGCTTGGTATGACTGCTCGAGCTCATTTTTGCTGAATAAAGGATACACAAGAGGTAGTGTAAACCAAATCTTATTTATAAGAATTGTCAACAATCAGATTATTGTTGTTTAAATCTATGTTGATGGCATAATGTTTGGGTCTACAAATAAAGAATTGTGCACTAAATTTTCTAATCATATGAAAATTGAATTTGAAATGAGTTTGATGGAAGACTTATAATTATTTTTGGGATTGCAGGTACATCAAACTAGTGAAGGAATATTCATAAGTCAATCAAAGTATGTGAAAGAACTTTTGAAGAGATTTAACTTTCAGCACCTCAAGCACTCAAGCACATCAATGGCAATAAATGTAAGATTAGAGGAAGATTCTTTTGGTAAGTCAATAGATCCAAAGACCTACAGAGGTATGATTGGCTCTCTACTTTATCTCACAACCTCTAGACTTGACATTCAATTTAGTGTGTGCATGTGTGCTAGATTTCAAGCCAATCCTAAAGAAAGTCACATGTTATCTATTAAAAGAATTTTTAAATATTTTGTTGGAACATGTGAACTTAGAATATGGTATCCTGCTAGTTGCAAATTAGATTTAATTGCTTACTATGATGCTGATTATGCTGGTTGTAAACATGATAGAAAAAGTACTAGTGGCTTGTGTTTATCTCTAGGTAGATGCCTAATTTCTTGGGCTTCTAAAAAGCAACATTCAATAACTCTATCCACTACTGAGGCTAAATATGTTACGGCTGGTTATTGTGGCACTCAAGTTCTTTGGGTGAAACACCAGCTCCTGGATTATAATCACAAATTGGGTTGTATTCCTATTATATGTGATAACACTAGTGCAATCAATTTGTCTAAAAACACAATTCAGTATTCACGAACAAAACACATTGAAATAATGCATCATTTTCTAAGAGATAAGGTTGCTAAGAAGTCATTTGAGCTTCACTTTCTTGAAACAGAAAAACAAGTTGCAGATATTTTCACTAAGACTCTTCCAGAAAATAGATTTTCATCCTTAAGGAGAGAGCTTGGTTTATGCAAACTTCCACATTCTTGATATCTTCAATCTCTTTTTGCAAATAACATCTCCTTGTTCTTGCAAATAAAAGCCTTCTTGCTCTTGCCAATAAACTCCTACTTCTCACATTGCATTGGCATTCTTGGTATATCAAATAGTGATTTGAAGAAAGACAAGTCAAGCTTGTCTGAACACTTTCACTATGCATGAGTATATGTCTCTGCCAAGTATCAAGAGCCTTTGTATGCAAATGTTGAGGGAGAGCCTTGTCTTTCACTTCACTAATGTTTTCCTTTGTCAATAATCGTCATGTTCATCTTGTAAGGGGGAGCTACATGATAGGGGGAGTCTTTTGGTATCAGAATCTATGCTCATTGTCAATTCTTCACTCATTTCTCTTGTCCCTGATTGTCTATCTTGAACCCCAATTTTTAGAATTTTTGAGTCTTGGTGCTATTTTCATATGAGAGATTTAAGACATTGACTATAAACTAATTGTGCATTTAGTTTAATTTCAAAGATTCACTTTCATATCAAGGTTGTGCCATCTTAATACTGAATATCTTTAAAATGATTTGCAAAACACGTGTAGGCACATGAGTGGCATTATTGTTTAACATGTGCAAGTTTAAGCTTTATTTTTACCACATGTTAAGAATAATTTTTCTACATTCGTAGCCATGGCTTTTCTAGTCTAAGCAAGAATAATCCTACAAAACATTAAAAGTAAATGAACAACAATCTAGAAAGATACAAATAGAGCAAGGCAAATTATTGAACCACTGAGTAACCGGGCCATTTCACCTAAAAAGTGATTTATCTCGCGTCAAAAAGTGGAAAACAAAATTTTCAACTCTGTATAAGATAATAAAAGTTAAACCACTGAGTAACCAGGAGGTCTTACATCTGACAAATGTGATTTCTTACACTAAAAAGTGAGATTTAACTAATTTATTCTTGTATTCTTTCCCAGTTAAAAATGAAAGAAAATTCAAATAGGCAGGACAGAAAAGCTCCAGACCTGAACACAGTTCATGTATACTGAGTTTAGACTTGTTATTCAACATTGTGTTACATCTAAAGCTTATAACTTTCTTATTGAACAATTCTATTTACTCATATAGGTCACTTTAAAACACATTTGCATCATTATTTTAACTACATTCATATTATTATATTTTGCTCTACTTTGTGTTGAGTGTGTTTTTTTAATTAAACATTGATGCACAATCACAATACACAATAATTTCTCTCACATGTCCATATCACTCTGTCTCATTTATTTTGAACATTCCTTATCACCACTTCTTTTCTTGTCCTCCTTCCATCTATATCTTTCATGTCTATCTTTCTTATGCTGTCAAAAAGGGGGAGAATATTGCAGAATTGAGAGGGAGAAATTGGTTTGTCGGGGAAATTGGTATGTTGAGAGAGAAATTGCAGATAGGGGGAGAATAAGTTCTTATGAGCTTTTGGGAGAAATCATTTGAAAAGACCAAGTTTGTGCATTTATTTTGTCATCATCAAAAAGGGGGAGAATGTTGTATTGAGTGTGTATTGGAATTTCTTAAAGATGAATTTTTAATGATGACCAATGAACATCACTCGTACTTTGATTTTGATGATGACATATTGAACATATTGAATATATTACAATAATGTTCAAACAATATGTTCTTGATATTTAATATTTCATATCTTACTGTTAATGACATGTTTTGATACTCTACTCTTCATTCATATAGGTTTTCAAAGTTTTTGTCAAAGTCAAGTTGACTCTAGTTGACAATGAGGTCGACTCTCAAGGTATGCCCAGCAAGCTCCTGAAGAAAAAGTCACAGATAGGTTGACTCCAGTTGACAGATAGGTCGACTCTCAAAGGCTGCCCAGCAAGTTTCTGAAGAGCAAATGTCAGTAGTGTCGACTCTAGCAGAGAGTGAGGTCGACACTAGCATCCATCCAATGAACCTGATTTGGTGGAATACACAGGAGATCGACTTTATTTGTTGATCAGGTCGACTCTACCTATTGTTCAGGTCGACACTAGCTGTTTGTCAGGTCGACACTAGTGTTTTGCCAATGAGATGAAATTGGTTTTTGATCAGTAGTGTCGACTCTATTGGAAATATGAGTCGACTCACATTTCGTGGAAACCCAGAATCGTACAAATGATGATATCCGACTACTGTGTTTTGGTTCTGAGATCTTTTTGGGAGATTCCATAATTATCAGAAAGCCATTTCATACAAGTGGCAATGGGATAAGGACCTTGTTGGACACGTGGCAGCCCAGGGTGCAATCTAGGTTTCTATGCACATCTCTCTCACGTATGTGAGACTGCACAGAGGCTATAAAAAGCTCTCATCTCTCATCTGAAGCTAAGAAGCCTTTAGCCTTCTAGCCATTTCATCCAAGAGGACGTGGAGATCAAGGCCAAGCAGTGAACTGCTGAAAAAGGAGTAGATTGAGAAGAGGAGCAATAAAAGAATAAGAAGAAGAACTAGCAATTCAGATGCCATTGAAGCAGTGCATCGTGAATTGAAGAAGATTCCAACTAAATTCCTTCAAGCTTCTACAAGACTTCTTCCTCGAGGAACATCCAATTCATATTTTCTTCACTTAATTTTTGGAGTGTTCATCTCATGTCTATTTGTGAGATATGTACATGAAGTTCTGTGCAGATTTCTGTGTTTGTTGAGTCTGTGAATCAGATCATTGCTAGAGGATCTGATTTTGTGTGGATTTGATCTAGCTTGTGTGTTGAGCCATCGTGCTCAGTTTGGAGTCGTCGTGCTCTAGTTGTGGTTTGAGCCGTCGTGCTCAGTTTGTGAGTTGTGGAACTCATGGTTGTATGTTTTGAGGCATCATGCTCAAGGTGTTTTGGAGTCATTGTGCTCCAGTTGTGTGTTGAGCTGTCGTGCTCAAGGGTGTTTGGAGTCGTCGTGCTCCAGTGTGTGTTGTACTTGGGTTTGAGTAGTGTGGCCTCACTGTGTGAGGGGTGGATGTAGGAATCACTAGTGTGATTTTTGAACCACCTAAAAATCCCGTGTGCAATGGTTTGATCTATCTCTTTGCGCTAGATGCTTGCATAGGATTTCGCTTTCACACTCTCTTTCTAATTGTTTCACACATCATATTCACACAATCACACATTCATACATCAGATCAGTTAGATTGTTTGCTTGAATAGGATTTCTAATATGAAGTGAATTTTAAATTTCTTAAGCTTCCGCAATAATTGGTGTTAGATCTATTCAACCCCCTCTTCTAGATCCGTTCATCTACCCTATTCGATCCTACAGTTTCACACACACTACACTAAGTACTAACAATACTATCTAGTGTTATCTATTTTCAGATAAATTTTTTAAAGTGCAAGAAGTCCTATTCACCCTCCTCTAGGACATCTAAAGCTCCATCTCGATCTAACAAGTGGTATCAGAGAGAGGTCTTCTTAGAGAAATCAACAGATTTGAGAAGAGATGGCAGCTGAAGCTCACAATTATGAAGGACAATCTGTTACAAGACCACCAATGTTTGATTGAGAAGATAACCAGTACTAGACGATGAGAATGGAATGCTTCATCCGAGGCACAGACTTTGATTTGTGGCAGGTAATAGAGCAATGTGACTATGCTATACTTTCTGATGGCACTTCTATTTTATCTATAGCTGATAAAAGAAATATGTCTCTAAATTACAAGGCTAAAAATTATTTGTGTTGTGCATTATCTAAAATAGAATTTAATAGGTTATCAGCATGTAGAACTTCTAAGGAAATGTGAAATAAACTACAAGTAATATATGAAGGAATAGATAAAGTTAAACAAACTAGAATAGATAGTCTTGTGTCTCAGTATGAACAATTTAAAATGCTACATAATGAAAAAATCACTCAAATGTATAATACATTCGCCAATGTAACAAGGAGAAAATTCTCAGATCATTAACTTATTCCTAGACTCCAAAAGTTACTACTATTGAAGAAGCGCATGATCTTACTGAACTTTCTATAGATAAATTAATTGGTTTTCTAATGGCTCATAAAATTAACATGAAAATATTTTTTGAAAGCTTTTCGAAAAAGAAAATCCCAAATACTTTAAAAGTTGCAGATTTTTCTCTTCATTTTTCGAAGACCGAAAGGAAAACCTGAAGACAACAATGATGAAGCAATCCTATCTAGAAGACTTCAAAGAATCCTTGCTAAGAAGAAGAAGTATGGATCCAAGAAATACTTCAAGAAGGACAAAAAGAACAAGGAACCAATATGCTATGAATGTAAGCAGCCAGGACACCTCAAGTCCGAATGTCCTAAACTCAAAAAGAAAGATCAGGCTGACAAGCATGAGAAAAAGAAAGGCAAGGGAAGAAAGTTTAGAAAATATAAGAAGAAGGCAATGGCAGCAGCTTGGGATAATGAGGAAGCAACAAGTTCAGACTCATCAAGCTCAGAATCAGAAGAAGAAGAACAAGTAAATCTTTCCCTCATGGCAGGACTAGATCAGGTAAATTCTGAAAGCGCTTTTACTTCATGTTCAGAATCTAATTCCGATAGCCTAAAAAACACATTTAATGAGTTGTATGATAAATACAAAACTGTAGTCAAACAAATGAAAATAGTTAAGCTAAATTTAATAAATCGAGAAAAATCCAACTCCTTTCTAAAAGCTGAAGTAAAATGATTAGGACAACACTTAACTGAAACTAAAAGAACAATAAACTATTATGTGAAGATTTAAAGACTAAAAATGGCAAAATCATGGAACTTGAATCAAATCTAAATGAATTAAAAGATGAAGAAAAATTAAGAGAAGAAACTAATTATTAAAGAGCTACCATGGACAAAATCACAAACTATAGAACATCTCTTGTTGTAAACTTTAAAGGTGCAAGAACAAGGAAAAAGAAATATGGAGTAGGATACACACCTCCAATAAATGTAGAAGAAATTGTTTATCCTGAATAGTATCCAACACCCAAGTTTTTAAAAGAAAAAGTAATGAAATCCCAAAAAGGTTAATCATTATATTTACAAATAGAAACTCAAAACTAACAACACCATAAAATCTAAACATACATTTGATTTGTGTTGTAGTCATTGCAATCAATTAGGACACACTGTTAGCACATGCACCACTAGACATTTACAGTGGATTCCGAAAACTAACCATCAAGGACCCAAGAAAGTTTGGGTACCAAAAGTCTCAACTTAATTTTGTTTGCAGGGGCGCCTGAGAGCATCCAAATAGTATTTGGATAGTGGGTGCTCAAGGCATATGACAGGTGACAAAAAATTATTTACAAGTTTCAGAAATGAAGTTGGTCAAGTCACATATGATGATAATGGAAAAGGTAAAGTGATAGGCTATGGAACAGTAGGAATAAAAGAAAATGATTTAATAGAGGATGTTATGTATGTTGAGGGATTAAAGCATAAACTTGTCGCCCAGTTGACAAGCCCAGAGGGGGGGGGGGTGAATGGGTCTTTAAAAAATCTATGTAGGTGACACCTGTACGTAAAAATATACACAAAAATAATCTTCGATGTTGGTTAGCAACGGTTAGTATGAACAACAAACCCACAAGGAATCAATCACACAACACAAGGAATTATCCTGGTTCGGACCTCCTTTCCTTAGGAGTCCTACGTCTAGTCCCTGAGCAACAACTCAGGATTTCACTAACTAGGATACAGTCCCCCTATGGACACTACAACACCCAGCTCAGCTGGTCTTCCTTCACCCCAGAAGGGAACAACAACACCCTGGATACCCCACCAGGTCTTCCTTCACATCCGAAGGGAAACAGCACCCTGGATCCCACCAGGTCTTCCTTCACACACGAAGGGAAACACCATAAAGAGAATAGAATGAATTCAAGCCCCTAGATCAAGCTTTTACAAGCCAAGATCTGAAGCAACAAGCACTGAGAGCAAGAGATCTAAACAAGGCACACTCTCAGAACTACACGGGCTCTCTTAGAAATTCTATTACAGCACAGAGAGCGAAGAGCTAAAGATGATGAGGAATGAGATTCTTGGCTCTAGACTTCTTGCAGAAGAATTTGAATGCTTGTATATGTGAGATGCTTGTTCTCCACTTCGTGACACTCATTCTTTTCTTCTGTCTTGTATTTATATCTTCTTTTTGAAATACGACCGTTGAAGTAACCGTTGTCTCTTAGATTGGTAGTCGTTAGACTGCTTGACATTTGGAAGCTTCAACAATCTTTTATCCATTTGAGCACACAAAGAGATAAGGTCTTCTGGCGTCTATATGGTCCAATGTTGTATGGCAGAATGTCTTTAGGACCCTGCACATATTAAATGCTAGAACAGTAGACAGCTAGGCTGTCTCTTGTTGTCAGTAAACGATGATGTGAGTATTCACCAAAATAGCAATGCCAAATAGCTTGTTCTAAAAGATATTGACAGAATATGCACAATACTAAAAGGATATCATCTGCATGCATGCAGAGATATGTTCAGTCTTCATTAAATGCACAGCAGTCAGACAGATAAAAGAGGACTTTGACTATTCAACGCTTTAAGATAAATGTCAAGTCGATATAAACTATAAAGTCGTTGTCTATATGACTTATGAAATCGTTATGATCAAGTCAATTTGACCAAGTCGTTATTAGTCATAGCAAATCGTTACATTTATTGAAGGATTCAATATGAACACTTAATAAATCGTTATAGAAAGCAAGTCGTTGTGTTCACTGAAGAAATCGTTGTGAAACACTTAACAAATCGTTATAGAAAGCAAGTCGTTGTGTTCACTAAAGAAATCGTTGTGAAACACTTAACAAATCGTTATGATCTTTAAAGAAATCGATGCGCGAAGCAAATCGTTATGAGCTCTAAAGAAATCGATGCGAAGCAAATCGTTATGAGCTCTAAAATAAATCGTTGCAAAAAGCAAGTCGTTGCGAATTCTAAAGAAATCGTTATGATAACTTAAGAAATCGTTACGGCGAGCAAGTCGTTACGAGTTCTAAAGAAATCGTTGCGATAACTTAAGGAATCGTTACGGCGGACAAGTCATTACGAATTCTAAAGAAATCGTTATGATGACTTAAGAAATCGTTACGGCGAGCAAGTCGTTGCGAATTCTAAAGAAATCGTTGCAATAACTTAAGGAATCGTTACGACGGGCAAGTCGTTACGAGTTCTAAAGAAATCGTTGCGATAACTTAAGGAATCGTCACGGCAGGCAAGTCGTTACGAATTCTAAAGAAATCGTTATGATGACTTAAGAAATCGTTACGGCGAGCAAGTCGTTGCGAATTCTAAAGAAATCGTTATGATAACTTAAGAAATCGTTGTGACGGGCACGACGTTATGAGTTCTGAAGAAATCGTTGCGATGACTTATAGAATCGTTGTGTGAACGATTTGTTTGCAATCAAACGATGTCACAGTAAAGAAGTCGTTATGAATTCAAATCGTTATAGCACTAAAGGGAGTCGTTGTGACTTTCAACAGAAGTCAATGGACTTAGAGAAATATGACCTTGAGATGATTAAAGCTTCAGAAAGGTAGTATTTACCAATATTGGCTTGTTTGACCTTGGTATATTTCCTGTACTTAAGACTTATGAAGAATGTGTTAGAACTTTTTGATAGAGTTTTGTTTGGTTTTGTTAATCACCAAAATAAATATGTAATTAATTAAAATTACATGGGGATAGACTGAGCATCAATCTCCCCCTTTTTGGTGATGACAAAACTTAATAAGCATGAATAAAATAATAACAAAAACTTAACAATAAGCATGAATAAAGAATCTGAATATTTGCAGAATGTATTTTAGACATGCTAAGTATTTTTCTCCCCCTTTTTGTCATTAAGCAAAAAGATAATCTGAGATAAAGAATGAAGAGAAAAGATAAGCAGAGACAAGCAAATGTAGTTTATTCATTCTGAGGAGGTACAGGTAAGTAATAAGCAGGAGATAAAAGAGAGGCAAAATGAGAAATAATCTCCCAGGCCTACTCTTCCTACCTTTCAAAGTAAGTCTTGAAGGGTCCAGGACCAACAGAATAATTTGGTCCCATAGAGGGAGCCATTCTTTTTAGGTGAAGGACCAACTGAGCTTCAAGGAAATCATTTTACGGATCTCTGTCCAAGGATGCCTTGTAGTAGGTGACTTTTCCAAAACTAGCACAAGCAAGAAACTGATTAAGGGAAACATGATAGAAGATCTGCCTATGCTTTAATTCCTGGCGCATGGCGACATAGATTTGTACCTTTCCACCCAAATTTGAAGAGGATCATTTACAAGGTGGAGGGAATTCATATCCAGAAAGGTTGCAGCTGAGATTGGAGGGCGGCCTTCCCTGGCTAAGGTTACATTTGTATCCAACAACTACTGAGCAGATAAGGGATAGAACTTGGCCCACCCTGCAGGTGTCAGTCTTTCACATTCTGACAAGGCAGGGGCTAGAATCTCAGCACGGATGTGGCCTAGGTGGTACTCCCTAAAGATAAATCTGGGGAAAGCTACCACACTGCCCTTCTGAACTTTTATTCTGCCCATCACTCGCACAAAACGATCAAAAATAACTGAGCCCACTGGTGTATCCATGAGCAAAGAGTGAAGGGGAGGAAGATATGTAGCCTCTGGCAGCTGAAGAGTAGCAAAGTCTACTTGAATTGCTGCAGTGCCAAGCTCAGGTCCAAGATTTCGGATGGCTTTCCTGAACTGACTGAGCTGGACTTCAGGTAAACGATGAAGATACCTATAATCATTAAACTGAATTGTGTCTAATCATCTTGATCTCTTTCTGTATGAAGGGAGCCCAGGAGTTGTTATGGTGGAGCAGAAACCATTCTGACAAGGTGAGAGAGTGATCCCTGGGAGGAAACACTTCAGATCTGGCAGAGAGAAACTTGTTGTAGAGGATCTTATTTGAGTGTGCCCATTCTTCTTCAGATAGGGATTGAGCAGAAGAGAAGATCTTGGCCTTGACAACCTTGGTAAGAGAGGTGTAGGGTAGGATGGTTTGAAGATGGTCATAAAGGTTTAGGAAAGGTAGATTGAAGAGGGTGGCAAAGACAACCTTGGTGAGGTATTCCCTGTAGAGAGGCCTGTTTTTAGTGACCTCTGTGAGAGAAAACCACAAGGGAGGATACAACAGATTAAAAGATGAAGATGTTTTTCTTTTCTTAGAGGGAGGACAGGAGGGATTAGAGATATGAATATGTTGGCCAACTTTGAGAATAGAGCCAAGAATGGTGTCCTCAAATTCGTCCTTGATGGGGCTCAGATAGGGACCATCAATTTGAGTTCCTTCTGGAATGATGGTGATGAAGGAGGGAGGAGGATGAGGATGAAGAAGGGATGGTGGAGGAGAAGAGGTGTGAGGAGATGGTCCAACTGATGAAGAGGGACCAGAGGAGGAGGCTCCAGCTAATGATGAGGCTGGAGGAACCTCAAAGATAGATGGAGGTGGAGGAATATGAGTGGAAGAGGCAGAAGAAAAGGTAGATTGAGAAGGAAATGGTGTTGGAGAGGAAATGGGTCTGGGTTGAGGCTTTTTGAAGGTCTGGGGAGCAGGAGGTGCTGTAGAAGCTGAGGGTGGAGATGGAGGAACAGGTGTGTGAGAAGAAGAAGAAGGAGCTGGGGGCTTAGGTGCCAAGACTTCTTCTTCTACCACTGTCTGCACAGGTTCAGACTCCAATGGCCCTGATGGCCCTGACTCTTTCTCAGCTTGCCCTGGTGGCCCTTTCTGCCTGCTCAGCTTGCCCAAATGGCCCTTTCTGCCCATCAACCGCTGTTGTTGCTGCTGCTGGTGCTGGCCCTGATGGCCCTGACTCTGGAATAGATGGCCCTGAATGCCTGGAAGTACCAGCATCCAGGTTCTAATCTGCAGGAGGTGCAGGAGGAGGAGGAGCTTGAGCTCCAACTGCCTTCAGAATCTCAGATAGCATAGACTTCATGCTGCCCATCTCTTTGTTGAACAATTTCATGGCATTTCTTATTTGAGAGATCTCCTTAGTGGTGGATGCTTGGCTCATAAAAATGGAGTTCACATCACATTGAAGAGAGCACAAGATCTCACCTTGAGCATCTAATCTTTCAACGACAGGTTTCAAATTAATGACAATTTTCTGTCTCATCTGCCTCTCGAAAGGAGTATCTGCTAGGAGAGGAACTCCGGATGCCACTTCCTTTCCATTCTTCCTAGCCTCTGTTGCTTGAGGTTGCTGACCTTCATAATCAGAATCTGAGAAGCTAGCAGTCTCCCCATCTCTAGCATCACAATCTGGGGGGTTGTCATGTCTCTCACCCTAAGTACCATCATCCTGAACATCTGGAAAATCTTCATCAGCAGGCACACTGCCCATAGGCTCATCACATTGTGCTGCTTCTGCTGGTCCACCCTTTAATTGCTCTCCCTTAGTAGGAGCAACTTTTTCCATAACAATCTCTTCAGGAGCAACTATTTGCTCCTCCTGAGTGGCTTCTGCTGCAACTGATTCCTCAATGTGGCCTGATGCCACAACCTCTTCCTCTGAATTTCCACCAGCCTCTGGAGTGACTGGGGTGGAATGAATAGAGTCCAACACCTCTCTAAGGATAGAGGCAACAATGGAGGTGGGCAAAGGATCTACTGCACCTTCCACTGCTTCTCCTACTGGTGCTTCTGGAGGTTGAGATTCAACTGCCACTACAGGTGACTCTGCTAGCTCTGCTGTTTCTGCTACATGAGCTGCCAGTTCAGATGGTCCTGCTGGCTCAGCTCCTGCTGGTACAACAACTGCTGGTACTGCTGGCTCAACTTCTGCTGCTGAAGCTACTACGGCTGGTTCTGCTAATGCTTCTGGTACTTCTTCCTGAATATCTGGGATATCCCCTATAATGGCCTCTCCCTCTGCCACAGAGGTCTTAGACCAAACTCCACCAACAACTGAGAACCCACTCTTCCTCAGATTTCTGGACCTAATTGCTTGGCCTATCTTCTCAACTACTGCCCCAGATAGATCAACACCAAAGTGTTTGAAGATCTTGGTAAGCAAATGGGCATAGGGCAAAGAGACATTAAGCTTGCTCTTTGTATCCCAAATCTGATCACGGGCAAACCTCATCCTTTCAATCATTACTTCATCCATGTTGATGCCCTTGTTCTGTATGGCCCAGAACATCATATCCGAGTCTGCTTTGGTACAAGTGGAGAATGTTGCACTTCTAGGAACCAAAATCTGACAAACTATGAAATGAAGGAGGCGGTTGAAAGCATTCAACTGATTGATATCTAATTTACCGTCTCTCAGTTTGAACCCTGGTCCTACTATGCCAAGACCTTTAGCTTAGGTGACCACGGAGTGAACCCCACTGTG
The DNA here is from genome assembly GCA_014218235.1 of Colocasia esculenta. Classification (NCBI taxonomy): domain Eukaryota; kingdom Viridiplantae; phylum Streptophyta; class Magnoliopsida; order Alismatales; family Araceae; genus Colocasia; species Colocasia esculenta. The sequence goes on from CM024765.1 coordinate 56,587,799, forward strand.
CCCGGATGTCTTCACTCCAAACAACAAATGCAATAACTCATGATCTATTTTAATCTGGATTCCCTTGACAGATGAAACCAGGGACCCGTCTGCCTCTATTCTTAAATACATAAAAGGCCTTCACGAGGTCTGGATAGCATACCTCTGAGAAGGTGGTGATTCGCATCCACTGCATCTGCTCATTGCTGCCACTATACTGTGCATGTCGTCTTCTCGAGATTAAACTAATCCATGCCTTGTTCCCACAAACTTGGTCTTCACAAACGTGAACCTCTCCTGCTGCTCAGGAGTAAGGAACTCAGCGCCGTAGCCCCCAAGACTTCAGGAGATGACGGATGCGGCCATGGAATCAGGTGAACAGGGTTTCTGGAGGGTTGAGAAGGAAGAAGGAGTGAAAGCCCTCAAGAAATTGTCCGCGGGAAAGAGAGAAGAGCTTCAAACTTGCAGAGAGTTGATGTCCGAATCGTTAGGGCATCGGCTTAGGCAACCAGACGAAAGAGGGAAAAAGGTAGAAGATGGGAGATGAAACGTTCCCAATCGATTTTTGTAATTAAATAAATGCTTTGTGGAAAGTGAGGCGCCAAAAGGCGGTAGAAAGCGAAAAAAGAGTTGACTATTCAAACATACTTTAATAAAAGGGCGGCCAGGAAAGATAATTTGAATTTCTTTTGCTTAAATCCATGGAGGGAAAAAAATTACTTAATTCTGAAAATTTATGTGCCAGTTTTAAACATAAATCTTTTCACAAATTACACATGCCCAATTCCTTCTAAGAGATGTGAATCTCTCTTCAGGTAAGGCTTTTGTGAAAATGTCTGCTAACTGACCGTTTGTATACAATAAGGATATTTCATATTACCATTTGCAACATGATCACGAATGAAATGATATCTAACGTCAATATGCTTGGTCCTTGAATGTTGGATTGGATTTTTGGTGAGATTGATAGCACTGGTGTTGTCACACACAGTGGAATCGATTTGATATTTAGTCCAAAATCTTCAAGTTGTTGCTTTATCCATAGGAGTTGTGTACAGCAACTTCCAGCAGCCACGTACTCAGCTTCAGCTGTAGACAGGCCACTGAATTTTTGTTTTCTTTGAGGACCAGGATATCAAACACCCTGCAAGAAATTGACAACAACCACTGGTGCTTTTTCTATCTACTTTGCATCCAGCATAGTCAGCATCAGAGTATCCTACTAAATTAATTTCACAGATTTTGGATACCACAAACCTAAATCATGAGTTCTAGCTAAATACTAAATATTCTTTTATGAGATTAAATGAGATTCTCTAGGATCTGCTTGATACCTAGCACACATGCATACACTGAATAGAATATCGGTCTACTGGCCGTTAAGTAAAGTAATGACCTATCATACCTCTGTAGACCTTTTGATCTACTTTCTTACCACTTGTCACTGTCCATCCTGTTGATGTACTCATTGGTGTTGACAGTGGCTTGGAATTATTGAATCCAAACTCTTCAAAAGTTCTTTTGTGTACTTTGCTTGGCAGATGTGGGTCCTTCTTTTCCTTGCTTGATTTGTAGTCCAAGGAAATAATTGATTCTCCCATCATGCTCATTTCAAACTCTCCTTGCATTAACTTTTCAAATACTTGCAAAGGATTCATCAGTAGATCTAAAGATAATATCATCTACATAAATCTGTACAAGTAGTATGCTTTTAACTTTTGATTTTACAAAAAGAGTGCTATCTACCTGTCCTTTAGAGAAACCATGGTTTAAAAGAAAAGAACTAAGCCTTTCATACCAGGCTCTAGGTGCTTGTTTTAAACCATATAAAGCCTTATGAAGTTTAAAAACATGATTAGGAAATTCTGTGTCATCAAAACCTAGGGGTTGTTCTACATAAACTTCCTCTTTAATAAAACCTTCAAGAATGTAGATTTAACATCCATTTGAAATAATTTTAAATCTAGAGCAGATGCATATGCAAGTAAATCCTAATAGCCTCAAGTCTAGCTACCGGAGCATAGGTTTCATCAAAATCTATCCTTCCTCTTGGGAATAGCCTTGAGCCACCAATCTGGCCTTGTTCATAAGATTACACCACCTCATCCAATTTGTTTCTGAACACCCATTTGGTGCCAATAACTGGATGGTCTGATGGTCTAGAGAAGTGACCATACTTGGTTTCTCTTGAACTGATTTAGTTCATCTTGCATGGCTATAATCCAGATTCATCAGTAAGAGCTTCATTGACTGTCTTAGGCTCTATTGAGAGACAAATGCTAGATAGTCACAAGGTATTACATTACCTCTTGTTCTACCCCTACAGATGGATCACTAATGATTTTCTCAGTGGGTGATCTTTCTGTATCTCCACTCCTTTGGAAATTTTCATGCGTAATATCTTGTGGTTGCAAGTCTTCCAGAGGTGGATCATCCTGTCTTCAATTGAGGTATCCTTTTTTCTTGGACAATCATCTGCATCATCATTGTCACTATCTTCTTCCTTTCTCAAGGAAGGGTTAGTTTCATCGAAATAATGTACAGACTATTCAATCAATAAAGTACATTTGTTAAATACTCTATACCTTTGGGTTTAGAAGCTACCCGAAGATACCTTCATCTGATTTGGCATCCAACTTACCAATATCCCTTTTTCCATTATTGTGATGAAGCAAGGACATCGAAATGTCCTAAAGTGACTGATCTTTGGCTTCTTTCCTTTAAACAGTTCGTATGCAGTCTTCTTTAGTATTGGCCTGATCATTACTCTGTTGATAATATAGCTTGCTGTGTTGACTGCTTCAGCCCAAAAATACCTGGGCAAATTATATTCTGACAACATTGTTCTTGCCTTGTCCAATAGAGTTCTATTCTTCCTCTCAACAACTCCATTTTGCTGTGGTGTCCTTGGTGCCGAGAAATTGTGTTCAATCCCTTCATTTTCACAGAACTTTGCAAATTTCTCATTATGAAATTCACCTCCATGAACTGATCGAATACTAATATCTGAATTTCTTGTCTTTCTGAACCTTCATGCTAAAGCTGATAAAGCTTTCAAAGTATCATCTTTATGTTCTAAAAATGACACCCATGTAATCTGGAATAGTCATCAACTATAACAAATCCGAAGTTCTTTCCTCCAGACTGGTGGTATCTCATTGGCCCAAATAAATCCATATGAAGGAGTTCTAAGGTTTTGAGGTTGTCACTACAGTCTTTGACTTGAAGGAATTCTTACATATTTTTTCTTGCACAAGGCTGCAGACACCATCCAATTTGTGTGCTGACCTTTGGCAGACCTTCCACAAGATTCTTCTTTAGCAGTTTTCTCATACCTTCTATGCTGTAAGTCCCAGTCTTCTGTGCCACAGTTCAATTGATTGATCCTTGTTTGCTGCCAAACAGACATCTTGATCCTTGAGTTCTTCAAGATGAAGTGCATACATGTTTTTTTCTCTTTAGATTCGAAAATTACTGCTCCATTCTTTAATATGCTGCACTTTGACTCTTAAACTGAATCTGATGACCTCTATCACAAAGCTGACTGATGCTGATGAGATTGTGCTTCAGTCCTTTGACAAGCAATACATCTTCAATGACTATCTTTCTTTGTTGCTCATAGAACCACTGCCAATCACTGGTTCCTTTCCCATTGTCTCCATAGGTAACTGTTCCTTCTTCAGCTTGTAGATGGTGTGAAAAACTTCCGATTCCCTGACATGTGCCTTGAGCACCCACTGTCCAAATACCATTTGGATGCTCGAGTGTTACTCTGAAATAAAATCATCAAATTTTAGGTACCCAAATTCTTTGGGTCCTGATTGGTTATTATCATTGAATTTACCTTTATTATCTATTCTTATGTCTTGTTGGCATGTTGTTATGATATGTCCTAACTTTTTACAGTGACTGCAGCAGACATTTTTGTTATTTTTTCTATATATTTGAAATCTTCCTGTATGCAATGTCTTGTTCAGGTACAAATTTAGGCGTTGGATATATTTTTAGGATAAACTATGGTTTCTTCATTGTTTGTGGGTGCATATCCTAATCCATTTTTCTTTTTACCTGATCTTTGGCACCTTTTAATATTAGGGAGTTTAAACCATTATGAATTTTTCTAATGTGTAGATAACTGTTATATTTCATCTGTTAATGATTTTATTTCTGTTTCAGTTCATTTGTGCCTGCCTGTTTTTTCCAGCTTAATTATTTGTTCATTCTTATCCTTTAGATCTTCACATAATAGCTCATTTCTTTTTTAAGTTCAGTTAACTATTTTTCTAGTTGCTCATTTTCAGATTTAGATTTGAGTTTGTATTTTCTAACAAGTAATGTTTTTCTTACTAACTTTCAATAATTTAGATACATCTCTATATTTATCATATAGTTCATTGAATGCATCCTCTAATTATCTGAATCAGAATCATGCACAGAATAAAAGGAGGAATCAGATGTTACCTTGTCATCTGTATTGCCATGAAAGCCAAGTTGGCTTCTTCTTCATCACTGGTTGAGCTTGACCCACTGTCTGAGTCCTGCTGTTTTCCCATGCGGCTGCCATTGCCTTCTTCTTGTATTTCTTGAATCGTCTGAAGTTATCTTTCTTGTTGTGTCCATCTTTCTGAGCTTTGGACACTCTGCCTTGATATGTCCAGGCTTCTTGCACTCATAACATGTAGGTTCTCCTTTCTTCAGATCTTTTCTTCTGGCTTCTTAACTCTTTTTTTTCTTGAAGAATCTTCTGCCAGATTGAAACTTCTTCTTTTTGGCTAGATTCCTTGTAGTCTTCTGGACAACATAGCTTCTTCATCATCACTGTCCTTGCTGTTCTCACTGTTGTCCAGTGATTCTTCTGACAACTCTTCATCAGCCTTGAGCGCATTTGACTGCTTCTTTCTGCTGGAGGATTCTCCTAATCTCTCCATGTTTATCTCATGGGCCATAGAGACCCAATGAGCTTTTCCAAGGACATTCTCTTTAGATCATTAGCTTCTTCAATGGCTGTAACCTTGGGAGTCCATGAGATGGTAGGGATCTAAGAATTTTCCTCACCATGTCTCCAATCTCATAGGTTTTCCCAGTCCAGCCAATCCTTTGTAATATCTGTGAATCGACTGAACATTTAAGTTATGGACTCACCTGATTGCATTTGAAATCTTTCATATTGAGTAACAAGAATATCATTCTTGTCTCCTTCACCTTGTATGTGCCTTCATAGGTAATTCTAAGCTTTTCCCACAGCTCCATTACGGATTTGCAGGCTGAAACTCTGTTGAATTCCTTTTTGCTTAGTGCACAGCAAAGAATACTCTTAGCCTTACAGTTTACAGAGATCTTTTTCCTGTCTCATCTGTCCATGACTTTCTCATTTGTGACCAGGAGATCACCTTCTTCTACTATTGACCATAATTTGATAGTCGTGACCTTGAGAAAGTACTCCATTCTGGTCTTCCAATAAGCATAATCTTCACCAACGAAGAGGGGGTCGGTTGACAGACTGACCTTCATGTTACCTTGGCTGCCATGGATCTTTACTCTTTAGATCGTTTGGATCCTTTCTTTGTCGAAGAGACACGCTCTGATACCACTTGTCGCCAATTGACAAGCCCAGGGGGGGGGGTGAATGGGTCTTTAAAAATCTATGTAGGTGACACTTGTACGTAAAAATATATACACAAAATAATCTTCAATGTTGTTAGCAACGTTAGTATGAACATCAACCTACAAGGAATCAATCACACAAACGCAAGGAATTATCCTGGTTCGGACCTCCTTTCCTTAGGATCCTACGTCTAGTCCCTGAGCAACAACTCAGGATTTCACTAACTAGGGTACAGTCCCCCTATGGCACTACAACACCCAGCTCAGCTGGTCTTCCTTCACCCCAAAGGGACAACAACACCCTAGATCCCCCACCAGGTCTTCCTTCACATCCGAAGGAAACAGCACCCTGGATCCCACCAGGTCTTCCTTCACACGAAGGGAAACACCACAAGAAGAATAGAATGAATTCAAGCCCCTAGATCAAGCTTTTACAAGCCAAGATCTGAAGCAACAAGCACTGAGAGCAAGAGATCTAAACAAGGCACACTCTCAGAACTACACAGGCTCTCTTAGAAATTTTATTACAGCATAAAGAGCAAAGAGCTAAAGATGATGAGGATGAGATTCTTGGCTCTAGACTTCTTGCAGAAGAATTTGAATGCTTGTATATGTGAGATGCTTGTTCTCCACTTCGTGACACTCATTCTTCTTCTGTCTTGTATTTATATCATCTTTTTGAAATACGGCCGTTGAAGTAACCGTTGTCTCTTAGATTGGTAGACGTTAGACTGCTTGACATTTGGAAGCTTCAACAATCTTTTATCCATTTGAGCACGCAAAGAGAAGGTTCTCTGGCATCTATATGGTCCAATGTTGTATGACAGAATGTCTTTAGGACCCTGCACATATTAAATGCTAGAACAGTAGACAGCTAGCTGTCTCTATTGTCAGTAAACGATGATGTGAGTATTCACCAAAATAGCAATGCCAAATATGCTTGTTTTAAAAGATATTGACAGAATATGCACAATACTTAAAGGATATCATCTGCATGCATGCAGAGATACGTTCAGTCTTCATTAGATGCACAACATCACAGATAAAAGGACTTGACTATTCAACGCTTTAAGATAATGTCCAAGTCGATATAAACTATAAAGTCGTGTCTATATGACTTATGAAATCATTATGATCAAGTCAGTTTTGACCAAGTCGTTATGAGTCCTAGCAAATCGTTACATTACGAAGGATTCAATATGAACACTTAATAAATCGTTATAGAAATCAATCGTTGTGTTCACTGAAGAAATCGTTGTGAAACACTTAACAATCATTATAGAAAGCAAGTCGTTGTGTTCACTGAAGAAATCGTTGTGAATCACTTAACAAATCGTTATGAGCTTTAAAGAAATCGATGCACGAAGCAAATCGTTATGAGCTCTAAATAAATCGATGCGAAGCAAATCGTATGAGCTCTAAAACAAATCGTTGCAAAAAGCAGTCGTTGCGAATTCTAAGAAATCGTTATGATAACTAAGAAATCGTTGCGGCGAGCAGTCATTACGAGTTTCTAAAGAAATTGGTTGATAACTTAAGGAATCATTACGGCGGACAAGTCGTTACGAATTCTAAAGAAATCATTATGATGACTTAAGAAATCATTACGACGAGCAAGTCGTTGCGAATCTAAAGAAATCGTTGCGATAACTTAAGGAATCGTTACGACGGACAAGTCTTACGAGTTCTAAAGAATCATTGTGATAACTAAAGGAATCGTTACGGCAGGCAAAGTCGTTACGAATTCTAAAGAATCGTTATGATGACGTAAGAAATCGTTACGGCGAGCAAGTCGTTGCGAATTCTAAAAAATCGTTATGATAACTTAAGAAATCGTTGTGACGGGCACGATGTTATGAGTTTTGAAGAATCGTTGCGATGACTTATAGAATCGTTGTGAGAACGATTTGTTTGCAATCAAACGATGTCACAGTAAAGATGTCGTTATGAATTCAAAATCGTTATAGCACTAAAGGGAGTCGTTGTGACTTTCAACAGAAGTCGATGTGGACTTAGAGAAATACCTTGAGATGATTAAAAGCTTTTGAAAGGTAGTATTTATCAATATTGGCTTGTTTGACCTTGGTATATTTCCTGTACTTAAGACTTATGAAGAATGTGTTAGAACTTTTGGATAGAGTTTTGTTTGGTTTTGTTAATCACCAAAATAAATATGTAATTAATTAAAATTACTTGGGGACAGACTAAGCATCAAAACTCATTAGTCTTAGTCAACTATGTGATAAAGGTCGCTTAGTGAATTTTCAGAATGAAAAATGTATCATCCTAAAGGATGGAAAAGTAGTTTTTAAAGCTCAAAGAGTAAGGAATCTGTACACCTTACAACTGGAAGAATTGAAAGAAGTCAATTTGTGTCTTACAACCACAAAGAATGAAGAGACTGATCTATGGCATAGAAGACTAGGACATGGCAACACTTCAGTGATCAAGAAATTAATCAAGCATGATCTAGTTGAAGGTCTTCCAAAGCTAAAATTGAAGAAATCTAAAATCTGTACAGCTTGTGCAAAAGGAAAGCAAACCAAGGCATCATTTTAGTCCAAGACATTGGTGACAACTTTCAAACCATTGAAACTCATTCACATGGTTTTATTTGGACCTATAAGAATAGTAAGTCTTGGAAGAAAGGTATATGGCAATGTAATTGTAGATGATTATTCAAGATACACTTGGGTATCATTTTTGGAAGCCAAGTCATATACCTTTTTAGCTTTTCTAAAGTTAGCAGACTAGTACAGAAGAACCAGAAATATCAAATAATCAGTATTAGATCTGATCATGGTGGAGAATTCAAGAATGAAGAGTTTGTCAGATTATGTGAAGAAAATGACATAGAACATAATTTCTCTACACTAAGAAAACCTCAATAGAATAAAGTAGAAGAAAGAAAGAACAGAACACTGTTGGACATGGCCAGAACAAAGCTTACATAATACAATCTACCAAGATACTTCTGGACAAAAGCAGTCAACACAGCCTACTACATTATCAACAAGTGCATGATCAGACCAATACTAAAGAAGACACCTTATGAGTTGTACAAGGAAAAAAAGTCAAATGTCAGTCACCTTCGACCCTTTGGTTGTAAGTGTTTCTTTTTGAATAATGGTAAAGATAATTTATGAAAATTAGATGCTAAATGTGATGAAGGATTTGTACTAGGATATACTTCAAAACCTAGAGGATATATGGTATTTAATAGAAAAACCTTAACAATTGAACAAACAGTTCATTTCTTTTGATGAACTAACCTTCTATTAAGAAAATAGAATAAGAAGATGTTGAAAAGGAATTGTGCAGGGATCTGGAACAACTTCTCTTAAAGAAAAGGTGAGAACAGGAAGATCCTCCACTAGAAGAACTATAACAACAGGAAGAAGCACATGAAGAACTTCCTAGAGAACTGAGGTATCACAAACATCATCCAAGAGAAAATATCATAGGTGATCCTCAAGATAGGGTAAGAACAAGAGGTATGACTATTCCACGTGATTACATTGCATTTGTTTCTCAGATCGAGCCTAGGACAATCAATAATGTACTGACAGATGAATCTTGGATCCTAGCTATGCAAGAGGAACTTAACTAGTTTCAATGGAGCTAGATCTGGACTCTTGTACCTAGACCTTCGGACCATCTAGTTATTGAGACCAGATAGGTCTTCAGAAACAAAATGGATGAATCATGGGTAATCACTAGAAACAAGGCTAGACTAGTAGCACAAGGATATTCTCAAGAGGTAGGCATTGATTTCGATGAAACATATGCTCTAGTTGCTAGATTAGAGGCAATCAAAATTTTACTAGCATATTCATATTCTCTTAATATCAATTTATATCAAATGGATGTTAAAAGTGCTTTTCTGAATGGTTTCATAAAAGAAGAAGTTTATGTTGAGCAACTACCTAGTTTTGAAGATACTAGATATCCAAATCATATTTTTCAATTAAAGAAGACACTATATGGTCCAAAACAAGCTCCAAGAGCTTGGTATGAGATTCTAAATACTTATCTTCTATCATATGTTTTTTCAAGAGTTAAAGTAGATAGTACTTTATTTATTAAGAAATTTTTTGAAGGGATCTTGATGTACAAATATATGTTGATGATATTATTTTTAATTCTACAAATGAATCACTTTGCAAATTTTTTAAAAATCTTATGCAAAGTGAGTTTGAAATGAGCATGATGGGTGAGCTTAATTACTTTATTGGCTTGCAAATCAAGCAGACTAAGAAAGACACTCACATTTGTCAAACCAAGTATGTTTCAAATTTACTTTCTAAATATGGTTTTGACAAGTGTAAGTCTTTAAGAACTCCTATGAGCTCAGGAATAAATATAGACACTGATCCAATCGGTAAGAAAGTAGATCGAAAGATTTATATAGGTATGATTGAGTTATTACTCTATCTTACTGCTAGTATACCAGACATAATGTTCAATGTATATTTGTGTGCTAAATTTTAGGCTGATCCTAAAGAATCTCATATTAATGTTGTTAAAAGAATTTTTGGATATCTTATAAATACAAATAAATTAGGTTTATGGTATCCCAGATGTTCTAAATTTAAATTGCTTGGATATAGTGATGTTGACTATGCTGGATGCAAAATATACAGAAAAAACACCTATGGTACTTGTCAATTTCTTGTAGGGTGCTTAATTTCTTGGTCTTCTAGAAAACAAAATTTAGTAGCATTGTCCACAACAAAAGTAGAATACATTGTAGCTGGAAGATGCTGCACCCAATTATTGTGGATCAAACATCAACTGAAAGACTACGGTCATAAATTGCATGAAATTCCAATGATGTGTGGCAACACAAGTGCAATCAATTTGACCAAAAATCATATCCAGCATTCAAGAACCAAGCACATTGAGGTCAGACATCATCTCATCAGGGACCATGGAAGTAATGGTGATATCTTGCTTGAATTTATTGCTAGAGCAGCAGCCAGAGCTAGAGAAGCAGATAGAAGATAATCTGCAGCAGAAAGAGCAGCAGTAAGATATGTCAGTAGAAGTTGGGCTTGAGCAGCGGTAGCCCCCTCAGGAGTCTAGGTCTAAGCGACCTCTAGAGTCTCAGGATTTGAAGATAGATGTCAGGTCCAAGGTCAAAACCTTTAGGAGGAAGGTTATAAGGAAACTCCATAATAATGGTTAGCCTATTTTCCCTCCTCAACCTTTGACCATTTCCTCTCCTCCCACTGGTCCAACTCCTCCTGCTCCTACTTCTACCATTGCTCCTACACCTTCTGTGTCTGACCAACCTCCTCCATCTTCCTCTCATCCTACTGCCCCCACTGCTCCTACACCTCCAGCTCCCACTGTTGATGAACAACAACCTCCACCTCCTCCTTCTACTTCGTCTGATCCTTCTCTCTCTACCACTTTACCAGAGCAGCCTCTTCCTTTTGACACTATTAATTTTTCAATTTATCCTTTGAAGTACAACTTCAAACCCTCCAAGGCAAGGATACCCATTCTCCATACTTCAGCTCATCATTTCTTTTCTTCTCTCCATACATCCTCTACACCCTCTTCTAGCAGATCCACTCTTTCCTTTGCAGAGATTGTACCTAGTGTGGTACTTTCATCCAAAGGTGGTCGCCAATTGGAAGAAAATTAAGCCAAATTACTTCCTCCTTTTTGTATGCCTTTGTCTACCACTCAAAACACCATATGAACATGTTCAGGGAATTCTTGTCTATCAAAGCGTTCCTTGAAGTCCATGAAATGCTAGGTTTCACTTTTGAGGACTAGCTTCCCTCTCTCCTCTATACATCCCAAGTACTGTTGGATGATGTCAATCTCATTACTCAGAAAAGCCACATTTTGTCTCCCAGACTTCCTTGAAGTCTATCCTGGTGAGCCACAGATACCAACAAACTCAGGCTAGGAACCAATTTATGGATTTCTCTTCACCTGAAACTTAGATTTTGACTGTTTGGTACCCTCCTTAGAGAGTCGCAGGCAAGTACACAAGGATGAAGTAATTTAATGTAGATAGGTTCAGAATGGCTTGCCTCATGTGAACAAAGGTCAATGGGAACATATCATCGTGGTCAAAGGCAGATTTCCCCTTCTATGACTATTGGACTCTCTTCTGGTCTGCACCCAAGCTTGGTTGGTGCCATTTCTGCTAGGAAGGACTTTGTTAAGCTAGTTTCCAATAAACACATCCGAATAGCTACAAGGTTCAGAATCAAGTACAATTTGAACTTGTCATTTCATAGGTTTGCTCTTATGCAAGCTCCTCAGAACTCCCAGCACATGTTAGAGTTTCAGATTTGTTTTGCTGAGTCTGAAAGATTCTCAGAAGAACAATGGGCAGTACCATACCCCTAAGACCATACAGATTGTTAGAAATTGAAGATTTCTATTGTTGAGTATCTCTGCAAAGGATATGAGACTCTTTGGAAGTCTATTGCCCATAAGTGGAAGTAGAGGTACTTAGTCTATTATCAAGCCAAGGAAGCTACAATCCATCAGGGCCTGCACTGGAACATCACAGTTCATGAGTTTCTCCACTTAGCAGCCTCTAAGAAGTTTGTACCTCTTAGGTCTCTCTTACGCCCTAGAAACTATCATAAGAGGCTTGGCTGGTTCCATAGAAGACATGTCAAGTCTTATAGGAAAATCCCCTCCATAGGTCCTTCCTATAAGATAGAATATGCTAAGTTTGAGAACTTCTTTCCTGAAAAAGAGAAGAAGCTTTGGGCTCTTCTCCAGCCTTTCCTTGCCCAAATCCCTCCTTCTCTATATTTACCTAGTTCCTTATCAACTTCCTAGATGTAATATGTAATTGAATATTTCATATATATCAATGTAGTTATGTTCTACCATTCTATGGATATCTCTCTCTATTCTTGTATCTACATTTTCTGTTAATGCCACAAAGGGGAGAAAAAAAAGTAAGAAACAAATAACTCAATCTACAGGAGGACATACTTTTTCAAAATTAAAATTGGTTTTTCACTATCTATTTAAAAGGTTTGTCATTAACAAAAAGGGGAGAATTGTTGAGCAAATATCCCTTAAGAAATTATTTAAGACTTTAAATTATTTTAACATGGTGATTTTGCTATGACAAAACCTTTTAAAGACTTTCTACAATCAAATCTACTAGAATATATCACAGAGAACATATTTTGTACAATACTGTATCAACACTATCTTGAAAATTTTCTAGTCCACAGAATACACTATGTATCATACTAACTTCGACTGTGGACTCCGACTCCGAAAAGTCGAAGTGTTGAAACCTTCTTTATACTAAACTCTTTGGAAATCAAAGTATGGACTCCAACTCATAAGAAGTCGAATCCTAGACTCTGACTCCTATAAAGTCGAAGTAAGGTACCGATTGATGAACACTTCAGAGAAGTCGAAGTCTCCACTCTGACTCCTAAGAGTCGAAGTCTCTGTATTGTTTTTCCAACTCCCAGAAAGTTGAAGTATTCACTCCGACTTCTTCAAAAGTCGAAGTATGACCTAGTAATGCCTATCACTCCGACTTTCATGAATTCGAATTCTATGGTGTCACTGCGACTTCTGTAGAGTCAAATTTCAGTCTGTTTCTCATGATTCTGACTCCGACTCCAAGAGAGTCAAAGTACATATCTTTCTAACTCTGACTTCCCTGACAACTTCTATACTTCACTTTCTCTATGTAAATATTTTTTTATAGATCTTATTTTATTTGCTAATGAGATCTTCTGCAGAACACATAGTACATGTATATCATTCAGAATAATCTTGTTATGTTACTATTATTTATATCTATTCTGACAGATATGATATATTACACTGAAAATAACCACAAAAAATATATGTAAAAATGTCTGAAATATTTATTCAAATTGCTCTCTTGCTTTATGTCAGAAGTTCAGGTTTTCTTTTCGTTCAGCAGATGTCTTGCAGTTAATGCCATTAGACGCATGGGGCATCTGACAGAGGCTCACCTACCACTGTCAGAACCTCACCTTACTTTCTGATGCAACTATATGTCTATCTTTTATTGCTCTGAACATCTGTCTGTCCGAGGTTTCCATACTTTACATATATTTCTGACTTACTTACCTCATAAAGTATGGAGGTATCTTTTCTTTTGTCTTGTCCTCTGTTGTAGAACATTTATTAGGCACATTTTCAGCATGGATCTTTCACAGAACATTAATTGAAGACTGTCTTCCAAGCTGCGAAACTACAAACATGGTCTGAAGCCATTAAGAACCTAAAAAGTTGAAGGACTAATGGATAACAAAATCTCAACAACATCCAAAGGATCGAAGGTCACTCCTTAAATGGCTAGATCTCCAATGGATAGTTTCAAATGGAAACATCCTCTGAAGTATATATAGAAGCCAAAGTTTGAACAAGACACCAACACCTAGTGTGTGAAAACAGCTAGCAACTCATTCAACTCATTTCTGCCTTCTACTAGCAAGAGCCTCCACAAGCCTTCTACTGAGCTACATGATAGAGAGCTTCCACAGTCCGAAAATTTCCAAGCTCTCCTCTTCACAAAAGTCTTGTTTGTGTTGGGTGGAATTTGTGTAACTAGATATTCTTCTAGTCCACCCTCCTTGATTCAGAAAAGATTAGTGCTGTAATTTCTATTTGTATTCCTTTCTGAAATCCCTGTGTTTGCTCACCCTTCAGAGCAAACATACAAGTGTTTTTCGATTTTGTCTGTGTAACCCATAGGAGGTTTGTTCCTGCTGTTGGGTTGAGTGTGAATATAATTCATTTCCCCTCATATTTTGATGATGACAAGATGTGATTTTAATGCAAAATAACTGGAACATGTTAGATGCACCACACATGTTATGACCACATTTAAAAAGCATGTTTCCAAACATATTTATCATTTATATTCATGACAAATCAATGGACTAATGATTTATATGTTTATTTCTCAGGGACAAACTTTTATTGCAAGGGTAGTGTCGACACACCCCATACTGGTGTTGACACAATGCTCCAAGACCTAAGCCAAAAGATGAAGAAATGGTCAACTAGTGTCGACACTAGCCCAAGTCAGGTTGACACTAGAGACAGCTCCCAGAGAAACATGTCAGCATGCTTCTACATCAGGTCGACACCAGATGCAGTCAGGTCGACACTAGAGAGCCTTCCCAGAAGGCCTGTTTTTCAGTTGGCTACAGCAGGTCGACATTGAATTATCTCAGGTCGACACTAGATGCCTCTCCCAGGGAACTATTTTGCCCAGTCTGGGATAGTGTGTCGACACACCCTATGGGCAGGTCGACACACTACGGAAACTCTGTGACTTAAAGTTTCTCCTAGACATGTGGCACCCTAGGGAATTGATGGATTGGCCTTGGATCGTGTGCCCACGTACCCCAAGGGTACCTTTGGACTATTTAGGGTATAAATACCCTCCTATTGGCCATCCAACAAAAGAGAACCCTTTCAGAGCCTTCCAGAAATCTTTTTGGCGGCACGAAGAGTT
The DNA here is from genome assembly GCA_014218235.1 of Colocasia esculenta. Taxonomy (NCBI): domain Eukaryota; kingdom Viridiplantae; phylum Streptophyta; class Magnoliopsida; order Alismatales; family Araceae; genus Colocasia; species Colocasia esculenta. The sequence continues at coordinate 56,602,884 of CM024765.1, forward strand.
CTCCTCCCTGCTTCTGCTCTCCTGGTGTTTCCTCAAGCCAATTCTCATCTGTCCAAGCATGAGAAGTGGAGTTTGATCATTGAAGATGCAATTGGATCACTTCAAGGAAGCAGATCAAGTGGAAGCAATCGATTGAGAAGACTTCAAGGAAGATCCTAAAGTTTAGAGTGCAGAGCATCGGCTAGGGACTTCAAGAATTCAAGCCTCTTCGAAATTCAATCTTCTACAAGGGAGTATAGTTGAAGAGCAAGGACTTTCTATACAATTCGTCATTTCCCTTTGTCTCTTCTGAGTCATTCTGAGAATGTGCATGTGTTGCTGCATAAGTCTCATGAATGAACTCTTGATAGATCAGATCTATTGCTAGAGGAACTGAGTCTTGTGTTTCTTTCTAGCAAGTGTTTGTGAGCCTTTGCGCTCAGTGGTTTTGAGTCGTGTACTCAAGTTATTGTTGAGCAGTCTTGCTCAGGGTTCTAGAGTAGTCTTGCTCTAGAGGTCGTGTGAGTTGTAAACTCAGGTTGTTGGAGTTGTCAAGCTCCAGTGGGTGTGGTGTGCCCAAGTTTGTTAGTGGATCCTCACTGTGTGAGGGGTGGATGTAAGAATCACATGGTGTGATTTCCGAACCACCTAAAAATCTCTGTGCAGTGGTTTGATTGTGGTTTGAATTCTTTTTGCGTTAGATGCATGCATAGGGTCTTTCGAATTCACATCTAATTAACTTGTTCACACACTCCGATTGCACAACTCACTTAATCACTCTTCAGATCTGTGAAATATGTTTTCAATTTGTCTCTGATTCAAGAATTTTTTCAAAATTGGTTAAGCTTCCGAAATAGTTGGCATAGATCTATTCAACCCCCCTTCTAGATCTTGTCCACATCATTTCTCGATCCTTCAATTGGTATCAGAGCGGGTTTACACTTGATCTGATTTGATCTGAGTAATTTCTGATTGTTCTGTGTGTCTTGATTGTTTTCTTGTTTGTTTGCTAAGTATCTCTTCTTTGCACCATTTAATTGTCTTAATGGATTCAAGAGGGTTCATGGCTGAGGGTCACTCTATTAATAGGCCACCCTTTTTCAATGGGACAGACTATACCTATTGGAAGAATAGAATGCAGGTCTTCCTTAGAGCCCAAAACTACGAAATATGGAAGGTAGTCGAAGTAGGTCCCTATGAGAATCAGGGGGAGGAAGACACCTGGACTAGGGAACAGATTAGGAGGGCCACTCTGAATTATAGTGCCATGAACATGATCCAATGTGCAGTCCACCCTAAGGAGTACTCGAGAATCTCAATGTGCAAATCTGCCAAAGAGATGTGGGATAAACTCGAGTTACTCTATGAGGGAACATCTCAGGTGAAAGAAACTAAAACTAACATTCTTGTCTCTGAATATGAATTGTTTATGATGAAATCTAATGAGACAATTTCTGAAATGTTTGCCAGGTTTATGATCATTGTAAATAGACTGAAGGCCTTAGGTAAGGATTATTCAGATGCTGACTTGGTAAGGAAAATTCTACGTTCTCTCTCTTCAATTTGGCACACCAAGGCTACAGTCATTGAAGACTCCAAAGATTTGTCCAAAATTTCTTTGGATGAATTGATAGGGTCCTTAATGACTTATGAAATCAATTTAAAAAGAAAAAAAGAACATATAATTAAAACCAAGCCAGTAGCACTAAAGGCCTCTTCAAGTAACAAAGACAAGAGTCAGGAGAAAACCAGTTCTGATGAGTCTGAGTCAAATGAGGATGAGATTGCCCTTATGACGAGGCAATTCAGAAAATTCTTAAAATATAGAAAAGGAAAATTTTCTGGGAAAAAGAAATTTTCTTCAGGTAAAAGAAACACCTCCTTTTCCAATGTTAATTCCAATAAGAATAAAAAATCTGACGAAATTGTCATTTGTTCCAGGTGCAACAAGCCAGGACATATGAAGGGAGAATGTCCTGAAAACAAGAAGGAAAAGCACAAAAAGATTCACAAGTTCAAGAAGCCAAAGGCCATGGCAGCCACTTGGTCTGATGAAGACTCAAGTGAAAAGGAAGAAGAAGAAAAATCCTCAAGCTCTGAAAGTGAGGAAATCTGCTTCATGGCGAATAGCTCAGATGGAAAGGTAAGCACATCTTTCGAAGACTTTTCAATTGAGGATTGGCAAGATGCATATGCTGAGCTTGTTGAAAAATACTCTGAAATTAGGAAAGAAAACAAGCATCTCAAAAAGAAAATTGAAAACTTTTACAATAACAAATCCAACAATAAAAGAATTTGTGAACTGGAAAATGAGGTAGCTAAACTTAATGAAGAAAAAGAAAATCTCCTGAACTTAATTGATGAGCTTAAGCTTGCCTCTCAAAAGGCCACCCATGAATTTAAAGAACTGTCTGAAAAGCTGGAAATGGAAAACCAAGATAAACAACAAAAGGTCGAAGAAATCAAAACCTTGGAAAACCAGCTAAAAGAAAAGGATGAAGTCATTGAAACCTTCACAAAAGGTAAAGATAATTTGGAGGCCTTGCTGGGAGCTAAAATGAAGTCAATTTCTCATGGACTAGGATTCAATAAACAAAAACCTAAGAAAGACAAATCTGGTGAGAAAAAGGATAAAGCACCATTGATTAAATTTGTCAAAGGTCCTAGACTTGAGAACACTGAAATCAAACAAACATCAAGCAAAACAACAAAAATTTCAAAAGCACAGAACCAAAAGAAGTCAACCAGGTCGACACAGTCACCTGACAGGTCGACACCAGTCCACAAAAAGAAGGATTCTGTGACTGTGGTGTCGACACCAGTCAAGGGAAGGTCGACCTGCTCAACATCAACAAACACAAACCACAAAAACAAAAATTCAAATAAAAATTTGAAAAATAAGAAAAACTCAAAGGAAGTAATTTATAAAAAACCTTGGACCTCCAAGACAGCATATCAAGCTGAATGGACCAATTCTTGGAACCAATGGTATCATAATCCATGTTGGTATCATTCCCAATTCTTCTATCCAAATTTCTTGATGTACCAACAGAACCCTTGGATTCCACCTCCTCATTTAAACTCTCATGTTCAAATAAAAAACTCCCCTCCTACTGAAAACAAGAACACTGGTGTTTTCATTCCTAAGGGAAAGAATAAATTGAAAAAGACAGAGAACACCACTGTAATGAAACAAAAATAAAAAACAAATCAAATTTGGGTGAGAAAAGATTTGATGACTATGTTCAAACCTTCTAATGGTCCTAACACTGTTTGGGTACCAAAATCTTCTCTCCACTGATTGATTTTGTAGGAAGGTCGTGCACCCAATTCAAATGTGTGGTTCCTTGACAGTGGGTGTTCACGACACATGACTGGAGACAAAGCCAAATTTTCATTCCTGATTGAGAAGGAGGGAGGTTCAGTAACTTTTGGAGGTAAAAATAAAGGAAAGATCATTGGATCTGGAAAGGTTGGTCAATCTTCCTCAAACTCTGTTGATAATGTTTTATTAGTTGATGGTCTAGATTACAATTTGCTGAGTATTAGCCAACTATGTGACAAAGGTCACAAAGTTGTGTTTGAATCTGATTTTTGTAAGATAATTGATTCATCAACTGATAAAATAAAATTTTTTGGAAAAAGGGAAAACAATGTTTACATGATCAATCTCAATAAAAACTTTTCTGAAAATCTTTGCTTTGTTGCCAATAAAGAGAAAATTGCATGGACTTGGCACAAAAGACTTGGCCATGCAAGTTTCAGAACAATGAATAAATTGTTAAGGCTGAATTTGGTTAAGGGTCTTCCTGAATCTTTTTCTAATATTGAAAATCAAGCCTATGGGATTTGTGCCCAAGGAAAACAAACCAGGAAATCCTTTAAAACCTCTAATGAGGTACTCACATCTAGGCCACTAGAATTACTTCACATGGACCTCTTTGGCCTAACAAGAATTCTAAGTCTAAGTGGCAAGAGATATGGGTTTGTGATCATTGATGATTTTACCAGATTTACCTGGGTTATTTTCTTGTCCCACAAAAGTGATACTTGCCTTGAGTTCAGGAATTTCTGTACCACTGCCTTAACAACTTATCCATATAAAATCAAAAACATTTTGACTGATCATGGGGGTGAGTTTGAAAACAAATCCTTTTCTGATTTATGTGCTGAACTTCAAATATTTCACAAGTTTTCTTCACCAAGAACTCCAGAACAAAATGGAGTTGTGGAAAGAAAGAATAGAACTCTTGTGGAAATGGCTAGATCCATGCTCTTAGAAAGCAATTTGCCTAAATCCTTCTGGGCTGAAGCTGTAAACACAACAAATCACATTCTAAATAGAGCTTTGATCAGACCAAAAATCAGAAAAACCCTCTATGAATTATTGAAAAACAAAAAGCCAACTATATCTTATTTCAAAACCTTTGGGTGTAAATGCTTTGTTCATAACAACAATAAAAAAAATCTTGACAAGTTTGATGCTAAGAGTCAGGAAGCCATCTTTCTTGGCTATTCTGAAGTGTCAAGGGATTTTAGAGTTTATTCTCTCAAAAATAAAAATGTTGAAGAGTCTCCACATGTTATCTTTGATGAAAATTCCTTTTCAACTAAAAGTTCTAAATCTTGCAGGGAAAGTCAAGACAGTGAAGAGGATGATTTCGTTGTGGACTCTTCACCAACTGTTGAGGAACTTGAAGACATTGGTGAGAACTTGAGCATCCAGTCACCATCTTCAAGTGGATCAGGTAATGTTGTTCCAGATTTAAGTACCCATCAACAGGTAATTTCTGAGCCTAGATTTTTGAGAGATCACCCATTGGAAAATATTGTTGGTAATTTGAATGATAGAGTTACGACTAGATCATCATTCCTGCATGTTATTGATGAAGACCCACTAGCTATAATTTCCCAAATTGAACCAAAGTCAATTGATGAAGCTTTATTGAGTTCTGATTGGATCAATGCAATGCATGATGAACTTCATCAATTTGAAAGAAATCAAGTATGTGAATTAGTACCTAGACCTAGTGACCAAACAGTCATTGGCACTAGATGGGTTTTTAGAAATAAACTAAATGAAAATGGTCAAGTCATTAGAAATAAAGCTAGGCTAGTTGCAAAGGGGTACAATCAAGAATTTGGAATTGACTTTGAAGAATCATATGCCCCTGTAGCTAGACTAGAAGCTGTTGGAATTTTCCTTGCTTTTGCATCCTCCATGAAATTTAAAGTTTTTCAAATGGATGTCAAAAGTGCATTTTTAAATGGATACATAAAGGAAAATGTTTTTGTTGAACAACCTCCTCGATTTGAAAATGAAAAACATCCTAACCATGTTTTCAAGCTTCATAAGGCTCTCTATGGTCTTAAACAAGCTCCAAGAGCTTGGTATGACCGTTTGAGTTCCTTTTTACTTGAAAAAAGATATTCTAGAGGAAATGTTGATCAAACATTGTTCACAAAAACAGTCAATAAACAAATAATTGTAGTTCAAATTTATGTTGATGACATAATATTTGGATCAACCAATAAAAGCCTGTGTACTGAATTTTCAAATCAAATGAAAAATGAATTTGAAATGAGTTTAATGGGAGACCTAAAGTTTTTCTTGGGATTGCAGGTTAACCAAACAAATGAGGGGATCTTCATAAGTCAAACCAAATATGTCAAGAACTTTTGAAAATGTTTGACTTTTAGAACCTCAAGCATTCAAGCACACCCATTCCAATTAATGCTAAACTAGAAGAAGATTCTCTTGGTAAGTCAGTAGACCCAAAGACCTACAGAGGTATGATTGGTTCTCTACTTTATCATACAACTTCTAGACCTGATATTCAGTTTAGTGTGTGTTTGTGTGCTAGATTTCAATCAAATCCTAAGGAAAGTCACATGTTAGCTGTTAAAAGAATTTTCAAATATCTTGTTGGAACATGTGATTTAGGAATTTGGTATCCTGCTAGTTGCAGGTTAGATTTGATTGCCTATTGTGATGCTGACTATGCTGGATGTAAATTAGATAGAAAAAGCACTAGTGGCTTGTGTTTATACTTAGGTGGGTGCCTAATTTCTTGGGCTTCTAAAAAACAACATTCAGTTGCTCTATCAACTGCAGAGGCTGAGTATGTTGCAGCAGGTAGATGTGGAACTCAAATTCTTTGGGTGAAACATCAACTTCTTGATTATAACCAAGACTTAGGTTGTGTTCCCATTCTATGTGATAACACAAGTGCCATAAATCTGTCTAAGAACCCCATTCAGCATTCAAGAACCAGACATATTGAAATTAGGCATCATTTCTTGAGAGATGAGGTAGCAAAGAAATCCTTTGAACTCCACTTCATAGAAACTGAAAAACAAATTGCTGACATCTTTACCAAACCTCTTCCTGACAGTAGATTCTCATCTTTGAGGAGAGAGCTTGGCCTTTGTAAATGTCCATTTTCTTGATCTTCTCTCATTGGGATTGGGTTGAGTGTTAGGCATCTTTTGAGGGGAAGTTCTTTGCATCATTATTATCCTTTGCTTCCTTGATTCATATTGCTCATATCTCTCTCTCCATTTCACTTCCATTTCTTTTTGACAATGGATTCTTCAACTCACATTGTGTTGAATTTCTTGGTATATCAAATGGTGACTTGGAGAAGGACAAGTTATGCTTGTCTGGACACTTTCACTATGCGAGAGTATATGTCTCCGCCAAGTACCAAGAAATAAATATGCAATTGTTGAGGGGGAGCTTTTATTGTTCAAAGAGAATCATTTCTGATTTCAAAAACTTGCATATCTTTACTTTGATGAAAAATTGTTGGCATTATCATCTCAGGGGGAGCTAGAGAATTCACAAGTCATCTCTTTTGAAAAATTGAAAACTCTTCTTGCATTACATCAATTTCCTTGCATGATGTCCTCATTCAGGTGTCTAGAGTCTCAAAATGATTTTCTTGTGTGATCTACTATATTGATTTGTCAACTCTTACCTATATTCTTCAAAACTACAGAAGTTCAAATCACTTTCAAAGTCTGAAGGATAATGTGTGCCTTGAATTTAAACATTTCTTTGTTTGCAACTGATGTTGGATATAAATGATTTCTATCTTACAAAACTCTCCAAAATTTGATAATTCAATATAGCAATGGCACATATGCTGAGAAACTACACACCTTCACAATGAATGAAGTGCCATGTACGTCATGAGGCATTACTGCTATCTCTGTTCAAAGGGGGTCAAAATAAAAAATAAATGCAAAACAAAATAAATATGCCCTATACTTTTTGATGATGACTGAGTAACTGGAAATATTGGCGTCTGAAAAACATATATTTTCATGTCAAAAAGTCATCATTTACCCCTTTGAGACTTGATAATGAATAAATCTTTAGTATCCAGGGACTATGGTGTGTAAAAAGCATTAGTTCTTGAGTGAACAAGATTTATCACATTTGATAGTTTGATTCAAAAATAAAATATCTATCAAAGGAGAATTGTTTAAAAAGAATCATCTCTATCCATCATCAAGTTGTTTTTAAGAAGTTGTTTACTTTCAACACACTTGATTTCAGTCTAAAAGATGTTTTTATTTCTTTGGATTTGAAGAATATGGTAGTTTGTAGTTGATTGTTAGATGTATTATATCCCTCAAATCATCATTTTAATGACTCAAGTCACTGAATGCTCATATCCTGTTGGATGTTGTGTAAAACTTGAATTGTCTTGAATTTCTGTAAAATATGACAAATGAATTTTTTAGCCTCCTAAAAATCCTTGAAATGATCATTCCACCCATTGCTTATCATTATAAAGATGTCCCAAAGTTCACAAAATTTTTCCATACCCAAATCTCAACTTTCCATCAGGCCAGGTCGACACTACCTCAATCTAGTGTCGACACACTTCAGCCCAGGTCGACACTAACCTCTTCTAGTGTCGACACTTACCCCCTGCCAGGCTGATTCAAGTCGTGGGCACCGGTTAAGGGTCATCTTGTACCTGCGGGGTATTGCACCTCCGAAACCTCCTTTTATATGCAAGGTCGATCCATGGCCGCCTTCCACCTTTGAAAACGGCACCCATTCCACCTTCTTCCCTCCTCCAACCCATCCTTGTCCTTCTTCCTCCCATTCCCTCGCTTTCCTCCTCTGCTATTCCACTCCATCTTGCTTCCATGGCACCCAAGCAAGCCCCTCGCCGTGGAGCAAGGTCCAGGGCCACAGCTCGGCCCATTCCGGCGAAAGATGCACCTCCCACTGAGAGGAGAACCAAGAGATGCCATGACTCTGCGGAGCAGCCAGGGCCTTCTTCTGCATCTCCTCCTTCTGCCAAGAGAGGTAGGACTCCCTCTGTTAGAGGTCGGGGGTCTACAAACCCTAGGAGAAGAATTTTGGTTTCTTCTCCTGAACCATCTGAGTCATCATCTTCCTCATCATCTGGGTCTTCCCATTCATCTGAGGCAACTTCTACCAAATTAGTCAATGAAGGAAAGACCATTCTCAAACCTAGGGCAGTGGAATTAACAGATAATGAACTGATTGCTGCTTTCTCTGAAGTCATCGATTTCTTCAAGTTTCAGTCTTGGATGTCATTTATATCTGAATTTCGAACCATATACCCCAGACTTGTCCAAGAATTTTATTCAAATCTGGAATGCAATGATGAGGGGTATAAGTCAGAAGTTAAAGGTGTTCAGATAGTCATGCCGATTGCTGTGGCTGCCACTTTATTCAAAGTTCCTGATGCTGGTACAGATTATCACAACTTTGAGTTCAATCTTCATGAAGCCTATTCTCTTTTGACTGGTCTTCCTTCCGATGAGTCTGACATTAAACAAACTCATGTGATAAAGTTCAACACTAATACCTTTCCTCCAGTGTTGAGACTCACTCACCATATCCTCACCACCGTTATCACTCCCCAAGGTGGTGGGAGAGACAGACTCACTGATATCCAAAGATGTGTGCTTTACTGCATGAAGAAAAACATCAAAGTTAACATCCATGTCATAATGTACCAAATCATTTCTGAGACAACCAGGAAAGATCTCCATAGATCTCTTCCTTATGCAGCCCACTTGACTCCAGTCTTTAAGCATTTCGGTGTGTCCTTGGACAATGAGAAATCTCAGGCCATTCCTAAGTCAAACATATGCTGCTTCAAGCATGTTCAAAAGTTTATGGGATTTAGGCTTGAGGGTGACCAAGTTAGGAGAGGGCCAGCTGTAGTTGAGGCCCCTGTGGTTCTAGAGGACCAGCCTCCAGCTCAAGAGGACCAGCCTCCAACTCAAGAGGATCAGCCTCCAGCGGCCAGCTTCCAGTAAATGAGGATCAGCCTCATGTTGAGAATGAAGTTGATGTACCCCTGAATGCTCCACTTTCACCTCAACTTCAGCCCTCTTCCTCACTAAACCCTGAAATGGAAATTCCCTCTTTCACTCCCCAACCTCAAGCTCAAACATCCTATGCCTTTGGTGGACCTTCTGTACCACCAGAATTATACTCATTTCTAAATGAAAATTTTGATGCCTTCAACACTTCCATTCAGCAAATGACAGAGAATTTTGAATTGAAGGTACAGAGGTTGGAGAATACAATGTCTGCAAAGTTCATTGAGCAAAAAGCAGCCTCAGACCATGCAGTCTAAAGGTTTAATAGGTTGATTGGAACTTTGGCAGATGCTTCTATTGAACTGAAAGAACATCAAGAGAAGTTGGAAAGGGTTCTTCAGGGAATTTTGGCAAATTCCCAGGCTGATGTATTCAACACCAAAGAAACACTCTCTCAGATTTCTAAGACCAGATTATCCTTTGCTTATCTGGTAGATGACTTGGAGAGCATGAAGAACTTATCTGCTCATATTGATGAAGAAATGTCTGATCTAAAAAAGGAATTCAAATCTTTGCACAGACATGGTGGGACAGCTGGTTCCTCTTCATCTTCACAGCCCATTTCAGCTGACTTCAGTGTGCTTCAAGCAACTATGTTAGAGAATTCTGAAAGAATGGAACATCTATTGCATACAAGACTCTCAACTATCCAAGCTCAGATGAAGTTCAGCTTGACTTCAATGGAGAAAAGATTGATGGATATTGAGACTATCTTGATACCCATTCCTCCTCCTCCTCCTCCTGCCTAATGTATCTTATTTTGATGATGTCAAAGGGGGAGAAAGATAGAAAGCATGGATGATTGTAAAAGTTTTTCTGAAGTGTCTCATTTTGAAAGATTGTAATGCACATACCTTTTTGAATGAAATGACATTTGTTGGCAAAAATGACAAGAAACATCTTTTTTCTTGAATGTGATTGAATCTTTGAATGAGTGTCATGAATGAATGGATGCTTGTCAAGCTGCTTGGCCTTTTGTGATAATAGTTCATCACTAGTAACATTGTGTCTCTAATGTGTGCAAATTTTAAATGTTACTAAAGCTTTTTCAAAGGTCTTTGACACGTATGAATAAAAGGAAATGAAACATCACTCAGTGCCAATCAATGTTTTTCAAACTGAGTGTTGAGTAAATAAAAGCTTAAAATCACATTTCAGTGAAACTTCACTTTCATATGAACTTAATGTTGCCATCATCAAAAAGGGGGAGATTGTTGGGTTGAATGTGAATATAATTCATTTCCCCTCATATTTTGATGATGACAAGATGTGATTTTAATGCAAAATAGCTAGAACATGTTAGATGCACCACACATGTTATGACCACATTTAAAAAGCATGTTTCCAAACATATTTATCATTTATATTCATGACAAATCAATGGACTAATGATTTATATGTTTATTTCTCAGGGACAAACTTTTATTGCAAGGGTAGTGTCGACACACCCCATACTGGTGTCGACACAATGCTCCAAGCCCTAAGCCAAAAGATGAAGAAATGGTCAACTAGTGTCGACACTAGCCCAAGTCAGGTCGACACTAGAGACAGCTCCCAGAGAAACATGTCAACAAGCTTCTACATCAGGTCGACACCAGATGCAGTCAGGTCGACACTAGAGAGCCTTCCCAGAAGGCCTGTTTTTCAGTTGGCTACAGCAGGTCGACACTGAATTATCTCAGGTCGACACTAGATGCCTCTCCCAGGGAACTGTTTTGCCCAGTCTAGGACAGTGTGTCGACACACCCTATGGGCAGGTCGACACACTACGGAAACTCTGTGACTTAAAGTTTCTCCTGGACACGTGGCACCCTAGGGAATTGATGGATTGGCCTTGGATCGTGTGCCCACGTACCCCAAGGGTACCTTTGGACTATTTAGGGTATAAATACCCTCCTATTGGCCATCCAACGTAAGAGAACCCTTTCAGAGCTTTCCAGAAATCTTTTTGGCGGCACGAAGAGTTCTCCTCCCTGCTCCTGCTCTCCTGGTGTTTCCTCAAGCCAATTCTCATCTGTCCAAGCATGAGAAGTGGAGTTTGATCATTGAAGATGCAATTGGATCACTTCAAGGAAGCAGATCAAGTGGAAGCAATCGATTGAGAAGACTTCAAGGAAGATCCCAAAGTTCAGAGTGCAGAGCATCGGCCAGGGACTTCAAGAATTCAAGCCTCTTTGAAATTCGATCTTCTACAAGGGAGTATAGTTGAAGAGCAAGGACTTTCTATACAATTCGTCATTTCCCTTTGTCTCTTCTGAGTCATTCTGAGAATGTGCATGTGTTGCTGCATAAGTCTCATGAATGAACTCTTGATAGATCAGATCTATTGCTAGAGGATCTGAGTCTTGTGTTTCTTTTTATCAAGTGTTTGTGAGCCTTTGCACTCAGTGGTTTTGAGTCGTGTACTCAAGTTGTTGTTGAGCAGTCTTGCTCAGGGTTCTAGAGTAGTCTTGCTCTAGAGGTCGTGTGAGTTGTAAACTCAGGTTGTTAGAGTTGTCAGGCTCCAGTGGGTGTGGTGTGCCCAAGTTTGTTAGTGGATCCTCACTGTGTGAGGGGTGGATGTAGGAATCACATGGTGTGATTTCCGAACCACCTAAAAATCTCTGTGCAGTGGTTTGAATTCTTTTTGCGTTAGATGCATGCATAGGGTCTTTTGAATTCACATCTAATTAACTTGTTCACACACTCCGATTGCACAACTCACTTAATCACTCTTCAGATCTGTGAAATATGTTTTCAATTTGTCTCTGATTCAAGAATTTTTTCAAAATTGGTTAAGCTTCCGCAATAGTTGGCATAGATCTATTCAACCCCCCTTCTAGATCTTGTCCACATCATTTCTCGATCCTTCACCTGTAGTGTCCCTCTTGTGAAGGGAAGACCTTGTTAAAGGTAGTCATTGTATCCCTGTTGAGGGAAAACTTGCTTGGGAGCAAATGAGATTGTAATACCTCCCAAGGGTGGGAGAAGGCCAAGTATTCTTGGCAGTTAGTGAAATCTCAAATGGTTTGCTTGAGGACTGAACGTAGGACTTCCATGTGAGAAGGGCCGAACCAGGATAAAATTTCTTGTGCAATTGTGTGATTGTTTCCGCCAATTTACACTTGAATCACACACTATACAAAACACTAACAATTCTATTTTAGTGTTATCTAATTTAAGATAAAAAAATTTAATAGCTCAAGAAGTCCTATTCACCCCCCCTCTAGGATATTATTAGTGCCATCTCGATCCAACATGAAGCACAACCTTAAAATGATTAAGCACTCAAGTTGTGATGCTTTTGTCTTGTTTTAAGAATTCCCTCAAGTGAATTGATTGGATTAGGAAAGTTTTGTTTTACTCCAGATGAGATCCTAGTTGAATTTGAGTTTAGTGTAGAACTAGAATCAATCTCACCATGTAATTGGGCCAACTAACCTGGGACTTCAATCTAGTACAACCTACTAGGTCCTCATGAGGGAATCCATTAATGAGCAATTTATCCTCATTTATGTATTTTGATGATAACAAAAAATCATGAAAAATATTTAACCAACATCTTTTTTGAAGTTTGTCAAGAGGTCACAAGTGAAATGACTCCAGTAAGTTAAATAAACCCAATTAAGTTAGAAGTCATTTTCATATGAATTCTCTAAGTCTACATTGATTACTGTTTTAATATCACATCGATTGTTGTACAAACTTGCATCGATTATATAGTTAAGATCGATTGGCTCACATCGATTACAGTTCACTTAAACATCGATTGCTTGCACATCGATTATCTTCAAACATTGATTGCTTTCACATCGATTGCCTTCACCGATTGTCTTTTAACATCAATTGTCTTTAAACATCGATTGACTTTAAACATCAATTGTCTTTAGACATCGATTGCCTTTGGACATCGATTGTCTTTAGACATCGATTACCTTTGGACATAGATTGCCTTTAGATATCAATTGCCTCTAGATATCAATTGTCTTTAGACATCGATTGCCTTTGGACATCGAATGCCTTTAGACATCGATTGTCTTTAGACATCGATTGTCATTAGACATCGATTGCCTTTAGACATCGATTGCCTTTAGACATCGATTACCCTTTGAACATCGACTGTCTTTCAAACATCGATTGGCATTATATTATCCATTGTTATTTCAGAGAAATTATTGTCAATACTTTATCAATACGATTATCTTTGTAGTAATCAAACTGATTGTGATTGAAATTAAATTATATTGATTGCCTTTATGAAAAATATGTGTTATGAACAAATCTAATTATATGGCACACAATATTATTTTTAAAGATGTGCATTTCAAATTTCCCACTTTCTGTTACATATCCTTCTTATGAAAAGCTTTCAATGATATCTTCTTACGTATGGTCTATCAACGGATATAGTTCCCATGTACATCATCTTTTACTGTTTACCATTTTCATGACATGTCGTCTACAACTTTAAATGGTGACAGAATGAGCTTATCCTCTTTGGTATATCTTCTTACAGCATGACCAATGGTGTTGACTAATAGTAAAGATACCCATATAACCTATCTATATCCCAACATTTATTGCTTGTAGGTTTCTAGTCGTCACACACTTCTACAACATTGGACATGCATTGACTAACACAGAAGATATCCATATGATCTCTCTCTCTCTCTATCTCTATCCAAACATCTATTGTTTGCAGATTTTCGGTAGTCACACACTCCTCCTACCTTGGACCTACTACATATGTCAGGAAACAAGTTTCAAGATAAGAGACACAACGGATACTTTACAAGAAGAGAAGATAAATAAGAGCATGTTAACAGTGAAGCATAACTAATATACTGAAGCGCATAGAAAAAAGGTTAGTCAACAACAAGTGTCTAAAAAGAGCTCGCTCCTTCATTCAGATCAATCTCTTCGCTCTTAGCTCTCCTCGAAGCCTTGTTCTTCAATATTTTCTTGAGAGAGAGATAGCTTGTAATGATTTGAGAGAGTTGCTTCTTATTGTAGTTCTTTTCTTCTCTCAGATCAAGCTTTGTATTGTTGCTATTAGCTTGGCCTAGGGGCCAACCTCTATTCTCTTCATAGAGTGTTCCTCTTCTTAAGTGAAGATAAGGCTTATTCTGTGATGGGTGGTTGATTCCCTTTTGTAGAAAGGAAGACATGTTGTAACAAGTGGTGTTTTCCCTTCTCGTGGGTTGAAGAGACGTCCAACGGGTGTTGGATGTATAAGTGTCCTTGAGGGGGCGGCTATATCCTTGGTTAATGGAATCCCAAGTTGCTTCTTGGGGACTCCACGTAGGACTTCTGGTGATAGGAGGTCCGAACCAAGATAAAAAATTTTGTTGCATGTGTGATTGCTTTTGTCTTTATTTCTGCCACTCACTAACTCTAAACTCTAAGTTTTGTGTTTCTAAAGTTGTTTGTTACAAAAAATTTTAAAGATGATTTTTAGTAATCCATTCACCCCCTCCCTCTGGGCTTGCTACATGGTCAACATCCAAGAGATACAGAGACTTACGGAGGGCTTGGATGAGGGTCCCCTAGTCCACCAAGACATAATGCCTGGGGGTGAGGTCGCTCTTACCAAGAGAGTGTGTGAAGCCTAGGATATGGAGAGAGGTGGCCTCCCCGACTAGAGAATGCCCTGGGATGCAAAGACTAATGCAGAAAGGTTATAATAGGAAAGAAGACGGCTTCTGTCAACAATCAAAATCGTGTCCACTACAGTGGCCACAGATTGAAGCACGATGCATCCCTTCATCTGGATGCAGATTTGAGAGTCCGCCAGACTGTCAGAACCTCGTCCAAGCCCTTAGGCGCAGACTGGAGGATAGTAAGTGGATCTTGCAATGCTAACATAGACACACATAATCATATCCAAGTAAATGAAGGGAAGTCATGTCCTCTATGTTGGGCACGTATTCAAGTGGCAACCCTAAACAGGAAAAATAAAAGGAAAAACATCATGATGTATAAAGAATCAACACACAACACCAATGATGATTTTTAGGGTACACTTAGAAGTGCCATAAGCAAATCCCCACGTGGGGCACAAGTGGAGAAGGGTAATCAAAAGAAAAGCAAAAGAGGTCCTACCATGATCGCCAATTTGTGAATGTCTACTTTCATCTCTACAAAGAAAGACAAAAAGGAAATATAATATATAAAATATAAAAGGGTGCACGTGGTGCACAAGATGGGAAAAAAATAAAGAAGGTGATCACCAGAGATCACGAGCCTAAAAAAAGTAAACAAATTAACAAACAAAGGAGTGATCACGAAAAAAATACCTTTTAACAAGGAGATTGTAGAGTGCGGGTTCTCCTTCTTCAACAACTTCGACCAGCTGAGGTAGAAGGCTTCTTTTTTATTATCTTAGCAAATAACACAATAAGAATATGGATTAGATGCCAAGTTATGTAGAATCAAAATCTCAAATAAGTAGAATATGGAGAATAACACACCTTCTTTGTGTTGGATTTTAAACCCCTATGAGATAGGTGGGTGTGCACATGTATGAAAATTCAAAAAAAAAGTGTGTGTGTTGTAATTGAGGGACATTAAAGGAAAACACTCTTGTGGGAGCTAGAGGGAGATGTGCTCTTGTGGGAGAAAGATATAGAGCTAAAGGAATAAACAAAAGAGATAGGGAGAGAGATTCTTCCCCTTATGATTAGTGCATGGCTTGCATAGCTTGGAGCATGAATTTTTAGTGGAACAAGAGAGCCGATCAGTGCTGTGTCTCCTAAAGATGTTGCTATTGTAGAGAGGGGATAGAAACTTCAAAGCATGAAGAAGAGATCCATCGACATCTCCCCTTGGAAAAGACCCTCTCAACTCAACATGAAGAGGGGCATGAACTAGACAGAGAGATTGGACATTGGGCCATCTCTTCAAAGTGTCAGAGCAAGGGGGTATTTATAGGGGTTTAGGATTCAAAGTCCGAGATGGAATATGACGCTAAATCACGTCACACTTAGTGGATGCAGATCTAGTAAAATGCATCAGGTAAATAGGACATCGCCTTCATGAATTTCCAAATTGGTTCATATTCTGATAGAAATAGGCAAGTGAAGGCATGTCTACATTGTTGGGTTGAGTGTGTTTTGGAACTTTCTAAAGTTGTATTTTAATGATATCCAATGAACATCACTCATACCTTAATTTTGATGATGACATACTGTGATCTTAATGATGACATACTGTGATATTGATGATGACATATCATGATGTTAATGATGAGATATTATGATCTTAATGAAGACATGTTGTGATTTTAATAATGACATATTGTGATTTGATGATGACATATTGTGATTTTGATGATGACATGTTCTGATTTTGATGATGATATGTTGAACATGTTATACATTTTATACATATCACAATAATGCTTAAACAACATGTTTTTGATGTTTAATACCTCATATTTTAATTATAATATCTTGTACTAATGGTTTATGTGTTAAATTTTCAGGTTCACACATTTTTGTCTTAGTAGTGTCGACACTAGATCAAAGCAGGTCGACACTAGTCCCAGATTCCAGAAGACCCAGTTGCCAGACTGGGACAGCAGGTCGACACTAGATCAAAGCAGGTCGACACTAGTCCCAGATTCCAGAAGGGCAGGTCGACACTAGCTCAGGGCAGGTCGACACTAGACCCAGTTTCCAGAAGACCAGTTTTGTAGAAATGGGACAGCAGATCGACACTAGTTCAGGGCAGGTCGACACACTCCGGAAACTCTGTGACTTAAAGTTTCTCCTGGACACATGGCTGCTTGGGATTTAGGGGATTTGACCTAGGGTTCCGTGCCCATGTACCCCAAGGCACTTTATGGACATATGGGGCTATAAATACCCATGTTCCTTGTACCCCAAAGGCAAGAAAACCCATACACTTCTAGAAGAAGCCTTTTGGCGACCAAAGGGGGTTCTCCAGATCTGTCTCCATCTCCAGAAGCTACAAGCCATCCTTTCAAGAGGAAGGACAAGGGAATTAAGGGGAATCCCTGGAGAGAAGGTTGTTGTGCAAGGCAAGGGAGCAGATCCAACTGAAGAGGCTCAGGAGAAGAAGGATTTCTGGCATTTTAGATGCCATCAAAGCAGAGCATCGCCAATTGAGGAGAATCTCCATTGACTTCCATCAAGCCTCCTCAATTGAAGTCTCTGCAAGTCCTCTTCATCGAAGAACACTCTTTCTACATCTATTTCCCTCATCTGTGAGATTTGTGCATGAAGTTCTGCACAAATTTTCTGTGTACGAATCTGTTTTGAATCAGATCATTGCTAGAGGATCTGATCTCTTTTGTGTTTGATCTAGCTTTTGTACTCTGAGCCGTCGAGCTCTGGTTTGTGAGTCGTCGCACTCACTGTGTGGTTTGAGCCGTCGTGCTCAATTTGGAGTCGTCGTACTCCGGTTGTTGTTTTGAGCCGTCGTGCTCAAGGGTGTTTGGAGTCTTCGTGCTCCTGTGTGAGTTGTACTCAAGGTTTTGAGTAGTGTGGCCTCACTGTGTGAGGGGTGGACGTAGGAGTCACTGGAGCTGATTTTCGAACCACCTAAAAATCCTCTGTGCAATGGTTTGAATTGTGGTTTGTTTTTGTATCGCGCTAGGTGCATGCATAGGGATTTCGTTCACACTACTAATTGATTTGCTCACACACACTAATCACACCCCAGATTAGTAAATTATTTGGGTGAATTGATCTCTGATTTGAAGTAATTTTTAATTGCTTAAGCTTCCGTGTTAATTGGTGTTAGATCTGTTCAACCCCCCCTTCTAGATCTGATCCATCCACCCATCCGATCCCCAACATACATGACCTGACATCTTTCTGAATTTCTAAAAATGATTAAAAAAAGCTGCCAAAAATATATTTAATTAGCAAGCTAAATCACGTCGAGCAGACTAGATGCATATAAGATTAAGCAACAAATACTTCTAAAAATAAAAAAAGGAAATTGCCAAAACGAAGCTTAAAAAATTTGAAATGAATTCACATCTGACTAGATGGACGTCTTTCAAAATGATCGATCTATTAATGATTGATTTGAGTGGAAATCGCATTAGCGAGGGCTGACGCAGAATTATGAAAAGGGTGTCAAGTAGATAGGACATGTTTGAAAGAAGATATTAGCACCCATTGGGTCTGACACAATTTTAAAGTGGCTCAGAAGCTCCCCCAACAAGCTAGGAATAATTCAGGGGAAAAATCAAAAAAAAAATGGGAAAGCGAGATTAGATCCATGAAGATAGGAAAAGGCAATCACAAAGTGCAAATTGGAGAGTCACTTGGAGCATTATAATGTAATCCAAGATTTGCTCAATATGGTGTCAATTTTGACATGTCTACAGGCGGACCGATGTCAAGTCCACCATATCCTCTACAAAACATAGGAAAAAACAAAACACAAAGCATACCCTATGGTTGGGTAGAGCATAGGTAGGCTAGCTCCAAGTTCTCCTCACTAAGAAGGGATGGAGCTAATCATTTGATTGATGTCCATTGTTCTAACTCTGAGATGTAACCACTTTCATAGCTAGATGCGGCGAGCCAACTCTTGAGCACACTATTCACCTAGAGTATGGGGAAGGGGAATGGTTTGCTTGACCTCATCCTCACGAAGAAGAATCAACTCTTCCATGAGAAGGCTAAAGGTCGACAACTTCTTCACAATTGCTTAGCACCCCTGCAATGACATGAAATGAGTCCTTATGTTTTAAAGTGTAAAAATACAAAATACCTAATCGGAGGCATCCCCATCCCATCTCTATGACACATTATAAGGAGAAAACAAAAACAACCGCCATGTATTCTAGATGATTTGGGTAGGGTTATGATGATCAATCTATCTCCATATAATTTAAATAAATTACACATCTATTTTGGTGATTAACAAAACTATGATAAAGGTTACTAACACATTTTCTATGAAGTCTAAGCACAGGAAATAAACCAAGGGAAAACAAGCCAATCAAGTAAGTATTCATCTCACTACAACAATGCGAACTCAAAGCATCAATACTTGTCTAAGTACACATCGATTTCCACTATAGGTCATAACGATTTCCTTAGTTTCATAACGATTTCATACTTACAAGGATTCTATGTGTTAAATCGTTAAGTGATCGCAACGATTTGCCGTCACAACGATTCGTTAAGTGATTGCAATGATTTGCCCTCACAACGATTCGTTAAGTGATCGCAAAGACTTGTCCTCACAACGATTCGTTAAGTGGTTCGTAATGATTTGCTCTTGTAATGATTTCTTTAGCCATCGTAACGATTTGCTCTTGTAACGATTTCTTTAGTCATCGTAACGATTTGCTCTCGTAATGATTTCTTTAGCCACCGTATCGATTTGCACTCGTAACGATTTCTTTAGTCATCATAACGATTTGCTCTCGTAACGATTTCTTTAGTCATCGTAACGACTTGTTTTCATAACAATTCATTAAGTAATTCACAACGATTTATACATCGATTTGTTCATAATGTCATAACGATTTGTACATCGATTTACTCATAACGTCATAAAGATTTGTACATCTATTTGTTCAGAACATCACAATGATTTGTATATCGACTTGTTCATAACATCACAACGATTTGTACATCGATTTGTTCAGAACATCACAACGATTTGTATATCGATTTGTTCATAACATCACAACGATTTGTATATCGACTTGTTCATAACATCACAACGATTTGTATATCGACTTGTTCATACCATCACAACGATTTATACATCGATTTGTTCAGAACATCACAACGATTTGTATATCGATTTGTTCATAACATCACAACGATTTGTATATCGATTTGTTCATAACATCACAATGATTTGTATATCGATTTATTCATAACATTTTGTACATCAACTTGCTTATAACGTCATAACGACTTGTACATCGATTTGTTTATAAGTTCATAACGATTTGATTACTAATGCATAACGATTCATCTCACGCATACTCATTATAACAAACATGGAACACAACGATTCAATTTTCGAGCTAATTTTTGACACGTTGAAAAGTCAAAGTCTTCACGCATATTTATGACAACTGTATCAACTGCATGAATGCAGACGATATCTTCCATTATCGTATCGTACTCTGTAAACATCTTTTAGAACAACAAAATGGCATTACTATTTTGATGAACATTCGTTCTAACGTTGACTGACAACAAGAGAGTGCTTAGCTGTCTATCGTTCAAGCTTTAAATATGTGCAGGTCCTGACAGCATCTGCCATACAACGTTGGACAAAATAGAAGCCAAAGAAGATTACAGAAGATCCTCTCTCTCTTTGCGTGCATGAAAAGATAAAGGACTGTTGACTGAAAGCTTCTAAGTGTCAAGCAGTCTAACGTACACTTATTCATAGAGACAACGGGCACTTCAACGTTCGAATTTCAAATGATGATATATATAGAAGGATGAAGTTCCTGAAGCAATAGTAGAAGAAGAACAGTTAGAGAACAAGAAGTTTCCAACGCCTTCAACCTTCTGCAAGCCTTTCTTAGAGCCAATCAAAAACTCCCATTAGTCTTAGTTCTTTCTCTCTGTGCTAAGTTCAGATCTGTGAGAGAGCTTTTTGTTCTGAGAAGAGTCCTTGATTGTAGATCTCTTTCTTCTCAGTCCTTGCTTCAAATCAAGCAGTGTTCTATAAGCTTGATCTAGGGACATCATCTCTTTGAACACATTCTCTTGTGGTATTCCCTTCTGTTGTGAAGGAAGACCTAGTGGGGTATCCAGGGTGTTGTTCCCTTCGGGTGAAGGAAGACTAGCTGGGGTGCTAGGTGTTGTAGTGTCCTTAAGGGGGACTGTACCCTTGTTAGTGAAATCTTGAGATATTGCTCAGAGACTGGACGTAGGACTCCTAAGGAAAGGAGATTCGAACCAGGATAATTCTTTGTGTCGTGTGATTGCTTTTGTGTGTTTGATCTTTCAATTCACTAACACTAACAATCTGCAAAGTGTGTTTTGTGTGACTGTTTTGTGAACAGGTTTTGAGTGTTAAATAATTTTTAAGAATCCCATTCACCCCCCTCTGGGCTTGCTAGCTAGAAAACAAGTGGTATCAGAGCAAGTCTCTTCGGCAAAGAAGAAGATCCAACGATCTGAAGAGAAATGATCAAATGGCAGCCCAAGGTCACTCAGAAGGTCAGTCAGTCAACAGACCACCACTATTCGACGGAGAAGATTACACCTACTGGAAAACAAGAATGGAATACTTCCTACAAGGATTCCATTTCCAAATATGGTCCATAGTAGAAGAAGGTGATCTAGTTATTCTAAACAACAGAGACAACTGGACAGAAGATGATAGAAAGAAGATTTCTCTCAACTGCAAAGCCAAAAGCATTTTGTGTTGTGCCCTTAGTAAAAAGGAATTCAACCGTGTATCTGCCTGCAAATCTGCCATAGAAATGTGGGAAAAGCTCAGGATCACTTATGAAGGCACCGACAAAGTCAAGGAAACTAGGATAGACATTCTGGTGACACAATATGAAAGGTTCCAAATGCAGCCAGGAGAATCTATAACCCAAATGTTCAGCAGATTTACAGACATCACCAACGGGTTAGTAGGATTAGGAAAGAGCTATGAGATGGGAGACATGGTAAGGAAAATTTTTAGATCCCTACCATCTTCTTGGACTCCCAAGGTAACAGCTATAGAAGAAGCCAATGACTTGAAAAGGATGTCATTGAAAAATCTCATTGGGTCCCTCATGGCCCATGAGATAAACATGGAGAGATTAGGAGAATCATCCACTAGAAAGAAGCACACAAATGCCCTCAAAGCAGCAGAAGGCAGCTCTGAGGAACAATCAGAAGATGAAGCTAGTAGTGAAGACAGTGAAGATGAAGAAGCAATGTTGTCTAGAAGACTACAACGGATATTGGCCAAGAAAAAGAAGTATCAATCTGGCAGACGATACTTCACAAAGGGAAAGGATTTCAAGAAACCTGAAGCAAAGGACATAAAGAAGAGTGAACCAATTTGTTATGAGTGCAAGAAGCCAGGACACATCAAGGCAGAGTGTCCAAAGCTCAAGAAATCTAAATTCAAAAAGAAGGATAGTTCAATAAAGTTCAGAAGATATAAGAAGAAAGCCATGGCAGCAGCTTAGGACAACAACAGTGACTCGGATAGCGAGTCAATCTCAAACAGTGAGGAAGAAGAAAAGGCTAACCTAGCTTTCATGGCAGACATCGCAGAAAAGGTAACCTCTGACTCATCCTTTGATTCCTGTAATGATTCTGATTCAGATAACCTAGAAGATGCTTTTAATGAACTGTATGGTAAATATAGAGAAGTATCTAAATTATTAAAAGCTAGTAAGAAAAATGTTGCATGTCTAGAAAATACAAATTCAGATTTAAAATCAGAAAATGAACATCTAGAGAAGCAAGTTAGTGAACTTAAAAGAAGAAATGAGTTTCTATGCGAAAATCTAAAAGATAAAAATACACAAATAACAAAATTAGAAAAACAAGAAAGTTCAGATGAATTAAAAAAGGAAATCAAAAGACTAATAGAAGAAAATGATAAACTATCAAGTACGTTAGAAAAATTTACTAATGGTAAAAATTCCTTAATACTAAAAGGAGCCAGAAGATCAGGTAAAAAGAAGAATGGATTAGGTTACATTCTACCAGATAATGAAGATACAACAATATACCCTAAAACATATCCAACTCCAAAATTCATACCTGAACAAGATATAACATATAAATCAAACTTTAAATATACTCCATATGAAAAAAAACTAAAACAACATGATGTAGTCACTGCAACAAGCTAGGTCACAGTAAAATAACATGTTCAACTAAACATAAAAGATGGATAATCAAAAGAAAAATTGATGACACTAACCAATCAGGACCCAAAAGAACTTGGGTACCTAAAACTTGATGTTTTCATTTCAGGAAAAACCTCAGGCATCCAAGTGGTACTTGGACAGTGGATGCTCAAAGCATATGTTAGGAAATAGAAGGTTGTTTACCCATTTAGAAGCTGAAGAAGGCATAGTCACCTATGGAGATAATGGAAAAGGGACTGTGATAGGCAGTGGATCAGTGAGCAGCAAAGGCAAGACAATAATTGAAGATGTTCTGTGTGTAAAAGGCCTGAAGCACAACCTTATCAGCATTAGCCAGTTATGCGACAAAGGACATCAAATCAGATTTCAAGAATCCAAATGCAGTATTATGAAGGATGGAGAAGTGATTTTTGAAGCTAACAGAGAGAAGAATCTGTATGTACTTTACCTTGAATAGCTGAAAGATCAAGACATTTGTTTAGCAGCCAGCAAAGAGCAGTCAACTGAGTTGTGGCATAGAAGATTGGACCACTGCAATCTAGATGGTATGAGAAAGCTGATCAAGAGAAACCTGGTGGAAGGTCTGCCAAAGGTCAGCAAAAAAATGGACGTTGTCTGTGGTCTATGTGCAAAAGGAAAGCACACTAAGTCATCCTTCAAGTCAAAGACTGTGGTAACAACCTCCAAACCCTTAGAACTCCTTCATATGGATTTATTTGGGCCAATGAGGACCACAAGTCTTGGAGGAAAGAATTTTGGATTCGTTATAGGAGATGACTATTCAAGATTCACATGGGTATCCTTTCTGGAACACAAAGATGATACATTTGATAGCTTTGTAAGCTTCAGAAAAAAGGTTCAGAAAGATAAGAAGTTCAGCATTATTGGAATCAGGTCAGATCATGGAGGAGAATTCCAAAATGATAAATTCACAAAATTCTGTGATGACCAAGGAATAGAGCACAATTTCTCAGCACCAAGGACACCACAGCAGAATGGAGTTGCTGAGAGAAAGAATAGGACTTTATTGGACATGGCAAGAACAATGTTATCAGAATATGATATGTCAAGATATTTTTGGGCTGAAGCAGTCAACATAGCAAGTTACATCATCAATAGAGTAATGATCAGGCCTATCTTGAAAAAGACTGTGTATGAATTGTTCAAGGGAAAGAAGCCCAAGATCAGTCACTTCAGGACATTCGGATGTCCATGCTTCATCCACAACAACGACAAAAGAGACATTGGTAAGTTAGATGCCAAATCAGATGAAGGCATCTTCATGGGGTATGCTTCTAAACCAAAAGGATATAGAGTGTTCAATAAGCGTACTTTATTGATTGAGCAGTCAATACATGTTATTTTTTATGAAACTAACCCTTCCTTGAGAAAGGAAGAAGATAGTGATAATGATGATGTAGATGAATTGTCCAAGAAATTAAAGAATACATCAATTGAGGACAAGGAAGATCCACCTCTGGAAGACCTCCAACAAAGGTATATTTCTCATCAAAATCTTCCAAAAGAGTGGAGATACAAGAAAGATCACCCTCCTAAAAACATCATTGGTGATCCATCTGTAGGGGTAAGAACAAGAGGTAACATAATTCCATGTGATTATTTAGCTTTTGTTTCTCAAATAGAGCCTAGGACAGTCGATGAAGCCATCACTGATGAATCTTGGATTTTAGCCATGCAAGATGAACTAAATCAGTTCAAGAGAAACCAGATTTGGTCACTTGTTCCTAGACCATCAGATCATCCAGTGATTGGCACCAAATGAGTGTTCAGAAATAAATTGGATGAAGCTGGTGTGATCATAAGAAACAAGGCCAGATTGGTAGCTCAAGACTATTCCCAAGAGGAAGGCACAGATTTCGATGAAACCTATGCGCCTATGGCTAAACTTGAGGCTATTAGAATCCTACTTGCATATGCATCTGCACTAGATGTGAAATTATTTCAAATGGATGTAAAGTCTGCATTTCTTAATGATTTATTAAGGAGGAAGTTTATGTAGAACAACCTCCAGGCTTTGATGACACTGAATTTCCGAATCATGTTTTTAAATTACACAAAGTATTATATGGTTTAAAACAAGCACCTAGGGCCTGGTATGAAAGGCTTAGCTCTTTCCTATTAAACCATGATTTTATCAGAGGTCAAGTAGATAGTACTCTGTTCATCAAATCTAAAGTCAAACATATATTGCTTGTTCAAATTTATGTTGATGACATAATATTTAGTTCTACTGACAAATCTCTTTGCAAGTACTTTGAGAAGCTTATGCAGGGAGAGTTCGAGATGAGCATGATGGGAGAGCTCAACTACTTCCTTGGATTGCAAATCAAACAAGGAAAGGAAGTGACTCACATCTGCCAAGCTAAGTACACCAAGGAACTCTTAAAGAAGTTCAGATTTGATAAGGCCAAGTCACTGTCAACACCTATGAGCACATCAATAAGAATGGACAGTGACAAAGATGGTAAGAATGTAGATCAAAAAATCTACAGAGATATGATAGGATCCTTACTATACTTAACTGCCAGTAGACCTAATATTTTATTTAGTGTATGCATGTGTGCTAAGTATCAGGCAGATCCTAGAGAATCTCATCTAATTTCAGAAAAAGAATTTTTAGATATTTAGCTAGAACTCATGACTTAGGTCTTTGGTATCCAAAATCATGTGAAATTAACTTAGTGGGATACTCTGATGCTGACTACGCTGGATGCAAAATAGATAGAAAAAGCACCAGTGGTTGTTGTCAATTCCTTGTAGGATGTCTGATATCATTGTCCTCCAAGAAACAAAACTCAGTAGCACTGTCAACAGCTAAAGCTGAGTACGTAGCTGCTGGAAGTTGTTGTACACAACTCCTATGGATGAAGCAACAACTTGAGGATTATGGGCTACATATCAAGACAATTCCACTGCTATGTGACAACACCAGTGCTATAAATTTGACCAAGAATCCAGTACAGCACTCAAGGATAAAACACATTGAGGTTAGATATCATTTTATTTGTGATCATGTAGCAAATGGGAACATAGATATTTCATTTATTGACACAAACAATCAGTTAGCAGACATCTTCACAAAGGCCTTACCTGAAGAGAGATTTACTTCCCTTAGAAGGGAATTAGGCATGTGTAAATTGGGAAAGATGTATCTGTTTAAAATTGAAATATTAATTTTTAGAATTTGAATTATTTTCCCTCCTAAAAAATTTGAGAAAAATTCCAATTATTGCTAATCCTTTTAATTTTGTCATGACAGTTTGTTATTTTACAAGAGTTTATTCCTATCAATCTAGTCAGTTTTGTCATTTTCTGCCATCATGGCGCCCCTAAATTCTAAAAGTCATTCTTTTAATTTTTCCCAAAATCTATGCGGCAACGATTCACATCTCTTCATCGTTTTCTTCCTTTTGTCTGAGGCGATACCCTATCGACTCCGGCATCGACTCTCTCGGATTTCAAGCTTCCAACCAATTCCCGCCAAAAATTTCTTGAGGGCTTCTATTCCATTCCTCTTTCCAGTCCTCCAGAAACTCTCTCCGTTCACATCCATGGCCTCTTCTGGTAGTTCTGTCAGTGTCGGGGGCTACAGAGCTGAATTTCTTACCGACGAACAGCAAGTTAGGTTTGCGTCTGTAAAAGTCAAGCTATGCGGTCACAAAGCAGTGGATGTGGCAGATTTGTAGAAGAACGGAATGGGGAGCATCGTCGAAGCCTTGGACAAATTGAAGTGGACGAAGATGGCTACTATCTCTGAAGTAAGTTTTCTGGACCTGGTAAAAGCCTTCTATGTGTGTCTGAAGTGAGAGGCTGACGGGACCTTGACTTCCATTGTCAAGGGAACCCAGATTAGGGTCACACGAGACTTATTAGCATCTCTCTTTGGTGTGACTACCTCCGGACACAGTGGAGTTCACACTGTGAATATCCAAGAAAAGGGTTTAGGGATAGTTGGTCCCGAGTTCAGATTGAAAGATGACAAAGTGGATGTAAACCAGTTGAATGCATTCAATCGCATCTTGCACTTTGTAGTTTGTCAGATTGTGGTTCCCAGAAGTGCTACCTTTTCAACTTGCACTAGGGCTGATTCAGATTTAATGTTCTAGGCTATCAAGAATCAAGAAATCAACACTGCAGAGCTCATGATTGAAAGGATGAAGTTTGCAAGCTCTTAGGTATGGGACACTAAGAGCAAGCTGAATGTTTCTTTACCTTATGCCCATCTCCTGATGAAGATTTTTCAGCACTATGACATAAGTGTAGTAGGAGATGTGTCTGAGAAGATGGGCCAAGCAATCCGGTCCAGAAATTTAAGGAAAAGCGGTTTTTCAGTTGTTAATGGGGTTTGGACAAAGACTTCTGTGGCTGAGGGTGAAGCCATCATTGGCGAAGCCCAAGAAGGTCAGGAAGCAGTTCAAGCAGCAGTAGAACCAGAAGTAGCAACAACACCATCTGTTGAAGCAGAACCATCAGCAGCAGTAGAAGCTCAAATTGAAAGAGCTGAAGCAGCAGCAGCCACAGTATCCAGCAGCAGAATTGAGGATATCCCTCCAGAGGTCATTGAGCCTGTTGGCCATAGTTCAGAGGATCCTCCTCCCTCTTCTCGAGTAGCCACTATACTCAGGGATGTGCTGGACTCCATCCAAAGTACTCAGGAGGAGTCAGAAATTGGTGGTGATTCGGTGGCAGAAACTGTGGCTCCAGGCCACACTGAGGAAATCATTGTGGAGGAAGCTCCCATTCAGGAGGAGCAAGAAATCATTGTTGAAGAAGATCAAATGGAAGATGCTCCTGCTCAGGGGGAGCAATCATCTAAGAAAGAAGGAGCACCTCAGGGGGAGCATACTGAAAATATTTCTATCAATGATCAATTCGCTGAGGAACATGCTGATTTTGTGGAGCCCATTGCAAGGGCAAGCCAAAAAGGGAAACAAGTAGCTCATCGAAGGTTAAAGAAGAAACAACTGAAAGTCAATTTGAAGCCTGTCATCAGAAGGAATGAGCAAGGCAAAGCCATCTCATCTATGCAATCATATATTTAGTCCATCTCTATCAGCCAAACTTCTGTATCAAATGAACTTGGAACTGTGTCCACTGAAGTTCATAGCTTGAGAGATGATTTTAGAATGTTCAAGCAATTATGTAGATGGATGAAAGGTGAGTTTGACAGTGTCAAGAAACTCATCTCTTCAAGGGTTCAAACCACCTCTGCCCCTCCAGATCTCTCTCATGCTGAACTAGTTAGTAATGCAGGGCCATCAGGGCCAAGGCCAACAGAAGAAAATGCAGGATCATCAGGGCAGTTTTCAGAGGCATCAACAGGGCTATCCGGGCCACAAAATGATGAGATTATAACACCTACAGTGGAATCTTGTGGCGTTGAGAAGCTGGGGCCATCAGGGCCATCTGAAGTTGTGGTTGGGCCACTAGGGCCATTGATCTCTGAAGGTATGGATCCAAGAGTAGTTGAGTCTGTTGTTGCTCTCGAAGCCCATGAGTCTTCATCTCTTGCAACACCAAACCCTCCCTCACCACCTTCTTCTTCCACAGCTCCTCCAGCTTCACCTAACTTCAAACAACCTGCACCAAGAACCATCTCATCTCCAGCACCTTTTCCCTCTGAACCTTATTCATCTCCTTTCATGCCCACTACCATTTCCACATCCATTTCTCCCTCTCCTCTCGTTGTTATCAATCCTCCAGTTTCTTCATCATCTGGTCCCTCATCAGCCGAGCCATCCACTATTCTTTCTCCTAAATCATTCCTTCATCCTACTATTCCACCTACATCTGTTACAGTTACTCCTACTGATCCCCGAGTTGCTAGTGTTTTTCAAAATAAATTTGTGGATGAGTTGGAGCGCCCCACACTCATCTCAATCCTAGCAGTTGCTTCACATGTTCACAGGACTGATTCTTCTAGTCCTGTTTCTAAAAAGAGGAACATTTCAAAACTCTTGCTCTTTCCTCTGAACCCCTGTTTCCTCCTCTTTGGTACTCCCTCACAATTGAAAATCGAAGGAGACCAATTTACTGCGAATATCTCCAAAAATGTGTTCTAGCCAACCTTTTTGGCATTCCTTTTCTCAATCTTACTAATCACCTTAACATCATATTTCCCTACTGCCACCTTTCCAAAGTCGACCAACTCAAAATCTTCCAATTGGCCGAATGCAAGACTGAAGATCAATGGGCCAAAGGGCATAAGACTCTCTACAACAAGTATCTTCTTGCCCGATCAGATAGCACCCATCGACAGGATCATCCTCTCACCCTTTCTGAATGGTTTGTATTTCATCACTAAGCACTTTGGGGCCCTTTCATTCTCAAAGAAATCAGAATCACTAGGTTCTTCCAGCTTTACAATGATTTTCGTTATCTACAAAAGCTACCCGAAGTTCAGTTTGGCCAATTCCATGGGGCTCTTGCTACTCTTCGATCTGAAAGTCCCATTAATTGCCCCTTCCCAGTGGACTTCACCACTCTGCAGATACCTGAAGTAGTATTTCTTCCGAAGTTACACTCCTTGGTCTTGGATTCCTCTGTTGGCTCTCATGCCTTTGAAAGATTTGCCAGGGTAATGGGGAGAATATCAGCTCAGTAGAGTCGCCTTCCCTCCTTTCAAAGGTTTATCTTTCGCGAATATCATCTGGGCCACATCTCTTCTGTAGTGCTTGCTCCCTTGATGTCTGAATGTGAAAGGCTCTCTCCCACAGATTGGGAGAAGTACTACAATCAATCTGCTCTCTAGTTGGAATCCTTGAACAACTCTTTGGTCCGAGCAGGCAAGCCATCTCTCTCTGCTGAAGCTTTTCTGGACTTGAATTCCATCAATCCAGTTCAGGAACTGTTTCTGCAATGGGCTGAGCGGTACTCCGCTTTTATTTCCTTAAAAAAGGACCTGAAGGATCATCAGTTCTTCTATCCTGTTACCATTGCTCACTTTCTTCAGCGTGCCAGTTTTGGGAAGTCAAGCCATTTTTGGTTCACCATTGATAAGAATCAGTATGCGCATTTCTTAGAAGATCAGCGGCAGCTTTACATTGAGTGCATGTGTCCTGAGATGGGTGCATCTTTCTCTATAGATTCTGGCATCTTCCAACAACTTTTTGAAGAACATGAGATTAAGGCTTGGGAACTTATTTCCCTGCATGCCTCTCTTCTTTCTCCAAATATCTATCTCCCTGTACCCCCTCAAGTTTAATCCAATATAGTTTTTGTGCTCTCTCATTTATCTCTTCTCTTCTTCTTTGTCTCAAGCGTTTAATCTTTTTGCTTAAATGACAAAAAGGGGGAGAAATATTGCATTTCTGAAATACATTCCTTATGTTATTTCCACAATCATACTTAGAATTATTTCAGATAATGTGTGCTTATTGTTAAGTTTTGTCATCACCAAAAAGGTAGAGATTGATGATCAGTCTATCTCCATGTAATTTAAATAAATTACACATCTATTTTGGTGATTAACAAAACTATGATAAAGGTTACTAACACATTTTCTATGAAGTCTAAGCACAGGAAATAAACCAAGGGAAAACAAGCCAATCAAGTAAGTATTCATCTTACTACAACAATGTGAACTCAAAGCATCAATACTTGTCTAAGTACACATCGATTTCCACTACAGGTCATAATGATTTCCTTAGTTTCATAACGATTTCATTCTTACGAGGATTCTATGTGTAAAATCGTTAAGTGATCGCAACGATTTGCCCTCACAACGATTCGTTAAGTGATCGCAACGATTTGCCCTCACAACGATTCGTTAAGTGATCGCAAAGACTTGCCCTCACAACGATTCGTTAAGTGGTTCGTAACGATTTGCTCTTGTAACGATTTCTTTAGCCATCGTAACGATTTGCTCTTGTAACAATTTCTTTAGTCATCGTAACGATTTGCTCTCGTAACGATTTCTTTAGCCATCGTAACGATTTGCTCTCGTAACGATTTCTTTAGTCATCATAACGATTTGTTCTCGTAACGATTTCTTTAGTCATCGTAACGACTTGTTTTCATAACGATTCATTAAGTAATTCACAATGATTTATACATCGATTTGTTCATAACGTCATAACGATTTGTACATTGATTTACTCATAACATCATAACGATTTGTACATCGATTTGTTTAGAACATCACAACGATTTGTATATCGACTTGTTCACAACATCACAACGATTTGTACATCGATTTGTTCATAACATCACAACGATTTGCATATCGATTTGTTCATAACATCACAACGATTTGTATATCGACTTGTTCATAACATCACAACGATTTGTACATCGATTTGTTCAGAACATCACAACGATTTATATATCGATTTGTTCATAACATCACAACGATTTGTATATCTATTTGTTCATAACATCACAACGATTTGTATATCGATTTGTTCATAACATCACAACGATTTGTATATCGATTTGTTCATAACGTCATAACGATTTGTACATCGATTTGTTTATAACTTCATAATGATTTGATTACTAATACATATAACCATTTGTGTATGCATCTCATTAGTTATGAATGCAGAACGATTCACTTATTTGCACAACGATTTCATAAGTCATGTATATAATGATTTTATGGAAGACAACGATTCAATTTTCGAGCTAATTTTTGACACGTTGAAAAGTCAAAGTCTTCACGCATATTTATGACAGCTGTGCATTTATGAAGACTGAACGTATCACTGCATGAATGCAGACGATAACTTCCATTATCGTATCGTACTCTGTAAACATCTTTTAGAACAACAAAATGACATTACTATTTTGATGAACATTCGTTCTAACGTTGACTGACAACAAGAGATAGCTTAGTTGTCTATCGTTCAAGCTTTAAATATGTGCAGGTCTCTGACAGCATTTGTCATACAACGTTGGACAAAATAGAAGTCAAAGGAGATTACAACAGATCGTCTCTCTCTTTTCGTGCATGAAAAGATAAAGGACTGTTGACTGGAAGCTTCCATGTGTCAAGCAGTCTAACGTACACTTATGCATAGAGACAACGGTCACTTCAACGTTCGAATTTCAAATGATGATATATATAGAAGGATGAAGTTCTTGAAGCAATAGTAGAAGAAGAACGGTTAGAGAACAAGAAGTTTCCAACGCCTTCAATCTTCTGCAAGCCTTTCTTAGAGCCAAGCAAAAGCTCCCATTAGTCTTAGCTCTTGCTCTCTGTGCTAAGTTCAGATCTGTGAGAGAGCTTTTTGTTCTGAGAAGAGTCCTTGATTGTAGATCTCTTTCTTCTCAGTCCTTGCTTCAGATCAAGCAATGTTCTATAAGCTTGATATAGGGGCATCATCTCTTTGAACACATTCTCTTGTGGTAGTCCGTTCTGTTGTGAAGAAATACCTGGTGGGGTATCCAAGGTGTTGTTTCCTTCGGGTGAAGGAAAACCAGCTGGGGTGCTGAGTGCTGTAGTGTCTTAAGGGGGACTGTACCCTTATTAGTGAAATCCTGAGATATTGCTCAGGGACTGGACGTAGGACTCCTAAGGAGAGGAGATCCGAATCAGGATAATTCTTTGTGTCGTGTGATTGCTTTTGTGTGTTTGATCTTTCGATTCACTAACACTAACAATCTGCAAAGTGTGTTTTGTATGACTATTTTGTTAACAGGTTTTGAGTGTTAAATAATTTTTAAGAATCCCATTCACCCCCCCTCTGGGCTTGCTACCTGGGCAATAGGTTATACCCAAGGACTGCAAGAGAGTGCTGACGAAGTGAACAATGGGAAACCACTAGTCTGCCCACATAGCCTCCTCATATATACATAAGTGGGCAGCTCGTCTAGGACCCTAAACTCCTCGCGAAGCACCACCAGCTCTTCTTGAGTGATGCTTGACGCTGATTACACCATCATCTGTGCCACCCACATGTATAATCTGACAACTTCTTCCTACATGCACCTCTCCCACCTCTACCCCCAACAATTGTTCTCTAGCAAATAAAGCCTTACTAATCACCTCCACCTCATTTGCCTCCTTCATATCAGCCACCCCCCTCACCCCTATTAGACCCTGAGATGAGCTCCATAATGTTTATGACTCTGTCGCGCTACTCATAGCCCCTATCCTCAGGCTGCTAGATGACATGCTCTCCCTTGAGCCGCTAGGAGATCCATTACTTGGCATCTTCTGACCTCACACTTACCAAATGCTAAGGCCGCTATGAAGGTAGAGCACAAACCTCTCACAATTTCTGGACGGTAGAAAATGTACAAATAGACAAGTATATGGCGACAACCATTGCTCAAATACATACCACCAGCCCTAGAACTGAGGTTAGTGGCAACTAGAAGCCACATTGACATATGTGTGGCTTGAGGTTATGAATCCCATCAATTGCAAGCTACAACGATCAACGTGTCCCTTAAGCAAAAGACTCCAAAACCCAAATTCAAGTGCTTAATTCTCAGTCGTAAAGCGAGGCTAGCATAATAGCTAGAGCATGAGCCTGAAGCAAAATCCGACAAGCCACAACCACAGAAGAAGGTAGCCAAGGACTTTAGGCCTATATCGGTTTGAAGGATTCTCCCTAGGTTATATCAGTCTTTAAAGAAAGACCAACAGTTGTAGACATAGGTCAGCATGTCCTTTTCCTCCTTTCCTCTAATTCTCTCTTCTCTTCCAATTAAATTCCTCCCTTAATTTCTCTCAGATTGAGCTTAAATTGACGAGCTGGAGAGTTTACCCTATGAACGCTTTCTTAGATTAACTCTTTATCTTTTGAGGTCAATCTTGCCTAGAAACAAAGGCAATCACGAGCACCTACATTAAAATAAATAATTTACCATCGAGATCATTTAAACTCCAAAACCAAACTCGATCTTATCAGTAGTGAATATTGCAAATTTAAAGTCTCAACTATCTAGACAGAAGTGATGCCATTTGAGGGGGAAAAAATGGAAAAGCTTGTGCCTTACTCATATACATGAGCTGCCCTCACTATTATATTTCTCAGATATCGTATTCGGCATTTGTTTGCATATACGCATTCATAAAATGAGACTAGCTAGTCCAAGACTAAACTTCTTGTACTAGAATTAATTCCCAAACATTAGGTGCATATGAAAGTGACTGCCACGAAGAGATCAAACACCATGGTTTTCTTGCCCTTCATCAAAATGCACATTCGGAGAACCACAGATTGTACTCGGATGGGACAGGGATCCACCATCGTTTGTCTGTAAAGGCAGTTCACGTACTGAAGAACGGGCTATCCGACAATACCCGGCTAGGTGTTCATGGATAGGCTCTCACTTCCAACTTTTGACTTTCATGGAGAACAGATGGGCGCTACTATGAGCTTATCTGATGCCAGGTCACCTTAACCGTACGCACTTCAAGGTAATAAGAATCCACACTAACATGGTTAACTTCGAGTTGGATATTGTACATATATAAAGTGCAAAAAGTTTCATCTTCGCTTTTTACGTTAATGTAAGTTAGCTATACTACAGCTGAAATCGGGATGCAGAAGGGAGTCGGAGCTTCGCATACACTCACACAGGCTGTCATTGCGACCAGGCTGGGCCAAGCCGTGGCTGGATGGGATCCGAGATTGGCTGGACCACGATTAAGTCAGGGGCCATCCCCGAGAGGGCTTTGGGCCCAGCTGGGCCTGGCCCGTCCCCATGGACAGCCCTCATCAAGAGAAGCATCCATTCATTATGTTAGGTATGAGATTAAAAAAAATGGGGATGCCGATAAATTAATTTGGAGATATATTATTCTCATTCTTAATCCACCACTTGTTGATACTTTTAAGGTTAGATTTTTGAAGTTAACCTCATTTTTTGATTGGTAGGAAATGATGTTACCGTGTTAGTGTGGGGATAAAATATTTATTTTCAATTTTAGTTGTCTCTTGATCTCTGTGTCAAGGGTCATAATAAAAATTCGGCCCATCATTTGTGTTCTTTACCTCGCATGATGGGCGTCTCGAAAAAGTGTAGAAAATGGGGATAAACTATCCAACCGAAAAGGTGAGATAAATTATCTCCAATTTATCCCCATCTTTTTAGGATACCCTCAAAATAGTTAAACTATATTTATCCTCAATTTTTTTGAGGCACCAAACCTGAGATGAAATTAACTTAACTCCCATCCCCTCTTTAATCCCATACCAAATAAGCACCCCACACATCTGCCTTTCATCTTTACACGAAGAAGTTTCATTCTTGGACAATTTCCTAGATTACACTACATGCATGGGTCGAATAAAGGTTGAGATAACGAAGCGCACTTGAACATTAGCCAAGAGTAGTTAGAGAGAGTTTTTTTTTTTTTTTGATAACGAGGAAATCCCGTCCCGTGTGGTTTTGTGGACTCAAGGATTGGTGTTCGTGAACTCCAAGGTCAAGACTTGGCAGCTCCTACTTTCCGTATACCTGTATTGCCCTTACCCCACTTGACCAGAAAAACCCCGGATTTACACACCTCGAGTATTGCATGTAAATCAGGTAAATCCCCCCCCAGAATCGAAATCGGGACCTCTTGCTTTTAAGCAAGAGTTCTAACCGATCGACCCAACCGGGGTCCTCGGAGAGAGTTATTTTCATTATTAAAGGAAATGAAAGTAGCGTGCATAAGGAAATAAAATCGATCTAGTTTCTTATATATATATACACATATATAGGGCCTGCCTTCTTGTTGAGTCTGGGAAGGTATGAGACTCAATGATTTACCAGTCTTTTGTTTTGTTATCTATGAACATGCGTACTGTACTATTGGTTGCAATAGCTACACGATCTATCTTGGCTGCTACGCTGTAGAATTCTAAACTTGCAGTACTTTTGGCTCTCTTCTCCTGGGTCGGCGTTAATATTTCTTTGAAACGTTTGTCCCTTCGGAATACAAAGGGGGATAGACATAATCCATAAGCTCCATAGAACATCATCATTACTTTTTAAGTGTATCATATGTGCTTTGTTTGCTGTGGCTTCTCCACTTTGAAAAAGCTTGCCTGTCGCACGACGAAACAAGCTATCTGGGGCGATCATGTCTTTTTCTCTACTTTGAAAGAGAGAAACATCTTTCGGTCTCTTCCTAAAAACTCGGACAAATGCATACCACCCTGACTTCAGTTAATGGCTTCTGTCGCTGGGTAAAAGCATTCTTCTTCTTCTTCCATCCCATTCTCTCTTGTCTGCATACATGTCTCTAATTAATAGGTTGGTCTGATGTATGGCAAAGAAAGAATGTGAGAAGGGTTTAATTGGATTTATAAAAAGTTTTCAGACTAGTTGGAGGTAGATGTGAGGGAGTGCCAAGCGCACTATAATGTGGGTGAGGAAACAGGGATCAGCAAAAACACTAGAAGCCCAAGAATCTAGGAACAAAAAGATTTAGCTAACAAGTAAGGCACAAGTCATCCCCTTCCTTAGGCGGGTTGGACACAGGGGTGGGGAGGGAGCGCCCCACCCCGAGTTCGATCCCGGGGTGGTGCTTGGACTTCACTGGGCTACGGTAAAAAAAAGTAAGGCACAAATCTATTGGAACTAAAACATTTCACTAACTTATTGTATCCATCAACAACTCAAACACAGATAACCCCTTTCAGTATACACTACCGTTTCTAGTTACAACTTAACCTGCTTTGCTCTTCCTTCTCCAAATTTATGCAATTGTGTAATAAGACCACCTACTCTTGAAAGGTTTGAATGAGCAGAAAGGCTTTTATTATTTGTTATCCGTTCACCCCCTCCTGGTTTTTCTTTTAATAAAAACCTTATGAGATCATTCTTTTATTTCCCTATTTTTCAATCTTAATTAGATTACTCATATATCAAGCCATTAAAATAATCCGCATCATTCTTAATATTGTCGATCGTTATCCCCTAAACTCAGTACAATAATGTACCTTCTGAATCGGGACCTTGTCTTCCAAGAATTCCACAAAGAATATGACGATAAGCAGGCTGAGGGTTCGGAGCGAGCTGCTGCTGCGGCATAGGGTTACGAGTTATGCCGAGATCATTGGTTGGCTGCTGTGGTTGCTGCTGTTGCTGGAATTGCTGTTGCTGAAACGGTTGCTGTTGCTACTGGAATTGCTGCTATTGTTGTTGTGGCTGCTGTCGCCTTTGCTGCTACTGCTGCTGCCTCTGACCCTATTGGTCCCTTAGTGTCTGGATCAACCTTTTCATCTCGGCCCAATCAATTTGATTCTACTCATGGAGATCATATAGAATATCTTGAAATTGGAAGTAATCTGACACATTGTGCCCTGGGTGGCGATGGTACACACAATACTTTGTTTGGTCTGCTGCCATGTTACAATTTCGTTTCTCGGGAGGGAGCCTTAGAGCATTTAAAGACATGAGGGCCGCAAAGATATCAGCCAAACTTTCAGGAAGAGGAGGATATTGCACCCTCTTGGGCCCATTGGGCTTTCGAGGAGCATAACCATTTTGGGGTGGAGGAACCTGGTTGTATTGACGTTGATCTTGCTGAGGATTTTGGCCCTGAGGAGGTGGCTGCCTATTGTTCCATGGTTGCTGGGGTTGCTGATTAAGGGATGCCCTATCTACCGGGCCTTGGAGGTTGTTCACTGCACTTACCTGCTCATTGGTTTGGATTCCCTCAGTGACAGGTCCCTGGGGCTTCTTGGGATAGCAGGATTTAGGGGCCTCAAACATAGAGTGGATGGGTGAATCCTTGAGGTGGGTATGGATGAAACGGGCTCACCTGTAAAACTGTGCATGGAGGTGATGTCGTTCATAGCTAGGATGGCACGGTAGGTGGGTGTGGCATTGGAAATCAGCAATTTAACTTTCTCTTCCTCCGGCATGGGGCATCGGACCTTAGCAGCCAGAGCGCGCCATCTGTCGGCGTAAACATCAAACTCCTCATCAGGCTTCATTTTCTTGGCCACTAGATCAACAAAAGAATATTTGGGTCCAACCCGATCCTGAAACTGTTGTAACGGCCTCCTCGGGGGGCAAAGAGTAGAACCACTCGAGGGCCGCTCCATCCAATGACTTTCGAAACAAGTATACCATGAGATGGTGGTCATACTTGTGCGGTGTAGACTCATACACAAAATCTTTCAAATGTATATAAGGGTCTCCTACCCCAGAATAACGCCGGTACACAGGAAGTTCTGACTGAGGTGGGACCCGGAGGTGTTGAAAAGATGGAAGGGGAATGTCCACGGCCTTCCGTGGATCTAATTGTCTCCTTAGGTCATGGAGCTCCTGCTTTATTGATGTCCAGTCTGCAAGGAAATCGGAGGGGGACGTGGTGTGGTGAGCGAGAATGAGAGAGCGAGATCGCTCCACGGAGTAGGACCTTTCGCGGGGAAGGGGAGCTGGCTCGGCATGATAGAAGGTGGACATCGGAGGGGACTTGGGCCGAACCTCCCGCGCCGGAAGGTAGCTAGGCTCGAAAAAGTGAATAACCTGCGGATGGAGGGGTGTAGGATCTACCACAGCGGAGGGTACATGTGGCGCTAAAATAACAGGAGCGGAGGAAGCAGCCTATTGGCAGAATTGTGGGTGGGAGAAGATAAGGGTCGCTTGCCTTTGGCAACAGCTAGAAATTCACAGACTTGGTCCGAACTCAGATGAGGGAGAAGTTGACTAAATTGAGAATGTGGGTCATCCGCCTCAGGAGGAGGAGGAGGGTGGGATTGACCATTGGTGGTAAGAGAGGGCTCGTTGTGCCTGGAGAGGACAGCCGTATAGTGTTGGGCTACATCCTCTAGAAGCCCAATGAGCAGAGAATCATCGGCAAGGACGCGGAAATGGTCCATGTCAAATAGGGGATTATGATAAAGTATAATAGATAGAGGGGACTGACTCGATCTACCTAAACAATGACGCATGCACCGCCCCCAAGCAATTAGGGGAGATGACACTAACCAAACAAATCCTAAACTCTATCACAAACAAGAAGGGACTGTGAGATAAGAAGGGATGCACCGAATAAGCACTCAAGTTATCATGATTAGCGCCCAAATTTTAAAGTTTGCACTTAACCTTTAAATGGGTTGATTAATGGAATATCACTCGATCAAGAGGAACCCTAATAGGTATGAACTCAAGTCCTCCAGTGTAACTGATGATCAGTCTGTCCCCATGTAATTTTAATTAATTACATATGTATTTTGGTGATTAACAAAACTAAACTAGTTTTTATCAATAATATCTAATGAATATTTCATAAGTCTTAAAGTATAGGAAAAATACCAAGGTCAAACAAGCCAATAAAGGTATGCATTACTTCTCTGAAGCTTTAATATTTTCAACATGATATTTCTCAAAGTCCATATCGATTTCTGTTGAAGATCGTAACGATTTCCCTGTTGAACACATACACTTGCTTTAACGATTTGCTCTCTATAATGACTTGTTAGTATTCATAACGATTCTATAAGTTATCACAACGATTTTTTTAGAGCTCGTAACGACTTGCCTATCACAACGATTCTATAAGTCATCGTAACAATTTCTTTAGAGCTCGCAACGACTTGCTTGCCATAACGATTTCATAAGTTACCGTAACGATTTCTTTAGAACTCGCAACGACTTGCTCGCCGTAATGATTTGCTTTGCACAAAGATTTCTTTAAGCGCTCATAACGATTTGCTTTGCACAAAGATTTCTTTAAGCGCTCATAACGATTTGCTTTGCACAAAGATTTCTTTAAGCGCTCATAACGATTTGCTTTACGTAATGATTTCTTTAGAACACAACGTCTTGCTCGCCGTAACGATTTCATAAGTTACCATAACAATTTCTTCAGTGAACACAACGACTTGCTTTCCATAACGATTCGTTAAGTGTTTCACAACAATTTCTTTAGAACACAACGACTTGCTTTCCATAACGATTTGTTAAGTGTTTCACAACGATTTCTTTAGAACACAACGACTTGCTTTCCATAACGATTTGTTAAGTGTTTCACAACGATTTCTTTAGAACACGATGACTTGCTTTGCATAACAAATTCTTCTGTGAATGTAACGATTTAGTATGGCTTATAACGACTTAGTTAAAATGACTTAATCATAACGATTTCATAAGTCATATAGCCATCGATCTTATATCTTACATCGACTTGACATTTATCTTATCTCTAAATACGTTGACTACTCAAAGTCACGTATATATCTATCTGTCACTCCTGCATTTATGAGTTCTGAACGTATCTCTGCATGCATGCAGACAATATCGTCCATTATTGTGCTTACTCTGTATACATCCTTTAAAACAAGCTATTTGGGATTGCTATTCTAGTGAATACTCACATCAACGTATATTGACAACAAGAGACAGCTTAAGTTGTCTACTGTTTTAGCATTTAATGTGTGCAGGGTCCTGAAGACATTCTATCATACAACGTTGAACCTATAGACGCCAGAAGACCCTATCTCTTTGCATGCTCAAATGGATAAAAGATAGTTGAAGCTTCCAAATGTCAAACAGTCTAACGTCTATCAATCCAAGAGACAACGGTTACTTCAACGGCCGTATTTCAAAAAAAGAAGATATAAACTCAAAGACAGAAGTGAAGAAGAATAACCAACGAAGTAGAGAAAAAGCATCTTATGTTCAAGCATTCAAATTCTTCTACAAGAAGTCCAGAGCCAAGAATCTCATTCCTCATCACCTTTAGCTCTTCGCCCTCTGTGCTGTAATAGATTTTCTAAGAGAGCTCGTGTAGTTCTGAGAGTGTGCCTTGTTTAGATCCTTGCTTTTAGTGCTAGTGGCTTTAGATCTTGGCTTGTTAAAGCTTGATCTAGGGGCTTGATCTTATTCCATTCTCTTTGTGTTGTTTCCCTTCGGTTATGAAGGAAGACCTGGTGGTATCCAGGGTGCTGTTTCCCTTCAGTTGTGAAGGAAGACCTGGTGGGGTATCCAGGGTGTTGTTATTCCCTTCAGGTGTGAAGAAGACCAGCCGAGCTGGGTGCTGTAGCGTCCTTAGGGGGACTGTACCCTAGTTAGTAAAAACCTGAGTGGTTGCTCAGGGACTGGACGTAGGACTCCTAAGGAAAGGAGGTCTGAACCAGGATAATCCTTTGTGTCGTGTGATTATTTTCTTTGTGTGTTTGATATTTAAACTAACAGTCACTAACCTCCTTCGAAGAATGTTTGTGTGAATGTTTTTAGTTACAGGTATCTTCTAGATTATTTTTAAAAGACCCATTCACCCCCCCTCTGGGCTCGTCAACTGAGCAACAAGTGGCATCAGAGCGAGTCTCTTCGACAAAGAAAAAGGATACAACGATATGAAGAGTAAAGATCCATGGCAGCCCAAGGTAACTTTGAAGGTCAGTCTGTCAACCAACCCCCTCTCTTCGATGGTGAAGACTATCCTTACTGGAAGACCAGAATGGAATACTTTCTACAAGGCCACGACTATCAAATTTGGTCCATAGTAGAAGAAGGTGATCTGGTAGTCACAAATGAGAAAGCGCAATGGATAGATGATGACAGAAAGAAGATCTCCTTGAATTGCAAAGCAAAGAGCATCTAATGCTGTGCTCTAAGTAAGAAGGAGTTCAACAGAGTTTCAGCCTGCAAATCCTCAATGGAAATGTGGGAAAAGCTCAGGATCACATATGAAGGCACAGACAAGGTAAAGGAAACAACAATCGACATTCTTGTCACTTAGTATGAGAGATTTCAGATGCAATCAGGTGAATCCATAACTCAAATGTTCAGTCGGTTCACTGACATCACAAATAGACTAGCTGGTCTGGGGAAAACCTATGAGATTGGAGACATGGTGAGGAAAATACTTAGATCCTTACCATCCTCATAGACCCCAAAGGTCATAGTAATAGAAGAAGCTAATGACCTGAAGAGAATGTCAGTAGAAAAGCTCATTGGGTCCCTCATGGCCCATGAGATCAACATGGAAAGGCTAGGAGAGTCCTCTAGCAGAAAGAAGCACTCCAACACCTTAAAAGCTGAAGAAGATTCACCAGAAGCAAGTTCAGATGAGAGTGAAAGTGATGTGGACAGCGAGAATGAGGAAGCAATGCTATCTAGAAGATTGCAGCGGATTTTGGCTAAGAAGAAGAAGTTCTAATCTGGTAGAAGGCACTTCAAAAGGAATAAGAACTTTAAGAAGCCAGATGGAAAAGAGATGAAGAAAGGAGAACCCATCTGCTATGAATGTAAGAAGCCATGACACATTAAAGCTGAGTGTCCAAAATTCAAGAAGCCGGAGTTCAGGAAGAAAGACAGCTCCAAGAAGTTCAGAAAGTACAAAAAGAAGGCGATGGCAGCAACATGGGAAAATAGTAGCGACTCAGACAGCGAGTCAAACTCCTGCAGCGATGAAGAAGAAGCCCATTTGGCTTTCATGGCAAATACTGAAGATAAGGTAACTTCTGACTCCTCTTTTGATTCATGCAATGATTCTGATTCAGATAATTTAGAGGAAGCATTTAATGAACTATATAATAAATATAAAGAAGTAACTAAACTATTAAAAGCCAGTAAGAAAAATAGTACTTGTTTAGAAAACACTAACTCTGATCTGAAAATAGAAAATGAAGAGTTAGAAAAATAAATAACTAAACTTAAAAGAAGAAATGAATTATTATGTGAAGACTTAAAAGATAAAAATAAACAAATAACGGAATTAGTAAAACAGGAAAATGTAGATGAACTAAGAACTGAAATCAAGACTCTAACAGAAGAAAACATAAATTTATCTAGCACGTTAGAAAAATTCACAAATGTTAAAAACTCTCTCATATTAAAAGGTGCTAGAAGATCAGGTAAGAAGAAAAATTGATTAGGATATACACCCCCAGATAATGAAGAAACCATAGTTTATCCCAAAACATATCCAACACCAAAATTTGTACCTGAACAAGATATAGCATACAAAGTTGATTTCAAATATATAGAAAAAGTAACCAAATTATCCTGCTGTAGTCACTGCAACAAGTTAGGACATATCATAACGACATGCCCAACAAGACATAAGAAATGGATAATAAAAAGTAAAATCAATGATACTAACAAATCAGGACCCAAAAGAATTTAGGTACCTAAAGCTTGATGATTTTATTTCAGGTTAACCCTCGAGCATCCAAATGGTACTTGGATAGTGGGTGCTCAAGGCACATGTTAGGAAACCAGAAGTTATTCACTCATCTCCAAGCTAAAGAAGGAATAGTTACTTATGGAGATAATGGGAAAGGAACAGTAATTGGCAGTGGCTCTGTGAATAATAAAGGAAGAACATTTATAGAAGATGTGTTACTTGTCAAAGGGTTGAAGCATAATCTCATTAGCATCAGCCAACTGTGTGACAGAGGCCATCAGATACAGTTTCAAGAATCGAAATGCAGCATACTGAAAGATGGATCAGTCATCTTTGAAGCAAATAGAGAAAAGAACTTATATGTGCTCTATCTTGAGGAACTCAAAGAACAAAATGTCTGTCTGGCAGCAAACAAAGAAAAATCTACTGAATTATGGCACATACGACTAGGACATTGTAGCATAGACGGTATGAGAAAATTGGTGAAGAAAAATCTTGTAGAAGGTCTGCCAAAGGTCTGTGCAAAAATGGAAGGTGTCTGTAGACCTTGTGCTAAGGGAAAGCACACCAAAAGCTCCTTCAAGTCAATGACGGTGGTAACCACCTCAAAACCCTTAGATCTCCTTCATATGGATCTATTTGGGCCAATGAGGACTACCAATCTTGGAGGAAAGAACTTTGGATTTGTCATAGTCGATGATTACTCAAGATTCACATGGGTATCATTTCTAGAGCATAAAGATGACACATTTGATAACTTTGTCAGTTTCAGCAAGAAAGTTCAGAAGGATCAGAAGTTCAGCATTGTTTCTATCCGATCAGATCATGGTGGTGAATTTCAGAATGAAAATTTTGTTAAGTTCTATGATGATCAGGGAATTGAGCATAATTTCTCAGCACCAAGGACACCACAGTAAAATGGAATTGCTGAGAGAAAGAATAGAACTCTATTGGATATGGCAAGAACAATGTTATCAGACTATGATCTGCCAATGTATTTTTGGGCTGAAGCAGTCAACACAGCAAGCTACATTATCAACAGAGTAATGATCAGGCCAATCCTAAAGAAGACTGCATATGAACTGTTCAAAGGAAAGAAACCAAAGATCAGCCACTTCAGGACATTTGGATGTCCTTGCTTCATCCACAACAATGGAAAAAGAGACATTGGTAAGTTGGATGCCAAATCAGATGAAGGTATCTTCATGGGGTACACCTCTAAACCCAAAGACTATAGAGTATTTAATAAACGCACTTTATTAATTGAACAGTCTGTACATATTATTTTTGATGAAACTAACCCTTCCTTAAGAAAGGAAGAAGATAGTGATAATGATGATGCAGATAAGCTGTTCAAGAAACTAAAGAATACATCAATTGAGGACAAGGATGATCCACCTCTGGAAGACTTGCAACAAAAGGAAATTACACATGAAAATCTTCCAAAGGAATGGAGACACAAGAAAGATCACCCACTTGAGAATATTATTGGTGATCCATCCATAGGGGTAAGAACAAGAGGTAATGTTATTCCTTGTGATTACCTAGCTTTTGTTTCTCAAATAGAGCCTAGGACAGTCAATGAAGCTCTTACTGATGAATCTTGGATAATAGCCATGCAAGATGAATTAAATCAATTCAAGAGAAACCAAGTATGGTCACTTGTTCCTAGACCATCAGACCGTCCAGTCATTGGCACCAAATGGGTGTTCAGAAATAAACTAGA
Organism: Colocasia esculenta; assembly: GCA_014218235.1. Classification (NCBI taxonomy): domain Eukaryota; kingdom Viridiplantae; phylum Streptophyta; class Magnoliopsida; order Alismatales; family Araceae; genus Colocasia; species Colocasia esculenta. The sequence continues at coordinate 56,647,842 of CM024765.1, forward strand.
TGAAACTGGTGTTATCTTAAGAAACAAGGCCAGATTGGTAGCTCAAGGCTATTCTCAAGAGGAAGGCATAGATTTCGATGAAACCTATGCACCTGTAGCTAGACTTGAGGCTATTAGAATATTACTTGTATATGCATCAGCTTTGAATTTAACATTATTTCAAATGGATGTTAAATCTGCATTTTTAAATGGTTTTATAAAAGAGGAAGTTTATGTGGAACAACCCCCGGGTTTTGATAACACAGAATTTCCTAATCATGTTTTCAAACTTCACAAGACATTATATGGTTTAAAGCAAGCACCTAGAGCCTGGTATGAAAGGCTTAATTCTTTTCTTTTAAACCATGGTTTCAGTAGAGGTCAAGTAGATAGTACTCTTTTCATAAAGTCAAAGGTCAAACACATTCTACTAGTTCAAATTTATGTAGATGATATTATTTTTGGTTCTACTGATGAATTCCTTTACAAGTACTTTGAAAAGTTGATGCAGGGAGAATTTGAAATGAGCATGATGGGGAACTTAATTATTTCCTTGGACTACAAATCAAACAAGGAAAGGAAGGAACTCACATCTGTCAAGCAAAGTACACAAAAGAACTCTTGAAGAAATTTGGATTCGATAATACCAAACCACTATCAACACCAATGAGTACATCAACATGGATGGACAGTGATAAAGATGGTAAGAAAGTAGATCAAAAGATCTACAGAGGTATGATAGGTTCACTCCTTTATTTAACAACTAGTAGACCTGATATTTTATTTAGTGTATGCATGTGTGCTAGGTATCAAGCGGATCCTAAAGAATCACATTTAATTTCTGTGAAAAGAATATTTAGATATTTAGGAAGAACTCATGACTTAGGTCTATGGTATCCAAAATGTTGTGAAATTAACTTAGTAGGTTATTCTGATGCTGACTATGCTGGATGCAAATTAGATAGAAAAAGCACTAGTGGTTGTTGTCAATTTCTTGCAGGATGTTTGATATCTTGGTCTTCAAAGAAACAAAATTCAGTGGCACTATCTACAGCTGAAGCTGAGTACGTAGCTGCTGGAAGTTGTTGTACACAACTCTTATGGATAAAGCAACAACTTGAAGATTTCAGATTAAACATCAAATCCATTCCACTGTTGTGTGACAACACTAGTGCCATTAATCTCACCAAGAATCCAGTTCAACATTCAAGGACCAAGTATATTGAGGTTAGATATCATTTTATTCGTGATCATGTAGCAAATGGTAATATTGAAATATCTTTTATTGATACAAATGGTCAGTTAGCAGACATTTTCACAAAAGCCTTACCCGAAGAGAGATTCACATCTCTTAGAAGGGAATTAGGCATGTGCAATTTGTGAAAAAGGTTTTGTTTAAAACTGGCACATTAAATTTCAGAATTAAGTAATTTTTTCCCTCCATGGCTTTAAGCAAAATAAATTCAAATTATCCTTTGTAACCGCTCTCTCATTGAAGTCGGTTTGAATAGTCAAACTCTTTTGTCTTCTTCTGCCGCCTTTTGGCGCCTCACTTTTCACAACACATTAATTTATTCCTAAAAATTGAATGAGATAACGATTCATATCTCGTCTTCAACCTTTTTCCCTCTTTCGTCTGGATGCTCAAGCCGATGCCCTAGCGATTTCGACATCGACTCTCTGCTAGTTTTTGAAGCTTCTCTCCCCTTCCCGCGAAATTTCTTGAGGGATCTCTCTCCTCCTTCCTTCTCAATCCTCCAGAAAACCTCCACAATTGATTCCATGGCCGCATCAGCTGTTTCCGGGAGTTTGGGTGGCTACAGTGCCAAGTTCCTCACTCCTAAGCAGTAGGAGAGGTTCAAGTTCGTGAAGACCAAAGTGTGTGGGAAGAAGGCAGTGGACGTTGCTGTGAAGTGTAGTGGAATTCCCTATATGGTAATCTAGAAGGGGGGGTTGAATAGATTACTGTCTGTTAAAATCACTTGTTGCCTTCTTTTTGATAGAACACAAATAACTAGAAGTTATGGCAAGGACTAAACTTGGTGTGGATGTGTGTGATTCGATGATAGAAATTAAACAGATGATTGGACGTGTGTAAATGCGCCGTGCCTACCAAACATCTAACGTAGAAATGTTCAAACCACGAGACACAACGATTTACGTGGTTCGGAGTACACAACTCGTGTATCCTACATCCACGGGCCACACACACATGCAGAACAATCTGCTTATGAGCTAGTTCAGGAACTACAACTCACACACACGTGTTCTCTGATGTATAGCCACGATCAGAACAACACACACGCGTGTATCAAGCACAAGGACTGCTTGAATCACACCACACACACACACACGTATAGACAATAGTAAAACAGAGAAGAGTTTAAGAGTTGAGAATCAAATCCAATTGAAAACTCTTTCTCATGAACGTCTGAGTAGGCTTCAAGCTTCATCTTGATGATTAGAAGTTGATGGAGAGGCTCGAATCCACGACGTTCAGACTTCACCGCTGCACGGAGGACTTCTCTTGTCGAATCTGGGCAGCAGGTAGAAGCAGAGCAGCAATGCAAGACTCTTCTTGAGAGACTTTTAGGGTTCTTGCTTGGAGGCTGCTTGTGTTCGTGACTGCCCTCAAAAGGATGCTTAAATAGAGGTGTTTACTTATGGAGAATCGTGGTTTGTGGAAACACCATCTATGGCAACTTGAAGACTTCCCATATTTGAGGACTCTGCCCGTCTGTCGACAGCACTGGGTGCTCCTGTCGACAGGCGCAAGCTAGCAGGACATACAAGGCTTCTGGAAGGCAGTTGCTGTCGACAGGCGACTGGGTGCTGTCGACAGGCACAGGCAGACAGAAGAATTCATAGTTCTGGAAATCTCTTCCTGTCGATAGGCATCTGGGTTGCTGTCGACAGGCTCATCTGTTCTGCAGATTTGCCTTCTGGCTTGAGTTTGCTGGTCGACAGGGACACTGTCTGCTGTCGACAGATGCTTGCTTTACATATAAATCTTCATCATTTTGGCTTTGTTCTTCGTACAACTCTTGCTCAACATCTCACCTAAGATTATGAACATAGTTAGTGAGACATTCTAGTCATTTAAAGCTTAATATCATATCAACACATTGTGACAAGTTATTGCATTGCAATTCTAAACTTAACTCACATTGTTCACTTGTTTACTTTGTTCATCATTGATCATCAGCAAAAAACATGTTGCAATTTTGACTTATATATTATAGAATGTGAACCCAACATTCTCCCCCTTTTTGATGATGACAAAATTAACCAATTAAGCAAGTGTAAGCAAGTTGCACAATTGAGTTTTCTCCCCCTTTTGGCAATATCTAAAAAGCATACACCACAGACCAAGGTAGTAGGCAAAAAGACAAGTTCTTTCATTGATATATCATTGAGGCATACAGAACATTGGTTGAACAAAACTTGAAAAAGGGAAAGACATTGCATGACCATCAACGTAGAAGAACAACATAAGACTGAATACAAGACCCAAGACACCTAGACTCTAGAATCATCATCAGGACCCGGTGGTGTTGGGGCTTGAGGAGTCAGCCTGTTGAGCCGGTGAGTGATCCGGACTTGATTATCGGCCAATGCTTCCAAGCTGTGATCAACCTTGTCCAAGCATGCATTGATAGTTGCAAAACCAGTGGTCATATGCACTTGCAGCTGAGCCAAGAGTTCACGGATAGGGGGCTCAGTGGCAATATCATCCATAGGTTGACTTTCTTCTTCTCCCAGAGCGTCTTGTGGCTCGGAGAGGGATGCTTCTTCGTCGTCTTCATTCTCAGCAACATCTTCTTCAGCTGCTGCATCAGCTTCTTCTTCATCCACTGGGACAGCTTGACCCTTTCCCTTAAGATCCCTGGTGACTACGCCATCCACAAACTTGTAGCCCATCCGCTCTGCAGCAGTCAGATCGTAGGAGCTACGTCCCGGCAAATTGGTCATCTCCCCTTCTGGAATAAGAATGCCAAGAAACAGGAAGAGGGAGGTGAGCTGACATGCGTAAGGCATGGACCGCTTTGCATTGCCAAGGCATAGTCGAAGGACGGAGCACATGAGTTGAGGTAGATTGATTTGTTCACATCGTAAAAACTTATGAAGGAGGGACTTGTGAATAGATGTAACGAGTTCCCTACTTCCATCCTTTGGGACAATGAGAGTGGTAAAAATGTGGTGGATGAGACGATGAAGCGGAGGAAAGGAGTTAGCATTCATTGGCTTACGGTCCATGGGGTCGTAAGGCCTGGAAGTGATGAGGGCATGATATTCCTCTAGAGTAGGATGATGAGCAAGGATGTCTACCTTGGTGTTTGGGATTTGCAAGGAGACTGAAAATAGATTAGGGGAAATGCGAAAGGAATTTCCCTTGACACGGGTATAGAGATCACCTGTAGTAGTCTCCCGAAGATTACGGTAGAACTCCGTGACAGCAGAGGCGGAGTATTTCTTGTGACTATAACAGAAAGGGGACCAACCCTGTGTGTCAAAGAGAGGCAAAAGACCGGGAAATGGGTCCTGGAGGGAGATGAAGTCAACGTAGCGAGGCTGCGTGACCTTCGTGAAAGTGGCATGGGTGACTTTGAATTGGAGATTTTGAGGGATGAACAGCTCTGGCAGACGATCCTCTCGATGCTTTGACCGACGCTCCGGAGAGTCCCTGGAACCTTGTCCGGCGCGAGGAGAGCGAGGACGGCGACGAGAGGCCATCTTCTTGGCAGGAGGGGCCATGATCTCGAGCTGCTTGAGTTGGAGACTTGTGGTAGAAAGAAGATGACGGAACCAGAGGAGAAAACACCAGGGAGGCAGAGGTGCGTTCCTGGTGCCCTGGAGAAGGGATTTGAAGAGAGAGAGGGAAGGAAGGGTTTTTGGAAGTGAAGAAAGAGGGAAAGGGGTGTGGGGTCCTCTTATAGAAGGGGTGAGGATAGATGAAGAGTCGGATCCCACCAAATCCGATTTTGGATTAGCCCGTTGGACTTCCCAAAGACACATCTGCCGCCGGCTGTCGACAGGGTCCCTGGTGCCTGTCGACAGGCACTTGTAGAAAATGGCCAGTTTGTGATTTTTTGGAACTTGAGCTGTGAGCAATTTCTTCCAGGTGATAAATTAAGGTGAATAAGAGATGAATCAAGTATGTTAACCTACCATATACAAGGATATAAAAAACCATACCAATTCTCCAATGGTTTTAACATAATATCCAAGGAATTTAAGGTTAAAGCATTAAGAAAGCACCCACTTAAATGAAGAACATTGCACGCTTACCCGTTATTGTATAAATACACTGTAAGACAACACAATCCCCATTTTGAGAATAGACAAATGATGCATGAAATGATATCTAAATGTCAAGACAATCACAAGACCAGTGACCTTTGAAAGTATGACTCAGTGGAGGCTTCGCACTATTCCCAAGGATTTAATTTGGAAGTACAATGGGATGAAATGGTACTTAAGAAGACGTCACACCTTTTGAAGTGAGGATAGACATTACCCGTGCCCATACCCCCAGTCAATTGGTGGAACTTTCCAACATACCGTTGTATAGAGTTGATGAGTTTTCCTTTTGACGCGAGGGCAGACAGTTATGATGCCCATCGCCCCGGTTACTTAGCATAACCCAACATTGCTCTATATTCATCCCAAACTTCACGGTGATTGGCATTATTTGTTTGTTTTTTTTTGATTTTTTTTTTTTGGGAAATAGGTAGCTTTTCTCCAAGTATTGTCGTAATGACAAAAATCAAGGTGGTGATATGATTACCAATAAATACTAGATATTCACTTTCATGACCAAGACTTATGAACTATATTGAGACTATGTTGGCTCACTGAGTATTACTATAAAGTAGTAAGGTGGATGTCCCTTAGAGTTGTGAGATATTTTCTAGATGATTTAGCCTAAACTCTACATGAATAGTATGTAAAAATCATAGGGAAATAGGAAATAGCTTAACTATCATGTGTATGTAGTATGGTCAATCATTCTTTTACATCTTATAGACACCTTAGTTATTAATCAGGAAGAAGCTCACAAACTGGGTGAAGAATGATCATAAGCAGTCATATATCAGAGCACCTGTCGACAGGAAAGGAGGGCCTGTCGACAGGGGGACATAGACAGATGAACCAGTGTTCTGTCTGGGCTTAGCTGTCGACAGAGCCTTTTTAGCCTGTCGACAGGGACTTGGTCAGATCAGTTTTAGTGGAAGAATGAAGAGCAGACGTGAACAACTAATGTGAGGGAATTGAGAGAGACAAAGTTTGAATGATTCCCTCCACATTTTGAATTCATAGAAACTAAGTTGCTCCCCCATAAAGTGTGACATTTGTAACAAAGGACTCAAGTTCATGAAGACATATTTGCAGACAATGACCGCGCACTCAATAACACAAAGCATGTAGAGAGACAAACCAATTATATGTATCTGAAATTTAAAGAGAGTGTGAATAAGCAAGTTATAAAGAAACTAAGTCCAAATATACAGTACATGTCCCTTGTATGTCACATAACCATGGATACTTGGCGGAGAATGTTTCTCACGCATAATGAGAGTTTCCAAACAAGCATGACTTGTTCTTCCACACATCACCATTTGATATACCGCATAGTTAATGGACACAAGGAGCAAATACTTAATATTGGAGTTAAGTTTCATTGTAATTTGCACAACCCCATCTCTCTTCGTAATGTGGTGAATCTATCTTCAGCTAGAGGTTTGGTAAAGATGTCTGCCAACTGTTTCTCCGTGGGTATGAAACTGATTTCGAAGGATCTATTGGCCACTTCATCTCTCAAGAAATGATGACGAATTTCTATGTGTTTCGTCCTAGAATGTTGAATGGGGTTCTTTGATAGATTGATTGCACTAGTGTTGTCACACAGGATAGGTGTGCATCCAATATCAATGTTGTAATCACACAACTGACTTTTTATCCACAACACTTGTGTTGCACAACTCCCTGCAGCAACATATTCTGCTTCTGCAGTGGAGAGTGCAACCGAGTGTTGCTTCTTGGATGCCCACGAAACCATACAACCACCAAGCATTTGACAATAGCCACTAGTGCTTTTCCTATCTATTTTACAACCAGCGTAGTCTGCATCAGAATAGGAAATCAACTCAAAACTACTACCTGCTGGATACCAAAGACCCAAGGCATGCGTACCTGAGAGATACCTGAAGATTCTCTTGACTGCAATTAGATGACTTTCCTTTGGACTAGATTGGTATCTAGCACAAAGGCAAACACTGAATTGTATGTCCGGTCTACTTGCAGTAAGATAAAGGAGTGAGCCAATCATACCTCGAAATTGTTTGGCATCTACCGGTTACCTTTCTCATCAGTTTCTAGCTTAATGCTTGTGCTCATCGGTGTTGAGGCGGGCTTGGCTTGTGTGAACTGAAACCTTTGGAGCAGTTCTTTTACATATTTTTCTTGGCTTATAAAGAATCCATCTTCTAGCTGCTTGACCTGCAAACCAAGAAAAAATTGAAGCTCCCCCATTAAGCTCATCTCAAATTCACTGTGCATGTGTTGTGAGAATTCTTCACACAGTGTGGGATTAGTGGAACCAAAAATAATATCGTCCACATAAACTTGAACAACAATTATGTGATTGTGAACTTTCCTTGTAAAAAGAGTTTGGTCCACCTTACCTCTTGAGTATTTTTTACTTACCAAGAAGGTGCTCAGCCTGTCGTACCAAGCTCGGGGTGCCTGTTTCAAACCATAGAGAGCTTTGTGCAATTTAAATACATGGTTTGGTTTATCATGATCCTCAAAGCCGGGTGGTTGAGAAACGTAGACTTCCTCTTTGATGTAGCCATTTAAGAAAGCAGTCTTAACATCCATTTGATATAGTTTGAACTTGTTAGAACATGCAAATGCTAGCAAGATCCTAACTGCTTCTAACCTAGCTACTGGTGCAAAGGATTCTTCAAAGTCCACACCAAATTCCTGATTGTAGCCCTTTGCAACCAGTCTTGCCTTGTTTCTCACCACTTTACCTTCTTCATTAAGTTTATTCCTAAAGACCCATCTTGTTCCTATAACAGAAATTTCAGGGGTTTTAGGAACCAAACTCCAGACATTATTTCTTTGAAATTGACCTAGCTCCTCATGCATAGCATCAATCCATGAACTTTCTTTTAATGCTTCTTCAACATTTTTAGGCTCCACTTGAGAGACAAAGGCTAAATGATCCTGTTCAACTATTTGATTAACTTGTGACCTAGTTTGAACTGAATCATTTATGTCACCTATGACATTCTCAAGTGGATGAGCTTTAGAGTACCTCACATTGGTGATTGTTGAAGGACCTGGTTGATCTTGTATTTGAGGATGATGTTCCGGAGGAGGGGTTGCTGGAGGAGTTTGTTGGGGTTCATCCTCTTGTTGTGGGTCTTGTGCAGGTATCTCTTCCTGAGTTTTAAGTAGATGACTATCATCTTCATCATCGTACCTGCGAAGATATCCACGTTTAGCTTTAGGAACTGACTTAGAGATTGCATTTGTTTTGCTTTGTAGATCCTCAAGAGTTGTTTCATCAGATGTTTCATCAAACCTGTAAGGAGTAGAATTATTAGTTGTGATTTGAGATTCATCAAAAACAACGTGTGGAGTTTCTTCCACCTTTCTGGTTTTTAGATTGAACACTCTATAAGCTCTAGAATGTTCAGAGTATCCAAGAAAAATACCTTGATCGCTTTTGGCTTCAAACTTGTCCAAGTCATTTTTGTCATTGTTATGAATAAACACCTTGGAACCAAAAACTTTAAAGTACCCAATGGTGGGTTTCTTACCTTTCAGAAGTTCGTAAGGAGTTTTCTTGAATACTGGTCTTACCATGGCTCGGTTGAGAATGTAACATGATGTGTTTACTGCTTCTGCCCAAAAAGTGCGTGCTAATTGATTCTCGACCAGAAGCGTACGAGCCATTTCCACCAAGGTTCTATTTTTTCTCTCCACAACTCCATTTTGCTCGGGAGTTCTTGGGGAGGAAAACTGATGGTCTATACCTTGGTTCCTGCAAAATTCGGAGAAGGAATTATTGTCAAATTCTCCCCCGTGATCAGTGCGGATTGAGCAGATTCTATGGACACTTCCATGCTCAATCTTGTTGAAGAAATCTTCAAAAACATTTACTGCTTCATTCTTGTGAGCAAGGAATTTTACCCAAGTGAACCTAGAGAAATCATCCACAATGACAAAGCCATAACGCTTGCCATTGAGACTGAGTGTTCTTGTAGGTCCAAATAAGTCCATGTGCAAGAGTTCATAGGCTTTGGAAGTACTTACCGGTGCCTTTGATTTGAAGGATTTTCGGGTTTGTTTTCCCTGTGCACACGCATCACAGAAATTTTCATTTTTGTTAAAGGATATTTCAGGAAGGCCACTTACCAACTTAAGCCTCATTATCTTGTGCAGAACATTGTAACTGGCATGACCGAGCCTACGATGCCACAATGTAAGCTCATCCTGTTTGTTTGCTACAAGACACAAATCGTTATTTTCTGGATCATCTAAGTCTACCAAATAGATGTTGTTCATCCTTTTTCCAAAAATTTTAGGCTCCCTGTTTCCTTATCCAGAATGTGGCAAGAATTGGATTCAAAAACAATTTTATGACCTTTATCACACAATTGACTTATGCTGAGCAAATTGTGATGAAGGCCATCAACTAGTAGCACATTGTCTATTGAATTAGAGGCAAACTTACCGACTTTACCTGAGCCGATGATCTGGCCTTTGTTGTTACCTCCGAATATCACTTGACCTCCGTCTTTTTCCACGAGCAAACTGAATTTAGCTTTGTCGCCCGTCATATGCCTCGAGCAGCCACTGTCCAGGTACCATTTGTTTTGATTGTGAGCTGCTAGGCATTCCTGCACATGTGGATCAGACAAGAGGTTTTGGTACCCAAATTACTTTGGGTCCCATTGTATCATTCATGCAAAATAAGAGATGCTTAGGAATCCAAACTTGTTTGATTTTCATATGATTTGGGTTATTCCAGCACTGCTTTTCATTATGTCCAATTTTTTTACAGATATTGCATGATGATGATTTAAGAACAACATTGGATTTGACATTTTTGGAGGCATCCATAGGCATCTTACCTTTTTGTTCCCTTGTAAGTCTAGCTTTAGGGACTTGCTGTTTTTCTTGAGGACGGCTCTGTTTAGAGCTTTTAGCAAGTTTCTCATGTTGACTAGGAACAAATTTGGTGACTTTAGGTTCCTGTTTTTTACCCTTGTTTTGATTTTTCCTTTTCTTTGAAGGGTTTGGTTTGCTAGAGCATGGGGTTAGATCTGTGAAATCAGTCATCAGATTTTTGCCAATTACCTTTGGCTTTGGATTTTGAAATCCAATCCCATGTCTTGCAACAAACACATTTGAACCTAAGATTGCATCCAAGTTCTGTTTGCTCTTTACAAAATTTGATAGATCTTTTGATTTACCTGCTAGTTCTGTTTCAGCTTTCTCAAATTTCTTTGTAGATTAGCATGCTCACTTTTAAGAATTTCAAGACAGTTTATTAGTTCATCTCTTTCCTTTTGAACTTCTTGAAACTTAAGTTTCATGCTATCCAACTCATCCATGTGGGTTTGTTCATCAATTTTCATCAATTCAATTACCTTGTTCAGAGACTCAATTTCTTCATTGTTGTTTGATTCATGAACAAGGAAATTCATTTTCTTTTTGAGTGCCTTGTTTTCAGATTTAAATTCACAAAACTTTTCAAATAGCACAGTATAAGCCTCTTCCCATTCATCAATAGAAAAATTCTCAAAGGAAGAGTTTACCTCGGTTGAATCGTCACTCTTTGCCATGAGACACTGAATCTCTTCATCTTCCGAGGTGCCCTGACTGTCCTCATCTTCATCACTCCATGAAGCCAACATTGCTTTGGCTTTCTTGAACGTGAATTTATCTTTCTTCAATTTCTTCTTTAGCTCGGGACATTCTCCTCTCATGTGTCCCTGCTTCTTGCACTCATAACAAACCACATCCGATTTTTTGTTAATAGAATCAAATCTGTTCGTACTCTTTTGGAACGGTTTTGAGTTTCCTGAACCTCTTTTCTTGAATTTGAGAAACTTCTTAAATTGTCTAGTGAGCATGGCCATCTCGTCATTCTCACTATCACTGGAGGATTCAGACTCAATACCTTCCTGTTGAGTACTTCTTTTGGAATCTGAAGAGACTTTCTTGGAAGCTTTCAAGGCAATGGACTTCCTTGGGTTCTCTTCAGTTTCCTTCCTTTTCACATTCAACTCATAGGTCATAAGTGAACCAATCAACTCATCAACCTTCATGGTTGAAAGATTCTTAGAATCCTCAATGACAGTGACTTTGGTGTTCCAGGAGGATGGAAGAGACCGAAGTATCTTCCTCACCAACTCACTGTCTGAGTATTCCTTCTTAAGACCTTTTAGTCCATTTATCAGAACCATGAATCTCGCAAACATGTCAGATATTGTCTCATCATGATTCATCTTAAACATTTCATATTCTGAGACTAACATGCTTACTTTAGATTCTCTCACCTCAGACGTACCTTCATATATTAACTCGAGCTTGTCCCACATCTCCTTAGCTGAAGTGCATGTGGAGACCCTCGAGTATTCTTTTGGATGGACTGCGCACTGCATCATATTGAGGGCGCTCCAATTGAGAGTCCCTTTGGCAATCTGGTCCTTGGTCCATGTATCTTCGTCTTGAGGCAATTCATATGGTCCTGTTCTGACTATCTTCCACAATTCATAGTTTTGTGCTCGTAGAAACACCTGCATGCGGTTTTTCCAATAGGGATAGTCAGAGCCATCAAAGAAGGGTGGCCTAGTGACTGAATGTCCCTCGGCCATATACCCCTTACTAGAATCCATAAGATCAAGGATCTCCTGATCGTAAGATCAAGTAAAAGTGACAGTTAACGGAGAAACCTTGCTCTGATACCAATTGAAGTGTAGCGGAATTCCCTATATGGTAATCTAGAAGGGGGGGTTGAATAGATTACTGTCTGTTAAAATCACTTGTTGCCTTCTTTTTGATAGAACACAAATAACTAGAAGTTATGGCAAGGACTAAACTTGGTGTGGATGTGTGTGATTCGATGATAGAAATTAAACAGATGATTGGACGTGTGTAAATGCGCCGTGCCTACCAAACATCTAACGTAGAAACGTTCAAACCACGAGACACAACGATTTACGTGGTTCGGAGTACACAACTCGTGTATCCTACATCCACGGGCCACACACACACGCAGAACAATCTGCTTATGAGCTAGTTCAGGAACTACAACTCACACACACGTGTTCTCTGATGTATAGCCACGATCAGAACAACACACACGCGTGTATCAAGCACAAGGACTGCTTGAAACACACCACACACACACACGTATAGACAATAGTAAAACAGAGAAGAGTTTAAGAGTTGAGAATCAAATCCAATTGAAAACTCTTTCTCATGAACGTCTGAGTAGGCTTCAAGCTTCGTCTTGATGATTAGAAGTTGATGGAGAGGCTCGAATCCACGACGTTCAGACTTCACCGCTGCACGGAGGACTTCTCTTGTTGAATCTGGGCAGCAGGTAGAAGCAGAGCAGCAGGGCAAGACTCTTCTTGAGAGACTTTTAGGGTTCTTGCTTGGAGGCTGCTTGTGTTCGTGATTGCCCTCAAAAGGATGCTTAAATAGAGGTGTTTACTTATGGAGAATCGTGGTTTGTGGAAACACCATCTATGGCAACTTGAAGACTTCCCGTATTTGAGGACTCTGCCCGTCTGTCGACAGCACTGGGTGCTCCTGTCGACAGGCGCAAGCTAGCAGGACATACAAGGCTTCTGGAAGGCAGTTGCTGTCGACAGGCGACTGGGTGCTGTCGACAGGCACAGGCAGACAGAAGAATTCATAGTTCTGGAAACCTCTTCCTGTCGACAGGCATCTGGGTTGCTGTCGACAGGCTCATCTGTTCTGCAGATTTGCCTTCTGGCTTGAGTTTGCTTGTCGACAGGGACACTGCCTGCTGTCGACAGATGCTTGCTTTACATATAAATCTTCATCATTTTGGCTTTGTTCTTCGTACAACTCTTGCTCAACATCTCACCTAAGATTATGAACATAGTTAGTGAGACATTCTAGTCATTTAAAGCTTAATATCATATCAACACATTGTGACAAGTTATTGCATTGCAATTCTAAACTTAACTCACATTGTTCACTTGTTTACTTTGTTCATCATTGATCATCAGCAAAAAACATGTTGCAATTTTGACTTATATGTTATAGAATGTGAACCCAACATGCTGAAAAAGAATGGTATGTACTTTGATCAGATTTTCTCTGAAGGCCTTCTATGTATGCTTGAAGGCTCAAGAAGATGGGTCCCTGGTTTCATATGTCAAGGGAACCTAGATTAAGATAGATGGTGAGCTATTGCTTGAGTTTTTGGAGTAACAACATCAGGGCACAGTGGGGTTCACTCCGTGAACGCCCAAGTCAAGGGTCTTGGCATTGTAGGGCCGGGATACAGATTAAGAGATGGTAATTGGACATCAACCAATGAATGCATTCAACCGCCTCCTTCACTTCATAGTGTGTCAGATTTGGGTTCCAAGAAGCGCCACATTTTCCACCTGTTCAAAGGCAGATTCTGACATGATGTTTTGGGCCATACAGAACAAGGAAATCAACATGGCCGCAGTGATGATGGAAAGAATGACTTTTGCCAGAGATCAGATTTGGGACAAAAAGCAAGCTCAATGTTCCTTGCCGTATGCACATCTGCTCACCAAAGTTTTCAAGCACTTTGGTATTGATCTGGCAGGAGCAGTTGTTGAGAAATCGGGCCAATCAATTAGGTCCAGAAATCTCAGGAAAAGTGGCTTTTCAGTTATAGATGGTGTTTGGTCTAAGACCACAGTGGCCGAGGGAGAGGCCATCATAGGTGATATTCCTGATGTTTAGGAAGAAGCAGCAGAACCAGCAGCAGAGCAACTAGCAGCAGTCCAAGCAGCAGTAGAACAGAGAATAGAGATTGAGCCAGCAGTACCTTCACTTCCAGTAGAATTAGCAGAAGCAGCAGTTGAGGCTGTAGGGTCACCCCTTGTCCAAATAGTTTCACAATCTCCAGAAGGTCCTGTAGAAGAAGCAGTAGAAGGTGCAACAGATAATCTGCCCACCTCTATTATTGCCTCCATTCTCAGAGATGTAGTAGATTCAGTTCTCACCACTTGAGTCACCTCAGAGACTAGTGGAATTGCAGAAGAAGTTGTGGCATCAGGCCACATTGAGGAATCAGTGGCAGCAACAGTTCAAGAGGAGCAGTCCAGTGCTCCAACAAGTGTTGTTTTAGAAGATGCTCCCATTTAGGGGGAGCAAGAATTAATGGAAAAGATGCTCCTGCTCAGGGGGAGCAATCCAAGGGAGGTCAAGAAGAAGAAGCATCTCACCAGGATGAGCCAATGGGTGATGTACCAGTTGATGAAGACCTACCTCATGATCAGGATGATGTCAGAGATGGGGAGACAGCAAGCTCCTTTGATTCTGATGATGATCAGCCTCCTCCAGCTTCAGAGGATAGGCACAAAGGGAAAGAAGTGGAGTCCGAAGTCCCACTCTTATCAAATACTCCATTTGAAAGGCAGATGAGGCAGAAAATTGTGATTAATTTGAAGCCTGTAATTGAGAGACTTGATGCCCAAGGAACTATTCTATGTTCTCTTCAATCTGATGTATCCTCCATCTTCATGAGCCAAGCTTCAGCTTCAAAGGAAATTTCCAACATAAGAAATGCCATGAAGTGGTTTAACCAGGAAATGGGCACCATGAAAAATTTGCTGGGAGACATTCTCAAGGTGGTTGGAGCTCAAATTCCTCCCCCTCCACCTCCTGCAGCCCAGGTTCCGAAGTCAGGGCCTTCAAGGCCATCAGTTCAAGAGGCAGGGCCAACAGGGCCAGAAGCAGCAGCAGCACCAGCAGAGGCAACAGTAAATGTGCAAAGGCCATCTGGGCTAGCTGAGCAGGTTGAAGGGTCTCCAGGGCAAGCTGAGCAAGTGTCAGGGCCAACAGGGCCATTGGAGAGTGAACCTGTGCAGGCAGAGGCTGAAGAAGAGTCCTTGGCACCCAAGCCCCCAGCTCCCTCTTCTCCCTCTCACACACCTATTCCTCCAACTCCACCCTCAGCTCCTACAGCTCCTCCTGCTCCACAAACATTCAAGAAGCCTCAATCCAGACCAATTTCCTCTCCCACTCCATTTCCTCCTCATTCCACCTCATCTCCTACCTCCTCTACTACAATTCCTTCTCCTTCTCCTATCCTTGAGGCCCCTCCAGCATCCTCAGCTGAAGCCTCCTCCTCCTCCTCTGGTCCCTCCCTTGGACCAGTTGATGACCTCCCAACTACTTCACATTCTTTTCTTCATCCTACTCCTCCACCCTCTTTCATCACTATCATACCTGAAAGAGCCCAACTTAACTCTCCCTTTATGGAAAAGATAAAGGATGAGTTTGAGGAAGGGATCCTCAGGTCTGTGTTGAAGGTTGGAGAACATATCCATAGGGCAGACTGTTCCAGTCTTGCCCCCAAGAAGAGGAAACTTACTTCTACTTCCTCCATTTCCTCTGAACCTAAATACCCACCTTTGTGGTTTTCTCTCACAATGGACAACAAGTATAAACCACTGTACAGAGAATATCTCTCAAAGGTTGTTCTTGCAACTATCATTAACCTTCCCTTTCTTAATCTCACAGATCATTTGCACACCATTCTACCCTACACTTCTCTTACAAAATCAGAAAAATATAGAATTTTCTCTCTTGCCCACTCCAAATCAGAAGACCAATGGGGCAAAGGTCACAAGGATCTCTTCAAGAAATTTATTCTTGCCAAATCTGCTATATTCCCTCTAAGGGACCACTCCCTGACCTTATCAGAATGGTTCAGGTTGTATCATAGAGAACTTTGGGCACCCTTCATTCAAAAGGAAATCAAAATGATCAGACATTTCATGCTATTCAACAATTACAGATATGTCCATAGACTTCCAGAGGTTCAGCTTAGCCAATTCAGAAAGGCCATTTCAGCTCTGACTCCGGATATCTCACATACTTCAGATGTTCAGGTAGATTTTGCTACCCTCCAAGTGCCTGAAGAGATAGCCCTTCCACAAATCCATTTTCTAGTTATGGAATCCTCTGTAGGATCCATCATCTTTGAGCATTTTGCCAGAGTAATGGGCAGAATTAGAGTACAGAAAGGCTGCCTGGTTGCTTTTCGTAGATTCCTATTTAGGGAATATCACCAGGGGCATGTAAGTGCTGAAGTTCTAGCCCCCATTCTGTCTGAATGTGAAAGGCTGACATCCTCAGAATGGTTCAAGTTCTACCCTTTGTCTGCTCAGTAGTTGTTTTCTCTAAATGAAGCTCAAGCCAGGGAAGGCAAACCTGCAATCTCTCCAGCCACCTTCTTGGATATGAACTCCATTAACCTTGTAAATGACCCCTTCAAAGTTTGGGAGGAAAGGTACAAGGTATATGTAGCTCTTCACAAAGCTCTCAGAGAAATCTCAATCACTATCCTGTGTCCATGGATCAGTTTCTTACCTGTGCTAGCTTTGGGACTCGTCATTTCCTAAAGATGACTATGGATAAGGTGGCTTATGCTGATCTTCTCTACAAACACCTAGATATTCATCTCAAAAGGATGGCTTCCTCCATGGGACCAACCTACTCTGTCTTTTGGAGTCTTTAAAACTCAGTCTTTAAAACTCATTTTGAAGAGCAGAAAGCACAGGCATGGGAAACCATCTCACATTTTGCCTCTCTTTTGTCTCCTGCCTTCTATTTACCTGTACCTTCGCAAAGTTAATGAAATCTCCTTCTTTGTGTACTCCTATTTTCTTTCTCTCTTCTTTCTTGTCTCAGGTTGTCTTTTTGCTCAATGACAAAAAGGGGGAGAAAATTAGCATGTCTGAAATACATTCCAATAATTTTTTTTTAAGGAAGCAAATTAGCATGTCATATCTTCAGACTGATTTCAGATATTTTTTATCCATGCTTATTGTTCAGTTTTGTCATCACCAAAAAGGGGAGATTGATGATCAGTCTGTCCCCATGTAATTTTAATTAATTACATATGTATTTGGTGATTAACAAAACTAAACTAGTTTTTATCAATAATATCTAATGAATATTTCATAAGTCTTAAAGTACAGGAAAAATACCAAGGTCAAACAAGCCAATAAATGTATGCATTACTTCTCTGAAGCTTTAATCTTTTCAACATGATATTTCTCAAAGTCCATATCGATTTCTGTTGAAGATCGTAACGATTTCCCTGTTGAACACATACACTTGCTTTAACGATTTGCTCTCTATAATGACTTGTTAGTATTCATAACGATTCTATAAGTTATTGCAACAATTTCTTTAGAGCTCGTAACGACTTGCCTGTCACAACGATTCTATAAGTCATCGTAACGATTTCTTTAGAGCTCGCAACGACTTGCTTGCCATAACGATTTCATAAGTTACCGTAACGATTTCATTAGAACTCACAATGACTTGCTCGCCGTAACGATTTACTTTGCACAAAGATTTCTTTAAGCGCTCATAACAATTTACTTTGCACAAAGATTTCTTTAAGTGCTTATAACGATTTGCTTTGCACAAAGATTTCTTTAAGCGCTCATAACGATTTGCTTTACGTAACGATTTCTTTAGAACACAACGTCTTGCTCGCCGTAACGATTTCATAAGTTACCATAATGATTTCTTCAGTGAACACAACGACTTGCTTTCCACAACGATTCATTAAGTGTTTCACAACGATTTCTTTAGAACACAACGACTTACTTTCCATAACGATTTCTTAAGTGTTTCACAACGATTTCTTTAGAACACAACGACTTGCTTTCCATAACTATTTGTTAAGTGTTTCACAACGATTTCTTTAGAACACAATGACTTTTTGCATAGCGAATTCTTCTGTGAATGTAACGATTGGTATGGCTTATAACGACTTAGTTAAAATGACTTAATCATAACGATTTCATAAGTCATATAGCCATCGATCTCATATCTTACATCGACTTGACATTTATCTTATCTCTAAATACGTTGACTACTCAAAGTCACGTATATATTATCTGTCACTCCTGCATTTATGAGTTCTGAACGTATCTCTGCATGCATGCAGACAATATCGTCCATTATTGTGCTTACTCTGTATACATCCTTTAAAACAAGCTATTTGGGATTGCTATTCTAGTGAATACTCACATCAACGTATACTGACAACAAGAGACAACTTAAGTTGTCTACTGTTCTAGCATTTAATGTGTGCAGGGTCCTGAAGACATTCTATCATACAACGTTTGACCTATAGACGCCAGAAGACCCTATCTCTTTGCGTGCTCAAATGGATAAAAGATAGTTGAAGCTTCCAAATGTCAAATAGTCTAACGTCTATCAATCCAAGAGACAATGGTTACTTCAACGGCCGTATTTAAAAAAAAGAAGATATAAACTCAAAGACAGAAGTGAAGAAGAATAACCAACGAAGTAGAGAACAAGCATCTTGTGTTCAAGCATTCAAATTCTTCTGCAAGAAGTCCAGAGCCAAGAATCTCATTCCTCCTCATCACCTTTAGCTCTTCGCTCTCTGTGCTGTAATAGATTTTCTAAGAGATCTCGTGTAGTTCTGACAGTGTGCCTTGTTTAGATCCTTGCTCTCAGTGCTAGTGGCTTCAGATCTTGGCTTGTTAAAGCTTGATCTAGGGGCTTGATCTTATTCCATTCTCTTTGTGTTGTTTCCCTTCGGTTGTGAAGGAAGACCTGGTGGTATCCAGGGTGCTGTTTCCCTTCAGTTGTGAAGGAAGACCTGGTGGGGTATCCAGGCTGTTGTTATTCCCTTCAGGTGTGAAGGAAGACCAGCCGAGCTGGGTGCTATAGCGTCCTTAGGGTGACTGCACCCTAGTTAGTAAAAACATGCGTGGTTGCTCAGGGACTGGACGTAGGACTCCTAAGGAAAGGAGGTCCGAACCAGGATATCCTTTGTGTCATGTGATTGTTTTCTTTGTGTGTTTGATATTTAAACTAACAGTCACTAACCTCCTTCGAAGAACGTTTGTATGAATGTTTTTAGTTACATGTATCTTCTAGATTATTTTAAAAGACCCATTCACCCCCCCTCTGGGCTCGTCAACTGGGCAACAGTAACTAGGGGAGACATACGACTCACACGTGGGGATGGCTCAAACTAAGGGTACAACAGGTACAACCAGCCCGGTGAACCACAACGTGCGTACGGTCATGGGGACATACAGAGGCCCTTGGAAGGCGGCCCTAGTCAGCCCACGGGTGCTCGCAGGTGAGAGGACCCACTCAACCAAGGAGGATAACCTAAACAGTATGGATCAGTAGTATATGCACGAGCCTAAGTACCCAAAAAATGTATGGAATATCTAACTAATAGCAAAACAGGGTGACTAATAGGCCTCAGATGAAGTCACGACGACCAGATACGCCGCGACCCTATCGCAACTGGCAACGCAGCCGCGATATCAACAGAATGACGAAACCTTTAATCACAAGCAAACAAATAACACACAGACTAACCTAAAGTACAGTACAAGCATGGAATAACCAAAATAACACAGCAAGGCTCATGAATCATGCAGAAACTGGCACGTGGATCAAAAACACTAACAACCAATGTGTACCTGAAGACGCGTCCTCTAAGCACGGCGCGACATAATCGCGGCCCTGTGACCCGCCGCGATAGGATCCGAAAAAACAAACAGTAAACAGAAAAAGAAAATCCGAACCCTAGCAGGATTCTAACAATCAGAAACATGAACATACATGGCAGAACAACATGGAAGAGACATGGATGAATCCTTAGAACAGAAATAGAGTGGACAGAAGAGGAGAAGAAGTACCTCTTTTCGTGTCGGTCACCGTTGACGCGGCCCGATCGCGGCAACGCAATACGCCGCGTTCCCAACAGAAGACATGAACATCAAAACAATAAAAAAAACATACCTAACAGGGTTCTAGAAAAGCATTTAAACAAAAAAACATGGCAGACAAACAGGCTAAACTCACGAGGCTAGCACTGAAGGTCCCACTGTGATCGCCAAAAGGTGTAATCACGGGGAATGTGCACCACAAAAACACGCGATAGGGTATTAAAACTAATAGCATGGAAATATGGATGTGATCGCCACCTATATAGTTGCTATATAAGAGAATGAAAAGAGGTTAACTAAGCTAGGAAAAGGAAGAGAGAACGGGGGACTAACTTGAGATCACGACGGGAGACCCCGTTGCGATAGGCTAATGTCGCGACGACTTAACATGACGCATCAACATTGTCGCGTCGCCCTCGCCAGCTGTGTTCTCTACAGTGTGGGAAAAGTTGGTGTGGACCTTCTTCCTGCTCTCCGGCTGGCCAGAGAACAAGAGCTGCTCGTCAACTTCGCTTGGGTGCCTGCCAAAACAACGAAAAACAAGAAAAGAAACCCTGTTAGGATAAGCTTAGGTGTAGAATCTATCCTCAAATGGAAAGTAAAATGAAAGCATGGTGGAACGAACCTGGGGGTGTTTTTAAACCCCTTGGGTGATGGAAAATGTGGGTGGAAAAGTGGAATGAATCCTACCTAGTAAAAGGAAATAACATGCATGAAAGAAGAAAGGGAGAGGGAGAGGAAGAAAGAGCCCTAAAGGGGCGACTCCCTGGTGCTAGATGACGTCCTCAATTGATGTAGATGCTCCAAGAGTCGCCTCCTCCACTTCCAAGCCTCATGGATGAAGAAAGAGACATAACTTGGTGAAGAAAAAAGGTGGAAATGAGAGGGAAAGAGAGGGCTGCGGGCTAAGTCCAGCTCAAAGGAAATTTCAGCAGCCCTTCAGGATGAAAATCGGGGCTCTCCTCTTCCTGAAGGAGAGGCCTTGCTTTTATAGAGAAATGAGAGAGAATAATCCCATTTTTAGATGATAATTACTCAATAAAGATAAATGTCATAAAATCTCGTGGGTGAGAGTCCAAAGGATGCTCAAGGAGTCCCACAATCCCAAGATGTGCTCAGGAGGTTAGGGGGTTGCTTGGGGATAAATGCAAAGGCCATAAGAGGATAAATAGGAGGTGGTTGCGGAGGCCAGCACATGTGGCTATTGTCGCGACGGGTCGTAGGGGCGCAACAGGGACTAACGCGACGGCCAGAAAGGGCGCAATAGAAAGGCCACATGCATGGGCTGTCGCGATGGCCATAGGGGGCGCGACAAGATTAACGCGGTGCCACGACCCATCGCGTCAAGGAAAATCGATTATTCTTGAATTATTGGCCAATCAAATGAGAGAATAATGGACATTTAAGGATCAAGGACTCTTTTAAGAGATAATGGATGGGATATTATGAAAATTGGGCTTTTAATGGGCTCAAAGCAAGGTTAATGGTGGGCTCAAGGTGAATGACCAACTTGGGGCTCATTAAGATAACAAGAAATATGGTTCGACTTGTAGGCCAGAATCGGGTGTCTATAATTTAGTCATTGATTTAATATGTACAAAATGTCATCATCAAAATCAAATTATGAGTGATGTCAAATAGTCTTGATTAAAATCATCATTAAAGGTTTCAAATACACACTCAACACAACATTCTCCCCCTTTTTGATGATGACAAAATAAATGCAATTTTCTTCCATGTCTGCAACTTCTCCCTCTTAAGTATTTGTAATTTCTCCTCATTTTTGACAACATCATAAAGATATTCATGAAAAAGAACAAAGAATGGTAGGAGATCAAGAAATGCAGTTGTAAAAATGAAGGTTCAGAAATGATCAAAATAAGTGAGGCAAAGTGATATTGACATATGAGAGAAGTTATTGTGTGTTCGGTATTGTGCAATAATGTTTAATCATAAAGACACACTCAACACAAGGTATATCAAGATATAACAATTTGAATGTAGTTAAAATAATGATGCAAATGTGAAGTGAAGTGACCTATATGAGTGAGCAGAAGTATTTAACAAGGATGTTAGGAGCTTTAATTTTAACACAATGTAGAATAATAGGTCTAAACTCCGTATACATGAACTTTATTAAGGTCTTAAGCTTTTCCATCCTGTCAAGTTGATTTTCTTTTATTTTTAACTGAGAAAGTATACAAGAATAAATTAGTTAAATCTCACTTTTCAGTGCAAGAGATCACATTGATTAGATGCAAGACCTCCTGATTACTCAGTGGTTTAACTTTCATTATCTTATACAGAGTTGAAAATTTTGATTTCCACTTTTTGACCGGAAAAAAATCACTTTTTAGGTGAAATGTCCTGGTTACTTAGTGGTTCAAGAATTTGCATTGCTCTGTTTGTATCTTTCCAGATTGTTGATCATTTGCTTTTGATATTTTACAGGAATATGTTTACTTTGACCAGAAAAGTCATGACTATGAATTTAGGAAACTTATTCTTAACATGTAGTAAAAATGAAGCTTAAATATGCACATGTTAAAAATAAAGCTACTCATGTGCCTACAAGTGTTTTGCAAGTCATTTTAAAGACATTCAGTATTAAGATTGCTTAACCTTGAAATGATAAGACTCTTTGAAATTAAACTAACTGCACAATGAGTTTATTTTTAATGTCTTATGTCTCTTATAAGAAAACAACACAAGGACTAAATTTTTGATAATTTTGGGGCTCAAAATATAAAAGTAGGTCAAGGAATGTGACAATGACTCCCCCTTTCATGTATCTCCCCCTCATAAGGTCAACATGAAGATTATTGAAGATATAGGAATGGAATGAAGTGAAAATAGAATGACCAAGAATGTTTTATTGAAAGACAAGGACTCCCCCTCAACAATTGCATACTTGGCGGAGACATATACTCACGCATAGTGAAAGTGTCCAGACAAGCCAGACTTGTCTTTCTTCAAATCACCATTTGATATACCAAGAATGCCAATACAATGTGAGAGTGAGAAAATTATTGGCAAGAATAGGAAAAAAATTTATTTTCTAAAGGAGATGGAATATATCAAGAATGTGGAAATTTGCACAAACCAAGCTCTCTTCTTAAAGATGAGAATATCTTTTCTGGAAGAGGCTTAGTGAAAATATCTGCAATTTGTTTTTCAGTTTCAATAAAGTGAAGTTCAAAATATTTCTTAGCGACCTCATCTCTTAGAAAATGGTGCCTTATTTCAATATGCTTTGTTTGTGAATGCTGAATTGGGTTTTTAGACAAATTAATAGTACTAGTGTTATCACACAAAATAGGAATACAACTCAATTTGTGATTATAGTCTAGGAGCTGATGTTTCACCCTAAGAACTTGAGCGCCACAACAACTAGCCGCAACATATTCAGCCTCTGCAGTGGATAGAGCTACTGAATGTTTTGTTTTAGAAGCCCATGAAATTAGGCATCCACCTAGATATAAACACAAGCCACTAGTACTTTTTCTATCAAGCTTACAACCTGCATAATCAGCATCACAGTAAACAATTAAATCTAACTTGCAACCAGCAGGTGAACAAATTCCAAATTCACATGTTCCAACAAGATATTTAAAAATCCTTTTGACAGCTAACATGTGACTTTCTTTAGGATTGGCTTGAAACCTAGCACACATGCACACACTATACTGAATATCTGGTCTAGAGGTTGTGAGGTAAAGTAGAGAACCAATCATACCTCTGTAGGTCTTTAGATCTACTAACTTACCAAATGAATCTTCCTCTAGTCTTACAATTATTGCCATTGGTGTGTTGAATGCTTGAGGTGATGAAAGTCAAACTTTTTCAGAAGTTCTTTCACATACTTTGTTTGACTTGTGAAAATCCTCTCAATGGTTTGATGTACCTGCAATCCCAAAAAGAATTGTAAGTCTCCCATCAAACTCATTTCAAACTCAGTTTTCATAAGATCAGCAAATTCAGTGCAAAGAGCTTTATTTGTAGACCCAAAAATTATGTCATCAACAAAGATTTGGACAACAATGATTTGATTATTAAAAACTTTAGTAAACAATGTCTGGTCTACATTACCTCTTGTGTAACCTTTATTCAATAAAAATGAGCTCAAACAGTCACATTAAGCTCTTGGAGCTTGCTTAAGACCATAAAGAGTCTTATTGAGTTTGAAAACAAGATCAGGATATTTTTGATTTTCAAATCTGGGAGGTTGTCCTACAAAAACATTTTCTTTGATGTATCCATTCAAGAAAGCACTTTTCACATCTAGTTGATAAACTTTAAATTTCAGGAATGATGCAAAAGTAAGAAATATTCTCACAGCTTCTAGTCTAGCTACAGGGGCATTTGATTCTTCAAAATTGATTCCAAACTCCTGATTGTACCCCTTGGCAACTAGTCTAGCTTTATGCCTAACAACCTGTCCATTTTCATTCAATTTATTTCTGAACACCCATCTAGTACCAATAACAGATTGGTCATTAGGTCTAGGTACTAATTCCCACACTTGATTTCTATCAAATTGATGAAGTTCATCATGCATTGCATTGATCCAATCCTCACTAGTTAGAGTTTCATCAATTGACTTGGGTTTAATTTGAGAAATTAGTACCAGTGGGTCTTCATTTATTGCATTCAAAAAAGATGATCTAGTTCTAACTCTATCATGCACATTACCAACTACATTCTCAATTGGATGATCTCTTAAAAATCTATTTTCAGGAATTACCTCTTGTGATGCATTCAATTCTGGAACAATATTACCTGAACCACTTGTGGTAGGTGATTGATTGTCCAGATTTTTAAGTGGATCTCCATTCTCTTCAACAGTTGGTGAAGATTCGACAATGAAGTCATCCTCTTCATTATTTTGAGAAACCCTGCAAGATGTAGAATCATTAGTTTGATATGAGTTTTCATCAAAAACTACATGTGGAGATTCTTCCACAGTTTTATTCTTAAGAATGTAAACTCTAAAAGATCTAGAAATTTCTGAATAGCCAAGAAAAATGGCTTCATGGCCTTTGGCATCAAATTTATCAAGATTTTCTTTATTATTATTATGTACAAAGCACTTGCAACAAAAAACTTTAAAGTAAGACAAAGTTGGTTTTTTATTTTTCAAAATTTCATAGGGAGTTTTTTCTGATTTTTGGTCTGACCAATGCTCTGTTCAAGATGTGATTTGCTGTGTTCACAGCTTCAGCCCAGAAGGATTTGGGCAATTTACTTTCCAGAAGCATGGATCTAGCCATTTCCACAAGGGTTCTATTCTTCCTTACCACAACTCCATTTTGTTCTGGAGTTCTTGGAGAAGAGAGTTTGTGAAAAATATTCAGTTCAACACACAAATCAAAAAAAGCCTTATTCTTAAATTCTCCCCCAAGATTAGTCAAAATTGATTTGATTTTATTTGAAAAACCCATTAAGGCAGTGGTGCAGAAATTTCTGAATTCTAAAGAAGTATCACTTTTGTGGGATAGAAAGATGACCCATGTGTATCTAGTAAAATCATCAATGATGACAAATCCATATCTTTTACCACTAAGACTAAGAATTCTTGTTGGCCCAAAAAGGTCCATATGAAATAATTCTAGTGGCTTAGAAGTGAGTACATCATTGAAAAATTTAAAAGATTTTCTGGTTTGTTTTCCTTGAGCACATATCCCACAAAGTTGATTCTCTACATTGGGATAAGATTCAGGAGGTCCTTTAACAAGATTTAGCCTTAAGAGTTTATTTATTGTGTTAAAACTTGGATGACGATGTCTTTTGTGCCATGTCCATGCAATTTCATTTTTATTTTCCACCAAATAAATGTTTTCAGCAAAGTTTTTATCAAGATTGATCATGTAGACATTGTTTTCTCTTTTACCAAAGAATTTTATTTTTTCAGTTGAAGAATCAATTATTTTGCAGAAATCAGATTCAAAAACAACCTTGTGACCTTTGTCACACAATTGGCTTATACTCAAAAGATTGTAGTCTAAAGCATCAACTAACAGAACATTTTCAATTGAGTTTGAGGAGAATTTACCAACCTTTCCAAATCCAATGATTTTCTCTTTATTTTTACCTCCAAATGTGACGGATCCTCTTTTCTTTTCAATCAAAAATGAAAATTTTGTTTTATCTCCTGTCATGTGTCGTGAACATCCACTGTCAAGAAACCACACATTGAAGCTGGGTGTACGACCTTCCTACATAAATCAGATCAGAGAAGAAAAGATTTTGGTACCCAAACATTGTTGGGACCATCAGTTTGTTTGAGCAAAAATAATAAGTCTTTTCTGATCCATATTTGAGTTGCTTTTGGTTTTTGTTATGTTTCAGAAATGATTTCCCTTTTTGGCATTTTAACATTCTGATTTGGAATGAAAACACTAATGTTCTTCCTTTCATAAGCATGTAAATTATGCATTTTGGCATGATTGTTCATGTATGGAAATCCAAACCTAGAATTCTATTGATATCTTGGAAATTTTGGATAAAGAGATTGTGAATGGTACCAATGAGGATTATGATACCATTGATTTTAAGAATTGATCCAATTAGATTGATGTGATGTCCTGGATCTCCAATAACCATCATGAAGGTTTGTTTTAGTGTTTTTATAAATTTTCAGATTTTTATTTGAATTTTTGTTCAACTAGTTATTATTTTTCAGAATTGGACAGGTCGACATATGTTGGGCTAGTGTCGACTCAGTGGCCACAGTTTTCAACTTGTGGTTGACAGGTGTCGACCTATCAGAAATATGTGTCCACTTGTTTTGTTTCTTTTGATTAAAAACATTCTTTTCACTTTGGTTTTTGATTATTTCAGATGTTTTCTTTGACACTTGTTTATTTTTTGTTTTCTGGACTAGTGCTTTTAACAAATTTTATCAAAGGAATTTTTGAAAGTTTTTCTTTCTTTTCACTAGATTTATTGTTCAATGATTTTTCTGTGGTGAATCCTAGTCCATGTTTTTCCGCATTCATTCTAAGTCCTAACAATGCATCAAGATTTTCTTTTCCATTTATGAAATTTTTTATCACTTGTTCCTTTTCACCCAACAACTTCTTAAGTTTCTAAATTTCATCAATAGCTTGTTGATTTTCTTTTGTTGCAATTCCATTCTTTCAGAAAGCTTTCAAAATCATTGTTGGCCTTTTGAGATGCAATTTTAAATTCATCAATTTTATTCAGAAGGTCTTCATTTTCTTTATTAAGTTCAGATATTTTATTTTCCAGTTCAGAAATTTTTCTATTTAAGAAAGTATCATGCATGAAATTTTGAATTTTCTTTTTCAGATGTTTATTTTCTTTTCTTATTTCAGAATATTTCTCAACCAACTCAGCATATGCATGTTGCCAATCTTCAATAGTATATTGTTCAAAAGAAGAACTTACCTTTCCTACACTGCTGTTGGCCATAAAGCATAACTCCTCATTTACAGAACTTGAGGAGTTCTCTTCTTCATCTTCACTTTGTTCTTCATTCGACCAAGTTGCTATCTTGGCTTTTGGCTTCTTCATTTTGTTGTTCTTCTTGTATTTGTCCTTTTTAATCTTAGGACACTCACCCTTCATGTGTCCTTCCTTGTTGCACCTGTAGCAAATAATACCTTCATCAGTTTTTTTATTTCTGCCAGCATTAAAATTTGAAGAAGCATTCCTTTTACTAGAAGAATATTTTTTCTTTCCATTGAATTTTCGTCTTCTTGACTTTAAAAATTTTCTAAAATTGCCTAGTCATGAGGGCAAGTTCATCCTCATCAGACTCAGACTCTTCAAAACTTGAATTTTCTCTTTGTTGTTTGATGACGCCTTAAGTGCTACAGTTTAGCTTTAAGCATATGTTCTTCACTTCTTTTCAGATTTATTTCATAAGTCATTAAAGATCCTATGAGTTCATCCAAAGAAATTTTGGATAAATCCTTAGAATCTTCAATCACTGTAGCCTTTGTGTGCCAAATAGATGATAGAGAACGCAAAATTTTTCTTACCAGATCAGCATTAGTGTATTCCTTACCTAGTGCCTTCAGTCCATTGACAATTGTCATAAACTTGGTAAACATTTCAGAAATTGAATCATTGATTCATCAGATTTCATCATAAACAATTCATATTCAAAAACAAGTATGTTTGCTTTGGTTTTCCTAACTTGAGATGTTCCCTCATACATTAATTCAAGTAGATTTACAAATGGATATTATTGAATATTCTTTAGGGTGGACAGCACACTGAAGCATATTCATGGCACTGTAATTAAGAGTAGCTTTCCTAATCTGCTCTCTAGTCCAATTCTCCTCATCTCCATGATTTTCATAAGGACCCACTTCAACTATCCTCCAGATTTCATAGTTTTGAGCCCTAAGAAAAACTTGTATGTGATTTTTCCAATAAGAGTAATCAGACCCATTAAAATATGGTGGTCTATTAATGGAATGGCCCTCAGCTACAAATCTTCGAGAATCCATCAATCACAATGAAAGACAATGAAAGAGCAATCAAACAATTCAAGCAAGTGAGACACAAAGATCAAATAGAAGCTATCAAATCAGATCAGAAATAGATATTAACCCGCTCTGATAGCAATTGAAGGATCAAATAGGTGGATGGATCAGATCTAGAAGGGGGGGTTGAATAGATCTAACACCAATTAATGCAGAAGCTTAAGCAATTCAAAATTACTTCGAATTAGAGATCAATTCAGACAAATAATTTACTGATCTGAAGTATGGGTGTGTGTAGATGATGTGTGAAGCAATTAAACACTTAGTTGAAAGAGAAATCCTATGCAAGCATCTAGCGCAGACAAGCAGATCAAACCATTTCACAAAGGATTTTTATGTGGTTCGTAAATCACACCAGTGATTCCTACATCCACCCCTCACATAGTGAGGCCACACTACTCAAACCTGAGTACAACACACACTGGAGCACGATGACTCCAACACCCTTGAGCTCGACGGCTCAAAACACACAACCTGGAGCACACCTACTCCAAAACAGAGCACGATGGCTCAACCACACAGTGAGTGCGACGACTCACAAACTATAGCTCGACGGCTCACAAACTAGAGCTAGATAAAAGACAAAAGAAATCAGATCCTCTAGCAATGATCTGATTCACATATTCAATCTAACACAGAAATCTACACAGAACTTTATGCATAGATCTCACAGACGAAAGTGAGAAGAACACTCCAAGAAATGAGTAAAATAAATGTAAATTGGATGATCCTTGGTGAAGAGGTCTTGCAGAAGCTCGAATTGAAGAGACTTGAAAGAATTCGATGAAGATCCCCTTCAATTTATGATGCTCTGCTCTAATGGCATCTGAAATGCCAGAAATTCTTCTTCTGCTACTGCTCTTCAGTTGGATCTGCTCCCTTTCTCAGCACATCACACTTCTCTCCAGAGATTGGACTTGATTACCACGTCCTTCCTCTTGAAAGGATGGTCTGGAGCTTCTGGAGATGGAGCATGATCTGGAAAAACCCCTTTTGCCGCCAAAAAGCTTCTTCTGGGAATTATATGGTCTTGGTTACCTTTGGGGTACGAGGATCATGGGTATTTATAGCCCCATATGTCCATGAGGTGCCTTGGGGTGCGTGGGCACAAAAATCTAGGTAAAATCCCTTGATTCATAAGCAGCCATGTGTCCAAAAAAATTCTCGTTTTTGAGCTTCAGTCGAAGTGTGTTGATACACAGGCAGACTGTGTCGACACCACTGGCTACTGTCTTCAGAACTGGCTTTTGGGAGGGACAATGAGTGTCGACACATAGGCAGACTGTGTCGACACCATTGGCAGACTGTGTCGACACACATATAGACTGTGTCGACACCACTGTGACAAAGTTATGTAAACTTGAAAATATGAAGTGTGAACCATGAACATAAGTCATTATCATCAACATATGAAATATTAACATGTCATTTAGTCATCATTTTAATATGTACAAAATGTATAAAATGCCATCATCAAAATCAAATTATGAGTGATGTCAAATAGTCATGATCAAAATCATCATTAAAAGGGTTCAAATACACACTCAACACAACATTCTCCCCCTTTTTGATGATGACAAAATAAATGCAATTTTCTTCCATGTCTGCAATTTCTCCCTCTTAAGTCTTTGCAATTTCTCCCCCTTTTTGACAACATTAAAAGATATTCATGAAAGAGAACAAAGAATGGTAGGAGATCAAGAAATGCAGTTGTAGAAATGAAGGTTCAGGAATGATCAAAATAAGCGAGGCAAAGTGATATTGACATATGAGAGAAGTTATTGTGTGTTTGGTATTGTGCAATAAAGTTTAATCATAAAGACACACTCAACACAAGGTATAACAAGATATAACGATTTGAATGTAGTTAAAATAATGATGTAAATGTGAAGTGAAGTGACCTATATGAGTGAGCAGAAGTATTTAACAAGGATGTTAGGAGCTTTAATTTTAACACAATGTAGACTATTAGGTCTAAACTCAGTATACATGAACTTTATTAAGGTCTTAAGCTTTTCCATCATGTTAAGTTGATTTTCTTTCATTTTTAACTGGGAAAGTATACAAGAATAAATTAGTTAAATCTCACTTTTCAGTGCAAGAGATCACATTGATCAGATGCAAGACCTCCTGATTACTCAGTGGTTTAACTTTCATTATCTTATACAGAGTTGAAAATTTTGATTTCCACTTTTTGATGGGAAATAAATCACTTTTTAGGTGAAATGGCCCGGTTACTCAGTGGTTCAAGAATTTGTATTGTTTTGTTTGTATCTTTCCAAATTGTTGATCATTTTCTTTCGATGTTTTACAGGAATATATTTGCTTTGACCAGAAAAGTCATGACTACGAATTTAGAAAAATTATTCTTAACATGTAGTAAAAATGAAGCTTAAACATGCACATGTTAAATAATAAAGCTACTCATGTGCCTACAAGTATTTTGCAAGTCATTTTAAAGACATTCAGTATTAAGATTGCTTAACCTTAAAATGATAAGGAATCTTTGAAATTAAACTAACTGCACAATGAGTTTATTTTTAATGTCTTAAGTCTCTCATAAGAAAGCAACACAATGACTAAAAAATTCTGATAATTTTGGGGCTTAAAATAGAAAAGTAAGGTCAAGGAATGTGACAATGACTCCTCCTTTCATGTATCTCCACCTCATAAGGTCAACATGAAGATTATTGAAGAAATAGGAATGGAATGAAGTGAAAATAGAATGAACAAAAATGTTTTATTGAAAGACAAGGACTCCCCCTCAACAATTGCATACAAGGCTCTTGATACTTGGCAGAGACATATACTCACGCATAGTGAAAGTGTCCAGACAAGCCTGACTTGTCTTTCTTCAAATCACCATTTGATATACCAAGAATGTCAATACAATGTGAGAGTGAGGAAATTATTGGCAAGAATAGGAAAAACTTTTATTTGCTAAAAGAGATGGAAGATATCAAGAATGTGGAAATTTGCACAAACCAAGCTCTCTTCTTAAAGATGAGAATTTATTTTCTGGAAGAGGCTTAGTAAAAATATCAGTAATTTGTTTTTTAGTTTCAATGAAGTGAAGTTTAAAAGATTTCTTAGCGACCTCATCTCTTAGAAAATGGTGTCTTATTTCAATATGTTTTGTTTGTGAATGCTGAATTGGGTTTTTAGACAAATTAATAGCATTAGTGTTATCACACAAAATAGGAATACAACCCAATTTGTGATTATAGTCTAGGAGCTGATGTTTCACCCAAAGAACTTGAGTGCCACAACAACCAGCCACAACATATTCTGTTGAGCAACTACCCCTAAGAAAATCTAAAATATTGAAGATATAGTATATATCATGTTTTTGCTATAACAAAATCTTTAAATAGACTATCTACAAAATAAATGAATATCAAAATATATATGCATACAACTGTGTGATAAACTTCATCGTCAAAAATTTTCTAAGTCCACGGACTCTCTCTATGTCCTACTGAATCCGACTGTTGACTTCGACTGCTAACTTCGACTCCTTCAGAAACGAAGTTAAACAACCTCCAAAATTTTCTAAGTCCACAACTTTATATGTAATTCGACTAATAACTTCGACTGGTACTGTCGAATGCCTTACAAAATCCAAGACTTGATTCGACTGTCATCTTCAACTGCCACAGTCGAATGCTTCTTAAAAGTTAAACTCTTGATTCGACTGTCATCTTCGACTGCCACAGTCGAATGTCTCAGAAATCATATATAGTATTTGACTGCTATAGTCGACTAGCCTTGTCTTTTCTCAGAAGTCGAATTACCTTGTTAATCCTTTCTAGAGTCAAATCACCTCTACTCCTTCAGTCAAATTGTATGTTCTTATGCATTCGACTTCACTGATAATTCTGTACTTAATACCTTTTTCTGATCTGTTTTAGGCTTAACACCAATTGTAAGTTTATCTCCTAATCTTTTCACATCCTTTTTAATGGATCTTTTATATCTTATTAATCCATCAAAAATATCATTATTTTATTATTTTCTCTGATAGGACAAGTCATATTAAACTTAAAATATTCATCTAAATCTTATGCAAACTATTTCTGAAATATTTTGAATCTGGGCCTCATGGTCTTCACATCTTTGCTCCAGATCTTCATGGATTCATTAGACACTATGCATTTATGAATTCTCAGGCGCATGGCATCTGACAAGACTCACCTACCACTGATAGACCCATGCTTTACCTTTTTAGCCTAATTGTCTGTCTACTCCTTCTATCTGAAAGCCTGTGATACGAGGTTTCCATACCTTCTTTCTGTATTCTTCTGACTCACCTACATCAAAGGTATGGAGATACTCTTCTCTTTTGTCTTGTCTTTGTGCAAGCATTTATTGGAGCTCATCTTTAGCATGTCTCTTTCACAGTTCACTCCGAAGAGAAAGAGCTTATCTTCTAGCTGTGAAAACTGCACTCCTTCTGAAGATCTTGGAAAGAAGCAAAACTGAAAGACTTCTCGATAACAAACACTTCAAGACCCAAAGGATCCTAGAGATCTCTTCAAACGAACATATTGCAAATGGTCACAAGCTCCAATGGCTATTTGCTAAACGGCTATTTTTCTGAAGTTTATAAAAGGAGCTCAAGTTTGAAAAGAACAAGGAAGCGCATACAAGCCTTTACTCTTCTTGAAAGCATCATTCGAATCCTTCAAGTCTTCTCAAGATTTCCTGCAAGCCACAAGTCTGAGAGCTTTACTTCAGAAAATATTCTATGAAGTTCTATGTTGGGTGGCAACTGTAATTGCCTATTTTTCTTCAAGTCCACCCTTGAATTTCATATAGGTTTCAATCTCATTTCTGATCTCTTAATCCTTCTAAAGTCTGTGTGTTTGTGCTCAGATCTGAGGCAAACACACAAGTGTTTCTTTATTATTCCTGTGTAATTTCTGCAGAAGTCTGGTTCTGCATTGCCCCTCCTGTGAAGGGAAGACCTTGTGAAAGGTAGTTGTTGTACCCCTGTTTAGGGAAGACTTGTTTGGGAGCAAGTGGGTTTGTAATTCCTCTCAAGGGTGAGAGAAGGCCAATTTATTGGCAGATAGTGGAAATATCAAGTGGTTGGCTTGAGGACTGGATGTAGGACTTCCATGTGGGAAGGGCCGAACCAGGATAAATCCCTGTGCATTCATTGTGTGATTGTTTCCGCCTTGTCTACACTTGCATCACACACACCACACTAATAGGGTGTTTGGATGCACTTTTTTAACAGTTTTTTCTTTTAAATTTAAAAAAGAAGGAGGTCAAACACCTTAACCTGTTTGGTTACCATTTTTTTTTTAAAAGTAAAAATTCTATCTTATGTAAATCTCTCTCAAAATAAAAACAAGTGAACGCCTATTTTTTTTTTTTAAGTGCACACGCCTCAGCTCGCCCTCAGCCCCACCCGCCCCTGCCCTCCCTGGAGGGTGCCCCCCCCGGCGCTGCTCCCCCTCCCCCCCCTGCCCACCCCGGCGGGCGCCCCCCCCGCCCCTACCCTCCCCGGCGGGCGCCCCAACCCACCCCCCGGCCCCCCCAGCCCCGGCCCCTCCCCCTCGGCCCCGGCCCCTCTCCCCGCCCCCCCCACCCCCCAGGCCCTGGAGCCCCCCCCGGCCCCGGCCCTGGCCCCACGCGAGCCCCCCAGCCCCAGCCCCTCCCCCGCCCTGGAGCCCCCCCGGCCCTGGAGCCCCCCCCGGCCCCCCCCCCCCGCCCCGCCGCCCCAGAACCCCCGCCCCCGGTGCCCCCTCCCTGCGTGCCCCCGCCCCGCCCCCCCGCCCCCCCTCCCCCGCCGCCCCAGAACCCCCCCCCCCCCTCGGCACTGCCCCAGCCTGGCGTCGCCACACCCCTCCCGCATGGTGCCGCCACACCCCTCCCCAAACACACCAATATAAATTTTAAAAATTATATTATTTTTACCAAACAGATAATATCAAATTTTTATGATTTTAATTTTAAAATTAAAATCGAACTTAACATCATTTTTTAAGTAGAAATAGTTTTTTTTAAAAAACTGCTCCCAAACACCCCATAAGCTCTAACAATTTATTTAGTGTTCTGCAATTTCAGAAGCATATTTTTAAAAGGGAAGAAGTCCTGTTCACCCCCCTCTATGACATTCTTAGTGCCATTTCGATCTAACAAGTGGTATCAGAGTGAGGTCTTCTCAGAAGAATCCAAGAGATTTGAGAAGAAATTGCATCCGAAGCTCATAACTATGAAGGCCAATCTATCACAAGGCCACCATTTTTTGATGGTGAAGACTACCAATATTGGAAGATGTGAATGGATTGCTTCGTCAGAGGTACTGACTTCGACTTATGGCAGGTAATAGAACAAGGTGACTATCAAATCATTGGTGAATCTTCTTCCTCTGGTCTATCCATTATAGATAAAAGAAATATGTCTTTAAATTACAAGGCAAAAAATTATCTTTGTTGTGCTTTGTCTAAAAGAGAATTTAACAGACTTTCAGCATGTAAAACAACTAAGGAAATGTGGGATAAATTTCAAGTAACTTATGAAGGTACAGATAGGGTTAAACAAATAAGGATAGATATACTTGTATCACAATATGAGCAGTTCAAAATGCTCCCTAATGAAAATATAACTCAAATGTATAACAGATTTTCAAACATAATTGTCGGACTAAGTTCTTTAGGAAAAGTCCTAACTAATGAAGAAACAGTTGGAAAAATCTTGAGATCTCTAACAAATGTATGGACCCCTAAAGTTACAGCCATAGAGGAAGCCCATGATTTAACACAATTGTCTATTGATAAATTAATAGGATCCCTCATGGCCCATGAAATTAATATGGAAAGGTTTTCTGAAAATTCTTCGAAAAAGAAAATTGCAAATGCTTTGAAGATTGCAGATTCCTCTTCATCTGAAGACTTAAAACAAAAATTAGATGACAGTGATGATGAGGCAATGCTCTCAAGAAAGCTGCAAAGAATTTTGGCAAAGAAGAAGAAATTTGGCTCAAAAAGGTTCTTCAAGAGAAATAAGAAGAAAGAGCCAACTTGCTATGAGTGTAATCAGCCAGGACATTACAAATCTGAATGTCCCAAGCTCAAGAAAAAGGATCAAGCAGAGAAATCCGACAGGAAGAAAGGCAAAGAGAAAAGGTTCAGAAAATTCAAGAAAAAGGCCATGGCAGCAACATGGGACAATGAAGAAGGAACCAGCTCAAAATCCTCTAGCTCAGAATCTGAAGAAGAAGAGAAGGCAAATCTAGCCCTCATGGCAGGACTAGGGCAGGTAAACTCAGAAACCTCCTTTACTTTATGTTCTGAATCCGATTCTGATAGCCTTGAAGATGCCTTCAATGAACTTACGAAAAATATAAGACAGTGGTAGAACAAATGAAAATAGTTAAACTAAATCTACTGAACCAAGAAAAAGCTAACACCTTTCTTAAAAATAAAACAGAAAGGTTAAACAAAAGTTTAAGTGAAACAAAAAGAACTAATGAATTGCTGTGAGAAGACTTAAAAAATAAACAACAAAATCTTGGAAATTGAATCAAACCTTAAGGAACTTAAAGATGAAGAAAATTGCAAGAAGAAAATAATTATCTAAAAGCTACTATAGAAAAGATTTCAAATTGTAAAACCTTTTTATTTGTTAATATAAAAGTCTCTAGAATAGGAAAGAAGAAATATGGATTAGGATACACACCTCCTCCAAATGAAGAAAATATTATTCATCCTAAAGTGTATCAGAAAATTCTAAAAAAATGCTAAAAAGATAAAAAATGCTAAAAAGATAAAAAATGCTAAAATATTATTCATCCTCTAAATTTGTAGCAGAAAATAAAATAAAAAATACTAAAAAGATAAATCAGTATGTGTATAGACAAAAACAGAAATTCAACAGTAATAAGAAGAATGCCTTTGATCCATGTTGCAGTCACTGTAATCAATTAGGACACATCATTAGCACATGCACCACTAGACACTTAAGATGGATTCCTAAAACTAACCATCAAGGACCCAAGAAAATTTAGGTACCAAAAGTTACAACCTGATTTTGTTTGCAGGGTCGGCTGAGGGCATCCAAATGGTATTTGGATAGTGGATGCTCACGGCATATGACAGGGGATATGAAGTTATTCACAAGTTTTAGAGAAGAAAGTGGTCAAGTCACATATGGTGATAATGGAAAAGGAAAAGTATTAGGGTGTGAAACAGTTGGTACTAAAGAAAAAAACCTAATTGAAGATGTCATGTATGTAGAAGGTCTGAAGCATAATCTGATAAGTATTAGTCAGTTGTGTAATAAAGGGCATTCAGTAAATTTTCAGAATAGTAAGTGTATAATTCATAAAGATAACAAGATTGTATTCGAAGCTCAAAGAGTGAAGAATTTATACACATTGCAACTAGCAGAATTAAAGGAAGTGAACTTATGTCTTGCAACCACCAAAAGTGAAGAGTCTGATTTGTGGCATAGAAGACTTGGTCATACAAGCACCTCAGTGATCAAGAAGTTAATAAAGCATGATCTGGTTGAAGGTCTTCCAAAGATGAAACTTAAGAAATCTGGAATTTGTTCATCTTGTGCAAAAGGAAAATAGACCAAGACCTCATTTCAATCCAAGACAATTGTTACAACTTCCAAGTCTTTGGAGTTAATTCACATGGATTTATTTGGACCTATGAGGACAGTCAGTCTTGGAGGAAAAATATATGGCTATGTATTAGTTGATGACTACTCAAGGTACACTTGGGTGTCTTTTATGGAAGCCAAATCTAAAGCCTTTCAAGCATTTCTGAAGTTCAGCAAAATAGTTCCGAAAAATCAGAAATACCATATTACAAGCATTAGATCTGATCATGGAGGTGAATTCAAGAATGAAGAATTCATGAAGTTCTGTGAAGAAAATGGGGTTGAGCATAACTTTTCAGCACTAAGAACACCTCAACAGAATGGAGTAGCAGAAAGAAAGAACAGAACACTACTGGATATGACCAGAACAATGCTGAATGAGTATAATTTGCCAAAATATTTCTGGGCAGAGGCAGTCAATACAGCCTGCTACATCATCAACAGGTGCATGATCAGACCCATTCTAAAGAAGACTCCATATGAACTCTACAAGGGAAAGAAGCCCAACATCAGTTATCTTCGACCTTTTGGCTGTAAGTGCTTTATCTTAAATAATGGTAAGGATAATCTAGGAAAATTAGATGCTAAGAGTGATGAAGGTTTCCTGTTACGATACATATCAAAACCTAGAGGTTATAAGGTATTCAATAGAAGAACATTAACCATAGAACAATTTTTGCATATATTATTTGATAAAACTAACCCTTCTATCAAAAGGATAGAAGAAGAAGAAGAATGTGTTGATGATCTATGCAGGGATCTAGAAAATAATTCTCTTGAAGAAGAAGGAAAAGATGAAGAATAGGAAGAGCCTCTATTAGAAGATCTTCAACAACTAGAAGAACAACAAGAAGGGCTACCTAGAGAATTAAGGTATCACCAGAATCATCCAAGAGAAAACATTATAAGTGATCCTCAAGATAGGGTAAGAACAAAAGGTATGCAAATTCCTTGTGATTTTTTTGTTTTAGTTTCTCAAATTGAGCCTAAGACAATCAATGATGCACTAGGTGATGAATCTTGGATCCTTGCTATGCAAGAGGAACTTAATCAGTTCCAACATAGTGAAGTTTGGACTCTTGTACCTAGACCTACTGATCATCCAGTTATTGGAACCAGATGGGTTTTCAGAAACAAGATGGATGAATCAAGGGTAATCACTAGGAACAAAGCCAGACTTGTAGCTCAAAGATATTCCCAAGAGGAAGGCATATATTTTGATGAAACCTATGCTCTAGTAGCTAGATTAAAGGCAATCAGAATTTTATTAGCATATACATGTTCTCTCAATATCAACCTATTTCAGATGGATGTTAAAAGTGTATTTCTGAATGGTTTTATTAAAGAAGAAGTATATGTTGAGCAACCACCTGGTTTTGAAGATACTACTTATCCTAATCATGTTTTCCGTTAAAAGAAAGCACTGTATGGTCTGAAACAAGCTCCAAGAGCTTGGTATGAAAGATTAAGTGCTTATCTTATATCACTTGATTTTACAAGAGGTAAAGTAGATAGCATATTATTTATAAAGAAATTTTCAGATGGAATCTTAATTGTGCAAATCTATGTTGATGACATTATCTTTGGTTCTACTAATGAATCACTTTGTAAGTTCTTTGAAAATTTAATGCAAAGTGAATTTGAAATGAGCATCATGGGTGAGCTAAATTATTTTCTTGGCTTGCAAATCAAGCAGACCAAGGAAGGAACTCACATTTGTCAAACCAAGTATATTTCATACTTACTTTCTAAGTATGGTTTTAACAAGTGTAAGCCATTAGGAACACCCATGAGCTCAGGCATTAAGTTAGATGGTGATCCTGTTGATAAAAAGGTAGATCAAAAGATCTATAGAGGGATGATAGGATCACTGCTCTATCTTACTGCTAGTAGACCGGATATAATGTTCAGTGTTTGTTTATGTGCAAGATTCCAAGCTGATCCAAAAGAATCTCATGTTCATGCTGTTAAAAGAATTTTTAGATATCTTATAAATACCAGTAAATTAGGACTTTGGTTTCCCAGATGTTCTGAATTCAAGTTAATTGGATATAGTGATGCTGACTATGCTGGATGCAAAATAGATAGGAAAAGCACCAGTGGCACTTGTCAAATTCTTGCAGGATGCTTGATATCTTGGTCTTCCAGAAAGCAGAACTCAGTAGCTTTGTCAACCACAAAAGCTGAATACATTGCAGCTGGGAGTTGCTGTACTCAACTCTTGTGGATCAAACACCAATTGGAAGATTATGGTCATCAGCTCCAAGAACTTCCTATGCTGTGTGACAATACAAGCGCAATAAGTTTGACCAAGAATCCTATCCAGCACTCAAGAACCAAGCATATTGAGGTTAGACATCACTTCATCAGGGATCATGTAAGTAATGACAATATTCACTTGAATTTTTTTCTACAGAAAATCAACTTGCTGATATTTTTACAAAACCTCTTCCTGAGGATAGATTCACATCTATTAGAAGAGAAATAGATATGTGTAATCCTAATTAAATTACCAAAGTAAAATGATACTTGAATTGTATGCTAAGATACTGCTGTTTGAACTGTCTGTAAAATCATCCTGAAAAATTCTAAGTCCCAGACATTCGACTTATGTAGAAACAATGCATTCGAATCATGTTAAAATCTTGCATTCGACTGATGCAGTCGAGTACATAATTTGACTTCTTATGAAATCGTGAAAAGGCGCTTGTAATTTAAAATTATACAACTAACACTCTCTTAAGACGCATCCTGTAGCAACCTGAATTTTTACGAAAAATAAAAATTTAAATAAAGAATTTAAAACCTAGCTAAATGGATATTTAAATAGAGCATTAAATAAAACTCATTAGATGGAAAAGAGTAATGGGATTTGCTTAATGGATATTCTAGAATTTATTGGGTCAAAAATATGAATTTACAAAGGGAGAATAATAGGAAAATATCCTAAATTCGTAACTAAATTATTACCTAAATAGAAAAGGGGTATTTAATGCATTAAATAGCTAGTTTGAGTTATAATAGGATTCCTAAACCTACCCCATATGGGTTAGTACGAATTTGGATCTCTTCTAGTCTAAATAGAGATTGGAAAGCAAGGAAGGAAGGAGGAAGTAAGGAAATTCGGAATTAAAGAGGAATTAGAGTCCTATTAGGAAATAGAAAGAGGAGAAGCTTAAATACTCTCCTAAAACCCTCATGGCCGACCCAAGCTCATGCCAAAGGATTCCTGGACCAGAAGGAGAGGCCAAGGAGGAGGAGATTTCGTGGGGAGAAGAACCTTTCAAGCTCTCAACCCCGTTCTTCAAGTTCTAGCCCTAGAAGAGGAAATCGAGTCAAGGTAGGCATTCTCACAAGCATAAACCGTGAAACTTTTTCTGTAGGATCTTTCTACCCTCTGGAACAAAACCCTCAAATTTCATAATTTTCCAGCGATCAAATCTTTTCTTATAAATTTTCAAAGTTCTGCAGTTCTTATGACCCCGAACCTTCATGCTTAATTCATATCTCCTTGAATACTCTATCTCATGCCTCCAAATTTTAATGGGAGATACTGATGCATGATAGACATCTTTTGCCCCTAAAAGCCCTAATTTCTATTGAGCATGTTACTCGAATTAAATCGATCTTGCTCCCTGTATCATGTTCTATGTTACTTGTTCTTGTTCGTTCTCAAACCATGTTCAAACCATGCTCTCTCTCTAATTCCGATTTATTGGAAGTACCCCTACATGTCTAGTTTAATTTGCAACTGGTTTCATGATTTTTCGTTGACTATATAATTAGTTATGATTTCCTGAACGACCCTGTATCGAAATTTCAATGTTCTAGCC
This sequence comes from Colocasia esculenta, assembly GCA_014218235.1. Lineage (NCBI taxonomy): Eukaryota > Viridiplantae > Streptophyta > Magnoliopsida > Alismatales > Araceae > Colocasia > Colocasia esculenta. The sequence continues at coordinate 56,688,795 of CM024765.1, forward strand.
CGCAATCCAATGCCTGGTCTGACTCCTGTCGGAGTCAGGCGCAGACAACCAGAAGGCGACACCTCGATATGTCGTTTTCTGGGGCCTGATTGCGACAGCCACCCTGTCGCGACCAAGAAGGCGACAGGTGAGCCGTCGCGTTCTCAGTACCCGATTTGCATGCCCTGTCGCGACCCTTTTTAGGCCCTGTCGCGTTCTGTCCTGACCCTGTCGCGATCAGTACAGGGGTATGTCGCCTTCACAAGTTTTTGATGAAAAACCCATAAAAAAATAAAATAAAATATTTTTGTCACTTTATAAATAATCCTTACGCCTTCTTACCATTATACCCTAGTAAAAACCCTACTTAAAAGGATGCTATATTGAATGATTTAAAATACATGTTCACGACTTATTTCTATCTATGATTTCTCTTGCACTTGCAGACACTTGAACCATCCATTTATGGCTGAAATCTTACAGAAAATCTCATAATGTATTACAATAAAGCATATTAACTGCCCTATTTTAAAGGACTTGCATTCGTTTTCTTGCGTTGTTTATACCGATATTGACGCTCCACTGTCCTAGAATTCCTCTAGAACGTCGAGCACCTGTTTTATATACACACTTTTCTTGGCTTGTGGTGAACTCTCCGTCGGATGTTCCTTTCGCCGGACTAGTGAACCCTTGCACAAGGCCTCCGTAAGTCTCCTCTGATCATGGATTCCCACATGGTGGACGAGCCGGTTGTACGCTAATACCTATGATACCCTTTAGGGATCTATATGATCCAAACGGCTATTAGAAGATTCACTCTCATCTTAAATCACGCTGGACCTCTGGACCTGTGCATAACAAGGCCAGTGGTAGGGTCGTGAGTTCCACCTGACTGCTAACACCAAGTGCGCGTGTTGTGCAACTGTTACTATCGCCTGTTTACTCGTCGCATTACGTGCAATGTCCACTAGCTCTTATCTATACTCTACTCGCTCGTCTATTCACGTTCACTCTACTATCTCGTCTATTCATCTAGTGCTCTCATCTACTTCTTGGTACTCTATATTGGCCATTGACTGATTGTCTAAAGATAAACAATATAACCAATGCCTGGCAATAAATAAAGGGCCCGATCTGGTCCTGGGATGTGCGCCCGAAAGTGCTAGTGCCCATGGGAGTTAAATGATCAGAGTGTTTGGCATTACACTCAAGTGCTATCTATCTCGACTATCTATATGACAATCAAAAACACAAAACGTGCTATACTCTCTCGATGTCTAGAATGACAAACAAGTGCTATACTCGTCGTGCTATTACTATACTTGTGCTATTCGTGCTATACTCGATACTTGTGCTCTTTTTGGAAACTATACTCGCTCTCGTGCTATTGCTCTATCTCTTGCTATATTTTGACTCTCTTGTACCTGCTATCTTTAGATACTCTGCCATTAAATGCATTAATTATTTAAAGCCTGCTTGAGCCTGAGATTTAAGTCCTACTGGGCGTTATCGCTCACCTACGTTATTTAATGTTGTGTTCTCAGGTGAGACCGAGGATGACACATACACTCACGAGGAAGGGAATGACCAAGAGTGAAGCCAGGAGTACCTCGAGTCGTTATGTTATCTTAGAGTTGTAGTTAGTTATTTCCTTCTAATGCAATGTAATTGGGCCCTATAGAATGGCTCTGATATTAGTGGTTGTAACTAGACATTTGGAAAATTAATAATGAGAAAGATTTGCTTTAGTATTATTCAGTGTGCAATGGTTTGATGTCTAGTATACGCTCTATACCTTTTCTTGCAACTGCCTTCGCGCTCCGATATTCGCGTTGGGGCGTGACACATCCCTTCATGTCTTAACGGTCAAATCATTTAATCCCGACCGTTCATCCTGAAATCTAGGGGCAGTTATCTTCTCTTTCCTTATAAAAGAAAACCCCATCTCCTTTAGAAGACACCCTTTCGAAATCCATCTTCGACTTCCTTGTCTTCTTCTGCCCTTTTGTGCCCTCACTGTTCTCCGGCGAAGGACTTCTGAAAAACCCTGAAATCTCCATCCTCCTCGAAGAAAGGTAGGATCTTGGAACTCTCTTCAGCATTTCTATCACTCCTTTACTGGTGCCCTGAGCCTTATCCATTCTCTTTCTTTAGATGGACTCATCTAGGGCTCCGGAATCCACCCAGATGACCCCTGATCAACTCGTGAGACTTGCTAAGATTCCCATCTGCCCAGGGAAGGTTGTAGATTTCTCCCATCTTACTGGAAGTCTAGCGTAGGTAGAGGACACCCTCAATGCCATGGGTTAGACCAAGTTGTGCCAGATTTCAGAATCCACTGTTGAAAATGCCGTTAGAACTTTTTATGTCACCATGGAAATCTCATCTGGAAATACAGTGTTCGGTTATGTCAAAGGAACCAAGATCTCTATTTCTGAGGAACTGCTGGTTGAGATGTTGGAGTGTCCAAACTCCGGGCATAAGCTTAATGAAGTTATACCTTTGGAAAAGCAGAAATTGGGCATTATTGGGAGTTTGGCCTCTATTAGCAAGAAAAGTCTGTTTGTAAATGAGCTGTCAGCCGAAAAGAGACTGATTCATTCAGTGATTACAAACATTGTGACCCCTAGAGCCGGAACCCACTCATCTATCACCTCTAGAGATGGGAACTTGTTGTTTTGGGCTATTCAAAGACACAAAGTGAATTTGGCTGGAATCATTTTGGATAGAATGATAGCTGCTAAGAATCTTTAAGAATCTTTTCCCTATGGACCTTTGTTCTCCCTGATCTTTAAGAGATACTCAGTAGATCTGTCAAGAGAAATATCTATTGGAATTAAAGAGAAGATTGGGATCACTACCTTGAGAAGAAGCCATTATTCCTTGGTCAACAAGAAGCAAAATCTTTGGCTAAAAGACTCAGTGCCTGAATGTGATCATGAAGTTTTTCCTGATGAACCTCTTGTTCCTTCTGTTCCTCAAATGATTCAATAAGAGATAGAGCCTCAAGAACAAGTTAGATCTGAAGTCACAGTTCAGACCCAAAAGCAAGTAGATCAAGTTCCTGTTTTCTCCTCATTTTCTGAACCTGAGGCACCTGAGGAAACTATTAATGAAGTATTAAGAGATATTAGAGGCAAAGGTATTGCATCTGATGACATTCCTGTAGAAACATATTTTGAAGAAAGAGAGCATCACTTCTCCCCTTCTCACTTTGAGACTCGACCAAGGTCTCAGGGGGAGAGTAGCAACAACCTTCATACCATTTTGGACCTATTGGGCAAGCAACAAGAAAACCTGTTAGTCCTTCAAATGCAAATAGAGTTTATTGATGTCAAGTTTGATAGTCTATCTGATGAGGTTAAGCAAATGAAAGATTTGCTGCTTCAGTTAGTGTGCCAGTAGGGCACTTCTTGGCCATCAGGGCCTGCTTTCCATCAGCAGCAAGAAGAACCTGTTCATGTCCAAGAATCTCAACCACCAAAACCTGAAGTACCAGCTCAGGAACAACAGTCAACACAAGATCGATCCCAGCAGGTTGAGCAGCAACCTGAGCATCAGTAGGACCAGGAGCCAGAATCCCAAGTACAAGAACATGTTGAACCAGTTCCTGATCAGCACAAGGAGCCTGAGCCATAGGATAAGCAGCATAGTGTGGAGGAACAGCCTCTTGAGCAGCAGAAAGATTTAGAGCATGAGGCACAATTAGCTATGGTAGTGTTTCAACCTCAAGTGGAGCAACAACAACAGTCTGTGTTAGAAAAGCAGTCAGTGGCAGTGGCAGCAGCAGAGGCTTCCCAGCCCAGGCAGGTTTCCCAGATGGAATCTATGGCTAAGAGACCCCTGGAGTCCTCTTCTAATTTGCAAACCTTAAGAGGAAAGTGAAGCGCAGACTGGTCAAAAATGGTGACCCAGTCTTCCCTCCTCCTTCTAGACCAATTCATTCTACTCCAGCTCCATATGTTAAGCCTCCTCCAGATCCTAAAAAGCCAACTCCAGTTGAGCCTCAACCCACTGCACCCTCTGCACCTACTCCTTTCACCACTGAAATTCCCTCACAATCCACTTTTTCTGATCCTCCTCCCCTTGCATCCATTCCAGGGGATCCATTCCACCAGGACATCAAATTCAAAATCTACCCAATGAAATACCGGTTCAAACCTCCCAAACCTCTCACTCTCACTCTTTCCACTCAACCTCCTCAGTATTTTTCTTGTCTTCCCACTGCTTCAAGAACAGACTCCAAGAAAACACTTCTCCATCTAGCTGAAATACTTCCCAGTATTCAGCTTTCCTCATCTAGTGGACCCAAACTTGGAGACAATCCTTCTAAACTCCTTCCACCCTTTTGGTATGCCTTCATGTACCACTCTGAACATCACATGAATCTGTTCAGAGAATATCTATCTATTCGTGCTTTCCTTGAAGTTCATGAGATGCCAGGGTTCACCTTCAAACATTGGCTTCCTATTCTTCTCAGAACTTCACATATTTCAGTTGAGGAACTTCAATTCATCTCTCAGAAAAGTCATAGTTTGACTCCTAAGGAGTTCCTTGATCTCTATCCAGGAGAAGCAGCCAATATCAACAATCCCAATCTAGAAACCAATTTTTAATTGTCCAACATCACCTATCCTTGAGGTTTCATGATATGTTTGAACATTTTATCTAGGACTCTCAGGCCAAGTACAACAGAATGAAGACTTTCAATTTTGACAAATTCAAATTGGGATTGCCTGATGTTTCTAAAGGCCAATGGGACAATCTGCTAAGAGGTCAAAGAGAAATCATTCCCTCCATGACTGTGGCCTTACCCTCTGGACTGCATCCATCCTTTATAGGAGCACTTTCCTTCAGAAGAGATTTTGTTGAAGTAGTATTCAACAGATTCATCCGCATTGCCACTAGGTTCAAAATTAAATACAAGCTCAAATTGTCTTTCCAAAGATTTGTGTTCCTCCAAATCTCTACGAACCCCCATCATCAGTTGGATTTCCAGTTATGTTTTGCTGAATCTGAGAGACTCAATGAAGATCAATGGGCAGCTGCCTATCCCTCTTACCACTCTGACTGTGAAAAGATGAAGCTCTCTCTTTATGAATTCCAGTCCAAGATTCTTAAGGATCTGAGGAAGAACATTGGTCATAAATGGGCTCAAAGGTACTTAAGTGTATTATCAAGCCAAAGATGCAGCTGTGGACCGAGGCCTGCACTGGAACATCTCTGTCCATGAGTTTCTTTTTCTTGCAGCCTCTAAGAAGTTTGTTTCCCTTAGGTATCGTCTGAGCAGGGACAAATTCCACTCCAAGATAGGCTGGTTCCATAGGCGCCACATCAAATCTCATAGGAAACTACCTACTACTAATCCCTCCTACAACATTGACCTCTCCTTGTTTGAAAATTTCTTTTGTGAAAATGAGACAAAGCTCTGGGAACTTCTCAAACCATATTTTGCTCAAATTCCCAGATCTTTGTACTTGCCTAGCTCCTTATCTAAATTTTAAACACTATGCTTTATATTTGTTTTTTTTTTTTCTGAATGCAGCTATGATCTTTCTTCCCTACTTATTTCATGCTTTCCTTGTGGTTTGTTACCCATTCTGTTAATGCCACAAAGGGGGAGAAAGAGGAAATCTTAAAAAAAAGATTCACTGTTCTTTACTATCTATTTTAAAGTTTTTGTCATTAACAAAAAGGGGGAGAATTTTTTAGAAACTACCCCTAAGAAAATCTAAAATATTGATGATATAGTATATATCATGTTTTTACTATAACAAAATCTTAAAATAGACTATCTACAAAATAAATGAATATCAAAATATATATGCATACAACTGTGTGATAAACTTCATCGTCAAATTTTCTAAGTCCACGGACTCTCTCTATGTCCTACTGAACTGTTGACTTTGACTGCTAACTTCGACTCCTTCAGAATGAAGTTAAACAACCTCCAAATTTTTCTAAGTCCACAACTTTATATGTAATTCGACTGATAACTCCGACTGGTACAGTCGAATGCCTTACAAAATTCAATACTTGATTCGACTGTCATCTTCAACTGCCACAGTCGAATGCCTCAGAAATCGTATATAGTATTCGAATGCTATAGTCGAATAGCCTTGTCTTTTCTCAGAAGTCGAATTACCTTGTTAATCCTTTCTAGAGTCGAATCACCTCTACTCCTTCAGTCGAATTGTATGTTCTTATGCATTCGACTTCACTGATAATTCTGTACTTAATACCTTTTTCTGATCTGTTTTAGGCTTAACACCTACTGTAAGCTTATCTCCTAATCTTTTCACATCTTTTTTTATGGATCTTTTATATCGTATTAATCCATCAAAATATCATTATTGTATTATTTTCTCTGACAGGACAAGTCATATTAAACTTAAAATATTCATCTAAATCTTGGCAAACTATTTCTGAAATATTTTTAATCTGAGCCTTGTGGTCTTCACATCTTTGCTCCGAATCTTCATGGATTCATTAGACACTATGCATTTATGAATTCTCAGGGGCATGGCATCTGACAAGACTCACCTACCACTGATAGACCCATGCTTTACCTTTTTAGCCTAACTGTCTGTCTACTCCTTCTATCTGAATGCCTGTGATACAAGGTTTCCATACCTTCTTTCTGTATTCTTCTGACTCACATACCTCAAAGGTATGGAGATACTCTTCTCTTTTGTCTTGTCTTTGTGCAGTCATTTATTGGAGCTCATTTTTAGCATGTCCCTTTCAGAGTTCACTCCGAAGAGAAAGAGCTTATCTTCTAGCTGTGAAAATTGCACTCCTTCTGAAGATCTTGGAAAGAAGCAAAACTGAAAGACTTCTAGATAACAAACACTTCAAGACCCAAAGGATCCTAGAGATCTCTTGAAACAGACATATTGCAAACGACCACAAGCTCCAATGGCTATTTTCTAAATGGCTATTTTTCTGAAGTTTATAAAAGGAGCTCAAGTTTGAAAAGAACAACAAGGAAGCACATACAAGCCTTTACTGTTCTTGAAAGCATCATTCAAATCCTTCATGTCTTCTCAAGTCTGAGATCTTTACTTCAGAAAATATTCTCTAAAGTTCTGTGTTGGGTGGCAACTGTAATTGCCTATTTTTCTTCAAGTCCACCCTTGCATTTCATATAGGATTCATTCTCATTTCTGATCTCTTAATCCTTCTGAAGTCTGTGTGTGTTTGTGCTCAGATCTGAGGCAAACACACAAGTGTTTCTTTATTATTCTTGTGTAATTTCTGCAGAAGTCTGGTTCTGCATTTCCCCTCCTGTGAAGGGAAGACCTTGTGAAAGATAGTTGTTGTACCCCTGTTTAGGGAAAACTTGCTTGGGAGAAAGTGGGTTTGTAATTCCTCTCAAGGGTGAGAGAAGGCCAATTTATTAGCATATAGTGGAAATCTCAAGTGGTTGGCTTGAGGACTGGATGTAGGACTTCCATGTGGGAAGGGCCGAACCAGGATAAATCCCTGTGCATTCATTGTGTGATTGTTTCCGCCTTGTCTACACTTGAATCACACACCCACACTATGCTCTAACAATTTATTTAGAGTTGTGCAATTTCATAAGCAAATTTTTAAAAGGGAAGAAGTCCTATTCACCCCCGATCTAGGACATTCTTAGTACCATTTCGATCCAACATATTCAGCCTCTACAGTGGATAGAGCTACTTAATGTTGCTTTTTAGAAGCCCATAAAATTAGGCATCCACCTAGATATTAACACAAGCCACTAGTACTTTTTCTATCAAGCTTACAACCAGCATAATCAGCATCATAGTAAGTAATTAAATCTAACTTGCAACCAGTAGGATACCAAATTCCAAGTTCACATATTCCAACAAGATATTTAAAAATCCTTTTGACAGCTAACATGTGACTTTCTTTAGGATTGGCTTGAAACGTAGCACATATGCACACACTATACTGAATATCTGGTCTAGAGGTTGTGAGGTAAAGTAGAGAACCAATCATACCTCTGTAGGTCTTTGGATCTACTGACTTAATAAATGAATCTTCCTATAGTCTTACATTTATTGCCATTGGTGTGCTTGAATGCTTAAGGTGATGAAAGTCAAAATTTTTCAGAAGGTCTTTCACATACTTTGTTTGACTTATGAAAATCCCTTCACTAGTTTGATGTACGTGCAATCCCAAAAAGAATTGTAAGTCTCCCATCAAACTCATTGCTGTTGGGTTGAGTGTGAATATAATACATTTCTCCTCACATTTTGATGATGACAAGTTGTGATTTTAATACATATCAATTGGAACATGTGAAATACATCACACCTGAAATAATAATATTCAAAAGCATGTTCCAAGTACTTTATCATTTATATTGATGATAACTCATTGACTAATGATTTATGTGTTTAATTCTCAGGGATAATCATTTATTACAAGGGTAGTGTCGACACACCCCATGATGGTGTCGACCACAATGTTCCAAGCCCTAAGCCAAAACAGAAGAATTGGTCAACTAGTGTCGACACTAGACCAGGGCAGGTCGACACTAGAGGCAGTTCCCAGAGAATCTGTTCACAGGTCTCTTCAGTCAGGTCGACACAGATGCAGGCATGGCGACACTAGATGGCCCTCCCAGAAGGCCTGTTTTACTGTCTGGGACAGGGTGTCGACACTGGATCATCTCAGGTCGACACTAGAGACCTCTCCCACGGAATTGTTTTACCAGTCTGGGACAGTGTGTCGACACACCTCAAGGGCAGGTCGACACACTCTGGAATCTCTGTGACTTAAACTTTGTCCTGGACACGTGGCACCCTAGGGATTTGTTGGATTAGCCTTGGATCGTGTGCCCACGACCCTCAAAGTACACTTGACTATTAGGGGTATAAATACCCTCCTATTGGCCATCCAACATGCAAAAACCCTTTCAGAGCCTCCCAGAAGTCTTGTTGGCGGCTAGAAGGTTCCTCCCTGTTCTTGTCTTCTTGGTGCTTCCTCAAGCCAAATTCTCATTTGTTCAAGCATGAGAACTGGAGATTGATCGTTGAAGAAGCAATTGGATCAATCAAGGAAGCAAATCAAGTAGAAGCTGACTCTTGTGAAGAATTCAAGGAAGATCCTGAAGATCAGATTGCAGAGCATCGCCCAGGAACTTCCAGAGATCAAAGACCTTCACAATTCGACCTTCTACAAGGGAGTACATCTGAAGAGAAAAGCTATCAATACAATTCTCATCTTCATTTTTCTCTTTTGAGTGATTCTGTAACGGCCCCGGCGCCCGGGTCCCCGGCTCCCACCAAGGATCCGATCGTCGGCACCGCCGCCCATGGGTCTGGAGACTCGGAAGGGCTAACGGATCGGTCTAACGAGATATGTGATGGAAAGTAAGTAAAGACAAATGTACTAAAAATGTACCAACAAGTGCAAGAAGAAGTCTAACACAACGTGCAAGTCTAGTACAAGTCCCAAAGTAGTAAATGCACAAGTGCAGAACGGAAAAGGAATAACACGTCCCTTAGGGGCATACCCCAAGGGTGAAGTACAGACTGGGGGAAACACTGCCACTAGAGACGCCAGTACTGCGGGCCGTCTCCTCGCTACACCGCGGAGGGAACTGCTGTGAAGTCTCACCTGCAAAACATGGAGTGAGCTTCACGAAGAAGCCCAGTGGGACTACCATCTCCCACTGGTTCAAATGCATATATAGACTAGAGCAAAATAATAAATAAGCAGTAGTAAGGCTATCTACTAAACAGAGTAAAGTGCGGAAGCGTGAAAGAAATACACAGTCGTCGGTCTAAGCCACTCGGCGGGACCGAAAATCCGTGTAAACCAAGGCACCACGAGAACCCAGCTGTAAACACAGACAGTGAACTGCCTGGACAAGTACACTAGCTACAATACCCTATTCTAGTCAACCGGTCAGGTGCGCCACGCGTCTTATCCTCGACCAACGGTCCATGTCTAACACCTCCCGTCGGAGTGAGATGCGGAACCACAAGTACCAAACTGCGTAGTCTAGCCGGACTACGGTCCCACGCCTGGCCCTCTAGGCGGGGTACCAGAAACCACGTAGAGTGAGCAGCGAGAACGGACTAGCTGAACTGCGCCGTACGAGTCACACACTACGGCGTCCAGTCTCAGTCTCAGTACGAGAGCTCCACAAACGACCACGTCGCTGTCCCACCTATTTCCCCTACTGCTACCAGAGTCAACGACTCGAGCAAACCCCACCGTCTGGAGCAACACCCTCTGACAAGACGCGCGGGAACCGGTGGTCCAGGTAATGGTAACAACCTGTCTCGCGAACAAGCCCTCAAGTGCCTAGCACCGGGCGAAGAGAGAGAGACTAGCAGTAGCATGTACTAGGAACAACCACAGGTGCCGAGAAAAACCGAGTCGCAGCGGGAAGCAAACACTGAGCAGGTTGCCAAGTCCTTCTCTAGATGAGAAGGTGACAGCCTGGGTGCCTTCAGGAAGGCGACACTTAGGCCGGCGCAACCCTAGCTGATCTGGTTGCGACATAGGCTATGTCGCAACCATGTCAGTGCTCCAGAACAGCCCTGAAACCGGAACGGGGAAAAGCAGGAAGAAGGCGACTGCCTCCATGTCACCACCAAGAAGGCGACATAGATGATTGTCACCTTCAGGAGTTCCTGAAGGCGACGCATCGATGTGTCGCCACCTGATGGCGACACCAAAGGTGTCGCCTTCACAGTGCACAAACACACCGAGGCTCCCTTCTTCAGGGCCTCAACCACACCACAACCACAACCATGGGGAGGGGAGCATGAAGGCAATTAATCATGGTTCTAAAGAGTTCAAACCACCCTCTAGAAAACCCCAACAAGCGCACAAAGCCTACATCACATGCATCTCACTCAACATGGAGAACCCTCAAACCCCAATCAAACCATTGCATGCAAGGAAACCACAAAACCACAATCACACAAGCAGGAAACCAACCTAGCATGGTAGATCTAGGCTTGGAAGGGGGGGGGGGTGAGGATCCTAGGAAGTGGATGTAGGGGAGGGTTTGGGTTCCCTACCTCGAGATGAAGATCCAACCTCAAGGGCCCTTCTCGTAGGCTAGCAACCTCCACCTCCGAGCTCCGACGATCCACGAGCCTCCTCCCATGAACCGAGCACCTCCTCCCTGAAGAGCATCCATGCATGCCAAGAGAGAGAGGAAGAACAGAGAGAAGAGAACCAAGTAAAGGAAAAACACAAAACCACATCACCCTACTTGCAAGAGAGCCAAGAAGGCCTCCCAAGCTCCACGGAGCTCCCAAGCTCCAGTTCGCCGGAGAAGAAGAGTTTTCTCGAGAGAGAAGGCCGAACTGGGGCTTGTGCTCACGGCTTGGGCACTTAAACCTTTGAACATGAGAACACGACAGGGGTGCGTCGCCTTCCTTTACTGAAGGCGACATACATCCTGTCGCTATCCCCGGTCAATGGTCAAGCTGACCAGCGACCTGCCACGTGTCAGCCATGCAGGCCTGACACCAGGTCGCGACGGAGGACCCGTCGCCTTCCCACTGTCGCAGGTTGACACCTGTCACCTCTCTTCAGACAGCAAAATGACAAAGTCGCATGTTGCTGGCAGCAGAGAGAAAGTGACAGCTTGGCCGTCGCGTTCCCAAGCAGAACGCGACCACCACCCTGTCGCCTTCAGAAGGCGACAGACAGGGTGTCGCTACCCTTGACGAAGGGTGACTGGTCAAAGGTAACATGGGATGCTACAATCTAACCAACAAAAAAAAATAATTCGTGCTCGAAATTCAGGGCGAAACCAGGAAACAAAAGTAAAACAGCGTACCTGTCACTCGAACAAGTAGGAAACTGCTCCCGCATCTCGTCCTCGGCTCCAAGTGGCCTCGCCACCAGCGCGGTGCTCCCAAACCACCTTGACGAGAGGGATACTCCTCCTGCGAAGCTGCTGCACTCTGCGGTCCACCACCTGACTGGGTACTCCGGCACGGACAAGTCGGGGGGTCCTCAAGCTGCGAGTGGCGAGCACGTGCGATGGATCGGCATGTACTCCTCAGCTGCGAAACGTGGAAGACGTCGTGAACACCTGCCAACTCAGACGGAAGGGCTAACCGGTAAGAGACCTCGCCCACGTGCTCCAGGATGGAAAAAGGGCCAACAAACCTCGGGCTGAGCTTGCCCTTCTTCCCAAACCTGAGAACGCCTTTGGTAGGCGAGATCCGAAGGAACACTCTGTCGCCAACCTTGAACTGAAGCGGTCTCCTGCGGACGTCGGCATAGCTATCTGTCTGCTCTGCGCTGTCTGCAACCTCTTCCGGATCAGCCTCACCGAGTCTGCACACTGTTGAACTAGCTCGGGACCCAGCAACTGCCTCTCGCCAACTCGTGCCAGTGCAACGGTGTGTCCTACGGCGACCATACAGAGCCTCGTAGGGCGCCATCCCGATGCTGGAGTGAAAGCTATTATTATAGGAAAACTCCACCATGGGAAGGTGCGACTCCCACGTGCCGCCCCAGTCTAGGCAACACGCTCTCAACAAGTCCTCGAGGTCTTTATAGTCCGCTCAGACTGCCCGTCTGTCTGTGGGTGGTACGCCGAACTCAGCCTCAGCTCAGTGCCAAGTGCACGTTGAAAGCTGCGCCAAAAACGAGAGTTGAACCTCGGATCTCTATCTGAAACAATAGAGACCGGGGTTCCGTGCAAAGGCACCACTCTGTCCACAAACAACCGAGCGGTCTGTCAACTGACCAAGCTGCTCTGACTGGAAGAAAGCGAGCGGTCTTCGTCAACCTGTCAACGATGACCCAAACGCTGTCGTGCCCCTGAGAGGTACGAGGTAAGCAGAAGAAACAAAGTCCGTGGTGATATGCTCCCACTTCCACATTGGAATGGGAAGCGACTGCAACTCACCACCAGGATGCTGGTGCTCTGCCTCGTCTGTTGGCAGGTAAGGCAACGCGAACAAACTCGCGATATCTCTCTTCATCCCCGGCCACCAAAAGAGTACCCTCAAGTCATGGTACATCTTGGTAGAGCCTGGATGAATAGAGTATCGCGACCGGTGAGCCCGGACAGTACCTCCTCCCTGGCGTCCTCTGGAACGTGGGAGTCTACCTCGGAAACGAACCTCGCTGTCCTCGTCCAGTGCTACCTCAGCAACCGCAACACGCATCACGTCTGTCAAGTCCTCGTCTGCACACTGAGCCTCAAGTACCTATTGAAGGATCCACGGACGAACGGTCAGGACGGCTGCCACTGCCCTCTCCCGGAGGCTCGACGGCACAAACACACTCTGCGCGGCGTCCTCCAGGAGTCTCCAGTGTCTAACCAACAAAGAACTCAAGTGGGCTCTCCTACTCAAAGCATCTGCCACGACATTAGCTTCCCTGGGTGATAGGAAAGACTAAAGTCATAGTCCTTCAAGTATTCGAGCCACCTGCGCTGCCTGAGGTTGAGATCCCTCTGCATGAAGACATACTGTAAGCTGCGGTGGCGGTGAAGACCTCGAACACCTCACCGTACAAGTAGTGCCTCCACAACCTCAAGGCAAAAACGACCGCTGCAAGCTCCAGGTCGTGCGTCGGGTAGTTCTGCTCATGCTTCTTCAGCTGACGAGAACCATAGGCAACTACTCGACCGTGCTGCATCAACACAAGCACCCAAACAGTACCCGAAGCGTCTGTGTAGACAACAAAGCGCCAGTGCCAGAAGGAACGACAAGGATGGGAGCTGAAGTCAGTCGACTCTTCAGCTCCTGGAAACTCTGCTCGCACTCTGTCGTCCACACAAACCGGGTCTCCTGCCTGGTCAAACGGGTCAAAGGCTCTGCAACTCTGGCGAAGTCCTGCACGAACCTCCTGTAGTAGCCTGCCAGCCCCAAGAAACTGCGAACCTTAGCAACTGAAGTGGGCTGGCCCCAAGAAACAACGGCCTCAACCTTGGCGGGATCGACCGCCACACCTGCACCAGAAACAACGCGCCCTAGGAAGTGCACCTCCTTTAGCCAAAACTCACACTTGCTGAACTTGGCATAAAGTTGGTGACTCCTCAAAATTTGCAAAACCAGTCTCAAGTGAACCTCGTGCTCCTCCGCCGTCGCTGAGTACACCAGGATGTCGTCGACGAACACCACTACGAACCGGTCCAGGTACTCGCTGAAAACACTGTTCATCATCTCCATAAACGCTACTGGGGCATTCGTGAGCCCAAAAGGCATCACGACAAACTCCAAGTGGCCGTAGCGGATGCGAAAGGCTGATCTCGGAACGTCTGACTCCCGAATCCGTAACTGGTAGTAACCCGACCTCAAGTCGATCTTCGAGAACACTGAAGCTGTCTGCAACTGGTCAAATAGGTCATCGATCCTGGGCAAAGGATACTTATTCTTCACGGTAACCTGATTCAGCTGACGATAATCAATACACATTCTCAGACTACCATCCTTCTTCCTCACAAACAACACAGGCGCTCCCCACGGCGAGCGGCTAGGACGAATGAAGCCCAACGCAAGCAACTCCTTTAGTTGGCGCTTCAACTCCCACAGCTCCGCCGGCGCCATCTGGTACGGTGACTTGGACGCAGGCATCGTCCCCGGAAGCAACTCAATGGAGAAATCTACCTCCCGCTCAGGCGGCAACCCAGGTAGATCCTCCGGAAACACGTCAGCAAACTCAAAACAACGGCACGTCAGAAAAAAACCAACTCACCCGAGTAGAGAGGCATAAACGGAAGCCAGAAAATCAACACAACCGTCTAGGATAAGACGCCGAGCTCTACAGAAAGAAACAAAGGGTCGGCGGACAGACCGGGTACCTCGGAAGCAAAGCACAGGGCTCCAGGTAACTCGAACGCACGGTCTTCCGCTGACAATCTACCAAAGCAGAGTGTGCCTCTAACCAGTCCATGCCCAAAATGGCATCGAAGTCGTGGAGCTGTAAGGCAAACAGTCTGGCTGGTAGCTGGTGGCCCTACACCTCGACGGTGACACCCTCCAAGTAACCAAGGGTACGAACGAAGACACCCGTCGGAAGCTCAACAGCTAGGTCGCAGGTCCGCTCCGGAGCAAACTCGGTCAAAGTAGCAAAGAACTCCTCTGAAGCAAACAGTGCGTAGCACCCGGATCAATCAAAACTCTAGCATCTCTACCAAGGATGGGAATCGTACAGACGACCAGATTAGAGGCCTCCGCCTCCTCTCTGGTGATGTTCATCACCCGACCGCGTCCACGACCTCGCTGAGGTTGCTGCTGCTGCTGCTACTGGCGCTGAGGTGGCTGTGGTGGACGGTACTGCGCCTGAGGTGCCTGCTCCTGTTGCTGCCTCAATGGACACTCTCGCTTGAAGTGCCCCTCCTGCCCGCAGTGGTAACAACCCGTACCCTGCTGGCTCTGCTCTCCTCCCTGCTGGACGGACTGCTCTGCTGGAAACTGCAAGGTCTGACGCCTCTGCTGCTGCGAGTGACGCCTGCCTCCATGAGTGAACAACTTCTTCAACTTCGAGGTCAGGCCAGCATCGTCTGTTCCCGAAGAGGAAGAAGAAGACACACTCCCCCGACTGCCCACGGGGCGCTGATACGGAGAAGATCTCCCTGAACCTCCACTCTGCTGCGGCTGAAACCGACACTCCCACTCCAGGGCCGTAGCTCTCGCCACTGCTACTGACAAGGTGTCGCAGAGGTGACCAGCCATGGCCCACCTTAAGTCGGGACGTAGCCCACTAATGAACCGCTCGGTACGAGCCTGCTCACTAGCTGCCACGTGGGGAACGTGTCGAAGTAGCTGCAAAAACCTCTGATGGTACTGTCCCACAGTTAAGTCTCCCTGGACTAACTCGTGAACAAGTCCCTCCTCTCCCGGAAGACATAGTCGGGAAGGTACTCGCCGAGGAAGGCCTCGAGAAACTACTGCCAAGAGATCTGCTCCAACCTCCTGCCCTGAAACCTGGTCAGCCTCACTGCTCGCCACCACCCATGGGCTGACCCCTTCAGCTGATATACTGCCAAACGAACTTGATCCAACTCTGCACAGTCCATGGTCTCGAAGGTGCGCTCGAGCTCATGGACCCAACTCTCAGCTCTATCCGGATCGCGGTCGCCTGCAAACGTAGGAGGTCGAAGACGAAGGAACCTCTCCAGAAGCACGGTGCGGTCCTCAGGTGCTGCTGCTGCTACTGGAGTCTGCTGCCGAACTACGGGTGGTACCTCTAGCTGAGCCGGTGCTGCCTACGGGGTCGGTGGTGGCTGCTCCTCTGCTGCCATCTCTGCAAACTGTGAACCTCCTGTTGGCATCTGCTGGTACGGCTGGTACTGCTGCTGCGGCGGGTACTGCCACGGACCCTGAAACATCGCTCTCCACCACTGCTCCATGACGGCCGGCGGGGGTGCAGTTGGATACCACTGCTGCCCCTACTGCTGCTGCGGTCCTCCTTGCGGCAACGGGTCGTCAGGCTGCTCGAACTGCTGGGGCTGAGCACCGAACAGCACCTGCTCGGCAGCAACCGAACTGTCCGACTCGGTCTCTTGACGCTCCACCAAGTTATGAGCCTGCCTGTGAGTGAGTGGAGGCATGATCTGCAAAACAGCCAGATTTAGTTAATGACACTTAAGACTCCGACGGCTAGCAGTGTTCACTTATACTTCCTAAGGGACTTTACGTCATTACTCATTTCCACCAAAAGTCTTGGTAGACCCCTTGCTCTGATACCACTGTAACGGCCCTGGCGCCCGAGTCCCCGGTTCCCACCAAGGATCAACCGTCGGCACCGGCCCACGGGTCTGGAGACCCGGAAGGGCTAACGGATCGGTCTAACGAGATATGTGATGGAAAGTAAGTAAAGACAAACGTACTAAAAATGTACCAACTAGTGCAAGAAGAAGTCTAACACAACGTGCAAGTCTAGTGCAAGTCCCAAAGTAGAAAATGCACAAGTGCAGAACGGAAAAGGAATAACACGTCCCTTAGGGCATACCCCGAGGGTGAAGTACAGACTGGGGGAAACACTGCCACTAGAGACGCCAGCAGCTATGCGGGCCCGTCTCCTCGCTACGCGCGAAGGGAACTGCAGTGAAGTCTCACCTGCAAAAACATGGAGTGAGCTTCACGAAGAAGCCCAGTAGGGACTACCAATCTCCTACTGGTTCCACATGCATATATAGACTAGAGCAATAATTAAATAAAGCAGTAAGGCTAATCTACTAAACAGAGTAAAGTGCGGAAGCATGAAAGAAATACACAGTCGTCGGTCTAAGCCACTCGGCGGGACCGGAAAACCCGTGTAAACCAAGGCACCACGAGAACCCAGCTGTAAACAAAGACAGTGAACTGCCTGGACAAGTACACTAGCTACAGTACACTACTCTAGTCAACCGGTCAGGTGCGCCACGCGTCTTATCCTCGACCAACGGTCCATGTCTAACACCTCCCGTCGGAGTGAGACGCGGAACCACAAGTAACCACAACTACCGTAGTCTGGTCGGACTACGGTCCCACGCCTGGCCCCTCTAGGCGGTACCGGAACCACGTAGAGTGAGGCAGTGAGAACGGACTAGCTGAACTGTGCCGTACGAGTCACATACTACCAGCGTCCCATCTCAGCTAAGAGAGCTCCACAAATGACCACGTCGCTGTCCCACTGTTTTCCCCTATTGCTACCAGAGTCAACGACCGAGCAAACCCCAGTCTGGAGCAACACCCTCTGACATAGACGCGCGGGAACCGGGGGTCCCAGGTAATGGTAACAACCTGTCCGCGGACAAGCCCTCAAGTGCCTAGCACCGGGCGAAGAGGAGAGAGACTAGCAGTAGCACTTGTACTAGGAAACAGCACAAGTGCCGAGGGAAAACCGGAGTCGCAGCGGAAGCAAAACACTGAGCAGGTGCCAAGTCCTTCTCTGGCTGAGAAGGCGACAGGCTGGTGTCGCCTTCAGGAAGGCGACACTTAGGTCGGCGCAACCCAGCGATTGGTTGCGACATAGGCTATGTCGCAACCCATGTCAGTGCCCCAGAACAGCCCTGAAACCGGAACGGGGGAAAAGCAGGAAGAAGGTGACTGCCTCCATGTCGCCACCAAGAAGGTGACATAGATGCTGTCGCCTTCAGGAGTCCTGAAGGCGACGCAGCGATGTGTCGCCACCTGATGGCGACACCAAAGGTGTCGCCTTCACAGTGCACAACACACGAGGCTCCCTTCTTCAGGCCTCAACCACACCACAACCACAACTGTGGGGAGGGGAGCATGAAGGCAATTATCATGGTCTCAAGAGTCAAACCACCCTCTAGAAACCCCAACAAGCATGCACAAAAGCCTACAATCACATGCATCTCACTCAACATGGAGAAACCTCAAACCCCAATCAACCATTGCATGCAAGGAAACACCAAACCACAACACACAAAGCAGGAAACCAACATAGCATGGTAGATCTAGGCTGGAAGGGGGGGGGGTGAGGAGCCTAGGAAGTGGATCAGGGGGAGGATTTGGGTTCCCTACCTCGAGATGAAGATCCAACCTCAAGGGCCTTCTCGTAGGCTAGCAACCCTCCACCTCCGAGCTCCGACGATCCACGAGCCTCCTCCCACGAACCGAGACCTCCTCTCCCCTGAAGAGCATCCTGCATGCCAGAGAGATAGGAAGAACAGTGAGAGAGAGAACCACAAGGTAAAAGGAAAACACAAAGACCACATCACCACCTTGTAAGAGAGCCAGAAGACTCCTCCCAAGCTCCACGGAGCTCCAAGCTCTAGTTCGCGGAGAAGAAGAGTTTTCTCGGAGAGAAGGCCGAACTGGGGCTTGTGCTCACGGCTTGGGCACTAAACCTTTGAACATGAGAAAGCGATAGGGGGTGCTTCGCCTTCCTTTACTGAAGGGACATACATCTGTCGCTATCCTCTGGTCAATGGTCAAGCTGACCTGCGACCTCGCCACGTGTCAGCCATGCAGGCCTGACACCAGGTCGTGACGGAGGACCCGTTGCCTTCCCACTGTCGCAGGTTGACACCTGTCACCTCTCTTCAGACAGCAAAACGACAAAGTCGCATGTTGCTGGCAGCAGAGAGAAAGCGACAGCCTGGCCGTCGCGTTCCAAGCAGAACGCGACCACCACCCTGTCGCTTCAGAAGGCGACAGACAGGTTGCGCTACCCTTGACGGAGGGCGACTGGTCAAAGGAACATGGGATGCTACAGATTCTGAGATTGTGCATGGGTTGTTGCATGAGTCTCAGAATTAACTCTTGTTGGACTAGATCTGTTGCTAGAGGATCTGAGTCTTGGTTTTCTGCAAGTTGTTTGTGAGCCGTCGAGCTCAGTGGTTTTGAGGCGTCGTACTCATGGTGTTGTTGAGCAGTATTGCTCAGGGTTCTAGATAGTCTTACTTTAGAGTTGTGTGAGTGTAAACTCAGGTGATTGGAGTGTCAGGCTCCAGTGGGTGTGTTGTACCCAGGTGATTAGTGGATCCTCCATGTGTGAGGGGTGGATGTAGGAATCACATGGTGTGGATTTCCGAACCAAGTAAAAATCTCTATGCATGATCTGATTGGGGTTGAATTTATCCTTCGTTAGATGCATGCATAGGATCGTTTGAATTCATCTAATCAATTTGTTCACACCACTCTGTTTGCAAAACTCACTCAATGATCTTCAGACTGTGAAATCTGTGTTCATTTGTCTCTGATTCAAGAGTTCTTAAAATGGTTAAGCTTCTGCATTAGTAGGCCTAGATCTATTAACCCCCCCCCCTCTAGATCTTGTCCTCATCATTTCTCGATCCTTCAATTGGATCAGAGCGGGTTAATGTCTATCTATGATCTGATTGATTGCTTCTGTTTGATCTATGTATTAATTGCTTAAACTGTTTGCTTGATGTTCACTGTCTTGTGTGGTTAATCGTCTGGTTCCTACCTTTTGTACTAGAGCTGGTTAAACACTCTAATGTTAGATCTAATTCTTTGGTACATTGATTCTCTGTGAGTAGATATAATAGTCTTTGAGTTTGTGTTGTGTAATGGAAAATTGCCTTAATCTACATGAATTTCCTATTACAATTTCAGAGAATCCCCAAGCTTATTTTCATTGGATTTCTCAAAAGACTCACAAAGGCAAAGAGCAAAAGAAACCCACAAGCACTCAATGGCAAAGAAGAGCTTCAATGATCCAGAAAATCAACAATTCAAAATACTTTGATTCTAACATCACATTTCATAAGATCAGAGCATTCTTCATCCTCTTCAGAACACAAGAGATCAAATAAGTCTAAAGGTCAGGTAAATCAATTCCAGACCCATTTATGTATTCTAATTCTGATTCTGATGCAGATGAAGACATGTCTTATATTGAATGATTGAATTCTGTAAGAAGTTACAAATCTTAATGCAAAGCTGAACACTAAGAATAAAGATTTGAAAAATACTTTAAAACATTGCCATAAAGAAAGTGAAAATTTGAAAAATACACTTGAATGCACCAGAACAATGATAAGGATCTTTCAGAAGAAAATGATAATTTGAAAAATGAAGTTGAAAAATTAAATTCTGAAAAGAAAATTTGGAAGATGAACTCCAAATCTGTGAAATAAACTGAATGGATTGAAAGAAAACCATGAGCTATTGAAATCACAAAGTCATTGATCTGGAAAATGAAAAAGAAGAATTGATTGATCTCAATAACAACTTCAACATTTGATAATGATCAATAAAAAAACAAATCTCTAATATAGCTCATGATCATCAAATAAATGAAAGATGCAAACAACTTGTTGAAGAAAATCATCATTAAAAGGAAGATTGAATGCTTGTACCATGACAAACCATTGGACAATGAATGCAGCAATTTGAGTAATAAAATCGCCGATTTGGAAAAACAAATTGCTCAATTTGAAAATGAAAAGAACAAGATGAAAAATGGTTTGAATGTCATGCTAACAAGCTTCAAATTTCAGAAAAAGGAAGTAATTGCATTAAAATCTAAAAAACAGAAGCTTCAACATGAATTGAAGAATATTCTGTGAGAGATAAGAAAAATAAGAACAAAACAAAATTAACATTTGTTAAATCTGCTGCAAACAAGAACTCTTCTAAGTCTAATGAAAAGCTAGTGAAAGTTCTTGTTCAAAAACAGACAGGGAAAGAGAGGAATGCTAATGTCAAGAGGGCTCATCTACTCCTCCATCAATCCAAGAAGCTCCAGGCAAATTCCAAATTCACATCATGCCAAGAGCTACAAAAAGGTACCTCTTTCTCCTCATGGTAAGCCTCCTCACATGAAAAGGAGATTTCAGCAAATGCATACATGCCAAGGTAAGTACCAGGTAAAAAATGCTCTCATTTGCTTTAATTGTAATAAACCTGGTCATCTTGCCAAACATTGCGGGAATAGAAATCAAAATTTCAATAAACATGCCAATCAGTCCAATGCCTTCATTGTCATAAAATTGGTCATGTTTTAGGGACTGTTGTATGGAATGATTTTTGTTGTGCATGTCAGAAATTCCAGTCTAATGCACATGCTCATATGCATAGGAATACACATTCATGTTCATACTGAAAATGTTCAGAAATTCTATGTGTATAGGCATAGAAATGTTGCACAAAATCATTTATGTCTGCTAATATTAAAAATCCTAAAAATAGAAAACTTCATGAAAACATAGATGCATTGGTCAAGGCAAAAAGAAAATCTGGAACTAATTCTGCTCATAGTTCTATAAAGAAAGAAATGCATCTATACAAAAATTAAAAGCATTTGGATTCAGAATCTTTGTTGTAATCTAACATTGTTCATTGCAGGACCTAAATAAGTGTGGGTCCCAAAACCAGCTTGATCAGCAAGCTGAGAAGTCTTGCAGCCATACATGGTAAAGGATTCAAGATTGGCTGTGCAAGACTAGAAATGACTGGAGAACACAAGTAAAATCCTTGAGAAAGAAATGAAGACTGTTCAGGTAAAATTTCTTTATCATTTCAAACTTGAATTGCTTGAATTGGAATGAATGTTTAAGTTTTATCTGAACAATGAGAAATGTGTTTCAATGCTACTCCCTACAATGAACTTTATGTCATAACAATTGGAATCATGTTTTATTTATCATGCATGCTTAACTGTTATGAGTCTGTATGCATACTAATGCTTTGACTTCTTGGTATATCAAATGATGACATATGGAAAAAAGTTATCTTGTTGGAAACTATCATACGCGTAAGTAAAATACTCTGCCAAGTACCAAAAGTCATGTTATGCTTAAAGCAATTGTACTCATAATCATGTGTGAATTGCATGCTACCTTTTTCATTCCATGCACAAATTAAGGTGGAGTAAATTTGAAAAAGTGCAAAAAAATGATTTTTCAATAAATTTGCCTGTTAATGCATGCTTGATCATGTCATATTCTTTCGGTGTAAACTACTTTGAATGAACATATCTGAATTGCTTTGATGATCATTCAAATCATGTATATCTTATGGGAAGTGAGCCAAAAGAATCTTGAGTGAAATGCTGTAGAAATTCCTTCATGTTTGATTTATCATTTATTGAGAGATGAGGTAGCAAAGAAAAATCCTTGAACTCCACTTCATAGAAACTGAAAAAAAATGTTGACATCTTCACAAAACCCCTTCCTGACAGTAGATTCTTATCTTTAAGGAGAGAAACTTGGTCTTTGTAAATGTCCTTTAGGATTGGGTTGAGTGTTAGGCATCTTCTGAGGGGGAGTTCTTACATCATCATATTCATTTGCTTCCTTAATTCATACTGATCATATCTTCTCCATTTCACTTTTGTTCTTTTTGACAATGAACTCTTCAACTCACATTGTGTTGAACTTCTTGGTATATTAAATGGTGATTTGAAGAAGGACAAGTTCGTTGTCTGGACACTTTCACTATGCGAGAGTATATGTCTCCGCCAAGTACCAAGAAATGAATATGCATTGTTGAGGGGGAGTTTTTGTTGCTCAAAGAGAATTATTTCTGATTTCAAAAACTTGCATATCTTATTCTGATGAAAAGTGGTTGAATCCTCATCTCAGGGGGAGCTAGAAAATTCACAAGTCATATCTTTTGAAAAATTCAAAAACTTTCTTGCATTACATCAATGTCCTTGCATGATGTCCTCATTCAGGTGTCTAGAGTCTCAAAATGATCTTTGAGTGATCTACTATATTCATTTGTCAACTCTCACCTTATTCTTCAAAACTATAGAAATCAGATTTCTTTCAAAGACTGAGGATAATGTGTGCCTTGAATCTAAAATGTTTTTGTTTGCAATTGATGTTGGATATAGATGAGTCTTTTTGTCAAAAAATCTCCAAAATTTGTCAATTCAACAGAGCAATGGCACATGTGCTGAGAAAACTGCACACCTTCACAATGAATGAAGTACCATGTATGTCATGAGGCACTAATGCTATCTCTGTTCAAAGGGGTTCAAAATAAAAAATAAATGAAAAGCAAAATAAATATGTCCTATTCCTTTTTGATGATGACTGAGTAACTGGAAATATTGGTGTCTAAAAAATGTATATTTTCATGTCAAAAGGTCATCATTTACCCCTTTGAGACTTGATAATGGAAATCTTTAGTATCTAGGGACTATAGTGTGTGAAAAGCATTAGTTCTTGAGTGAACAAGATGTATCTCATTTGATAGTTTGTTCAAAAACAAAAATGTCTATATCATTGGAGGAATGTTTTAAAAGAATCATTCTTATCCATCATCAAGTTGTTCTTAAAAGTTGTTTATTTTCAACACACTTGATTTTAGTCTAAAAGATTTTTTTTTATTTCTTTGGACTGAAGAATATTGTAGTGTGTAGTGATTGTTAAATGTATTATATCCCTCAAATCATCATTTTAATGACTCAAGTCACCGAATGCTCATATCCTGTTGGATATTGTGTAAAACTTGAATTGTGTTGAATTTTTGCAAAATTTAACAAATGAAGTTTTTAGCCTCGTAAAAATCCTTGAAATGATTATTCCACCCATTGCCTATATTAAAAGATATCCCAAAAGTCACAAAAATTTTTCCATAATCAAATCTCACTTTTTATCAGGCCAGGTCGGACACTACCTACATCTCGTGTCGACACACTTCAACTCAGGTCGACACTAATCTCTTCTAGTGTCAACACTGACCCCCTGCCAGAGTCTTTTTCGGCATGGGCACCAGTTAAGGAATTGGTGTTCCTGCGGGGTAGCTTACCCTAAAACCCCTTTTCTTCTCCAGGTTGACCCGACGGTCGTCCTCTTCCTTGAATCCGGCAGGTTTTGAATCCATTTCCACCTCTTCCCTCCTCCACTCCATCCCTGTCATTCTTCTCTCATTCCTCACTGTCCATCCTCTCCTATTCCACTCCATCTTGCTCCCATGGCACACAAGCAGTCCCCTCGTTGTGGAGCAAGATCAAGGGCTACGACAAGGCCCATTCCGGCGGATAATGCTCCTCCCTCTGAAAGGAGAACCAAGAGGCGCCATGACCTGCAGAGCAGCCAGAGCCTTCATCTGCCTCCCCGTCAACTGCAAGAGAGGTAGAACTTCTTCTTTCGAGGTAGAGGGTCTGCGTACCCTAGGAGGAAAATTCTGGAATCGTCTCCTGAAGTGTCTGAGCAGTCATCATCTTCATCCTCCTCATCCTCTGAGTCTTCCTAGCCATGTAAGCCAACTCCTTCCAAACCTCTTAGTGCAGGGAAGATCATTTTGAAACCTAGGACTGTGGATTTAGAAGACAGAGAATTGAATGATGCTTTTCCTGAGGTCATCAACTTTTTCAAATTTCAGTCTTGGCAACCCTTCATCTCAGAGTTTCGCATCATCTACCCTAGACTTGTCCAGGAATTCTATCAGTATTTGGAATGCATAGATGAGGGCTACAAGTCAAAAGTCAAAGGGATTGAGATTGATATGCCTACAGACATAGCAGCCACCATTTTTAAAATTCCAGATGAAGGTGCTGACTACCACAACTTTGAGTTCAACCTTCATGAAGCATATACCATCTTGACTGGATTGCAGGCAGATGAGTCTGATCTCAAGCAAACTCATGTCACCAAATTCAACACCAACACTTTTCCACTAGTGTTGAGGCTTACCCATCATATCCTTACCACTATCATAACACCTCAAGGTGGTGGGAGAGACAGACTCACAGACATCCAAAGGTTTGTGCTATACTGTATGAGCAAGGACATAAAGATCAACCTTCATGTAATTATGTACCAGATCATGTCAGAGACAACTAGGGCTGATTTAAATAGGTCATATCCTTATGCAGCCCATTTGACTCAAGTCTTCAAACACTTTGGTGTGTCTCTTGAGAATGAAAAGTCTCAAAAAATTCCTAAGTCCAATATTTACTGTTTCAAGCATGTCACAAATTCATGGGCTTTAGGATTGTGGGTGATCAGGTTAGGAGAGGCCAGCTGCAGTAGAGGCCCTGTGGGGCAAGAGGATCAACCTCTAGCTCAAGAGGATCAGCCTCAAGTGCATGAGGACCAGCCTCAAGTGCATGAGGACCAGCCTCAAGTGAATGAGGATCAGCCTCATGTGGCAGTTGAAGTTGATGTACCCATGATGCCCCCTTTCACCTCAACTTCAGTCCTCATCCTCCCTGAACCTGAATGTGAAATCCCATCTTTTTCTCCACAACCACCAGTTCATGCATCCACATCCTTTGGTGGACCTTCTATTCCACCAGAGTTATACACCTTTTTAAATGACAAATTTGATGCTTTGAACACCTCTATTCAGACTATGTCAGAAATTTTTGAGTTGAGGATTCAGAGGTTGGAGAACACTGTATCTGCCAAATTTATTGACCAAAAAGCAGCTTCTGACCATGCAACTCAAAGGTTCAACAGGCTGATTGGCACATTGGGAGATGCCTCTCTTAAACTGAAAGAGCATCAAGAAGAATTAGAAACAGTTCTTAAGGGAATTTTGGCAAATTCCCAAGCTGATGTCTTCAACACCAAGGAGACACTCTCTCAGATCTCTAAGACAAGGCTGTCTTTTGCACATTTGGTTGATGACTTGGAGAGCATGAAGAATGTATCTGCTCATATTGATGAAGAGATGTCTGAACTGAAAAAGGAATTCAAAATTTTGAACAGACATGATTGGTCAGCTGGTTCTTCTTCATCTTCACAACCAATGTCACATGACTTCAGTGCCCTTCAAGCTACAATGTCAGAGAACTCAGAGAGAATGGAACATCTCTTGCATACAAGACTCTCAACTATCCAAGCTCAAATGAAGTTCAGTTTGACTTCAATGGAAAAGAGACTCACGGATATTGAAACCTTTTTGATACCCATTCCTCCTCCTCTCCCCATTAATGTAATTTCTTTTGATGATGTCAAAGGGGAGAAGAAAGCAAGATTGTAATGCTCATATCTTTGATGAAATGAAAATGATACTTTTGACCTGAAGAATGTCAACATTTGTGTCTTGAATGTGATGAAAATTCTTTGAATGAATGTCAAATGCGAATGTATGAATGCTTGTCAAGTGCTTGACCTTGTGGAGAATAAGCTTATTTCTAGTAACATTGTATCTTTCATGTGTGCAACTCTCAATGTCACTAAAAATGTTCAAAGGTCTTTGACAAGTATGAATAAAAGGAAATGAAAATGCTTAAAATCACATTTCATTGAAACTTTCTACTTCCATATGAATTTAATGTTGCCATCATCAAAAAGGGGGAGATTGTTGGGTGAATGTGAATATAATACATTTCTCCTCACATTTTGATGATGTCAAGTTGTGATTTTAATGCATATCAATTGGAACATGTGAATACATCACACCTGAAATAATAATATTCAAAAGTATGTTTCTAAGCACATTTATCATTTATATTCATGATAACTCATTTGACTAATGATTTATGTGTTTAATTCTCAGGGACAATCATTTATTACAAGGGTAGTGTCGACACACCCCATGATGGTGTCGACACAATGTTCCAAGCCCTAAGCCAAAACATGAAGAATGGTCAACTAGTGTCGACACTAGACCAGGGCAGATCGACACTAGAGGCAGATCCCAGAGAATTTGTTCACAGGTCTCTTCAGTCAAGTCGACACCAGATGCAGGCAGGTCGACACTAGATGGCCCTCCCAGAAGGCCTGTTTTACTGTCTGGGACAGGGGTGTCGACACGGATCATCAGGTCGACACTAGAGACCTCTCCCAGGGAATTGTTTTGCCAGTCTGGGACAGTGTGTCGACACACCTCAAGGGCAGGTCGACACACTCCGGAATCTCTGTGACTTAAACTTTGTCCTGGACACGTGGCACCCTAGGGATTTGTTGGATTAGCCTTGGATCGTGTGCCATGACCCCCAAGGGTACACTTGGACTATTAGGGGTATAAATACCCTCCTATTGGCCATCCAACATGCAAGAACCCTTTCAGAGCCTCCAGAAGTCTTGTTGGCGGCTAGAAGGTTTCTCCTCCATGTTTTGTCTTCCTGGTGCTCCTCAAGCAAATTCTCATCTGTTCAAGCATGAGAAGTGGAGATGATCGGAAGAAGCAATTGGATCACCTCAAGGAAGCAGATCAAGTAGAAGCTGACTCTTGTGAAGAATTCAAGGAAGATTCTGAAGATTAGATCCAGAGCATCGCCCAGGAACTTTTAGAGATCAAAGACCTTCACAATTCGACCTTCTACAAGGGAGTACATCTAAAGTGAAAAGCTATCAATACAATTCTCATCTTCATTTTTTCTTTTGAGTGATCTGAGATTGTGCATGGGTTGCATGAGTCTCATGAATTAACTCTTGTTGGACTAGATCTGTTGCTAGAGGATCTGAGTCTTGTGTTTTTTCTAGCAAGTTGTTTGTGAGCCGTCGAGCTCAGTGGTTGAGTCGTCGTACTCAAGGTGTTTGTGAGCAGTCTTGCTCAGGGTTCTAGAGTAGTCTTACTCTAGAGTTTGTGTGAGTTGTAAACTCAGGGGTGGAGTTGTCGGGCTCCAGTGGGGTGTTGTACCCAGGTTGATTAGTGGATCCTCACGTGTGAGGGGTGGATGTAGGAATCACATGGTGTGATTTCGAACCACCTAAAAATCTCTGTGCATTGATTTGATTGGGTTGAATTTATCTTCGTTAGATGCATGAATAGGATCGTTTGAATTCATCTAATCAATTTGTTCACACACTCCGTTTGCACAACTCATCAATTCATCTTCAGATCTGTGAAATATGTGTTTCAATTGTCTCTGATTCAAGAGTTCTTAAAATGGTTAAGCTCCGCATTAGTAGGCCTAGATCTATTCAACCCCCCCCCCTTCTAGATCTTGTCCTCATCATTTCTCGATCTTCAATTGCAAACTCAGTTTTCATAAGATCACAAATTCAGTGCAAAGAGCTTATTTGTGACCCAAAAATTATGTCATCAACATAGATTTGGACAACAATGATTTGATTATTAACAACTTAGCAAACAATGTTTGGTCTACATTACCTCTTGTGTAACTTTTATCAACAAAAATGAGCTTAAACGGTCATACCAAGCTCTTGGAGCTTGCTTAAGATCATAAAGAGTCTTATTGAGTTTGAAAACATGATCAGGATATTTTTGATTTTCAAATTCGGGAGGTTGTTCTATAAAAACATTTTCCTGATGTATCCATTCAAGAAAGCACTTTTCACACCCATTTGATAAATTTTAAATTTCAGACATGATGAAAAGCAAGAAATATTCTCACAGCTTCTAATCTAGCTACAGGGGCATAAGATTCTTCAAATCGATTCCAAACTCCTGATTGTACCCTTTAGCAACTAGTATAGCTTATTCCTAAAACCTGTCCATTCATTCAATTTATTTCTGAACACCCATCCAGTACCAATAACAGATTGGTCACTAGGTCTAAGTACTAATTCCCACACTTGATTTCTATCAAATTGATGAAGTTCATCATGCATGCATTGATCCAATCCTCACTAGTTAGAGCTTCATCATTTGACTTTGGTTCAATTTGAGAAATTAGTGCTAGTGGGTCTCATTTATTTGCATTCAGAAAAGATGATCTAGTTCTAACTCTATCATGTATATTCACAACTACATTCTTAATTGGATGATCTCTTAAAAATCTATTTTCAGCAAATACCTCTTGGGATGCATTCAATTTTGGAACAATATTACCTGAACCACTTGTGGTAGGTGATTGATTGTCCAGATTTTTAAATGGATCTCCATTCTCTTCAACAGTTGGTGAAGATTCGACAACGAAGTCATCCTCTTCATTATTTTGAGGAACCCTGCAAGATGTAGAGTCATCAGTTTGATATGAGTTTTCATCAAAAACTACAAGTGGAGATTCTTCCATAGTTTTATACTTGAGAATGTAAACTCTAAAAGTTCTCGAAATTTCTAAATAGCCAAGAAAAATGGCTTCATGGCTTTTGGCATCAAATTTATTAAGATTTTCTTTATTATTATTATGTACAAAGCACTTGCAACCAAAAAATTGAAAGTAAGACAAAGTTGGCTTTTTATTTTTCAAAATTTTATAGGGAGTTTTTCTGATTTTTGGTCTGACTAATGCTCTATTCAAGATGTGATTTGCTGTGTTCACAGCTTCAGCCCTGAAGGATTTGAGCAATTTACTTTCCAGAAGCATGGATCTAGCCATTTCCACTGTTGGGTTCACATTTTAAATAATAAATACAACATGTTTTTTGATGATGAACAATTATGAACAATGTAAACAAATGTGAACAATGTGAATTGAGTTTAATGCATGAGATTTTCATACAAATGACTTGTCACAATAACTTGGTACAATGCTTGATTATATATGTTCATAATATATAAATAACTATGTTTACTAAGTACGAGATATACTATGCAAGTCATGTTCCAACACAAGTATGAAAGATCAAGAAAAGTCAAAAGACAGTGTACCTGTCGACAGCCATCAAGACCCTATCGACAGATACCAACAGTCAGCAACATACATGTTCTGGAAAACAAGCCCTGTCGACAGCAACAAAGCCTCCTATCGACAGAAGCATACAGTCAGAAAATCACAGTTCTGGAAAAACATGTGCCTGTCGACAGCACCAAGGCACCTGTTGACAGATGCAACAGTGAGAGCTTCAACAGAACTTCCAGACTTTTGGAACATGGCACAATGTTGATCCTGTAGACAGCAGGTGTATGACATGTCGACAGACGAATAGAATCTTCAGATACGAAAGATCTAACGTTGCCAAAGTTGGTGTTTCCAACAACCACGTCTCTCCATATGTAAACACCACTACATAAATAACTTTCTGAAGAAAATCTCATACACAAGAAGCCTCCAAGAAAGAACCCTAAAGAGTTCTCAAGAGAAGCCTTGTTCTGCTGCTCTGCTTCAACCTACTGCCCAGAACCAAGAAGAGAAGTCTCTCCAGCGGAAGGTGAAGCCTGAACGTCGTGGATTCAAGTGTCTCCATCAACTTGTGATCATCAAGACGAAGCTTGAAGTCTAGCCAGACGTTTGCCAGAAGAGTTTACAAATTTGGATTTGTTCTTCAACTCTCAAACTCTTCTCTATTTCTACTTTTTCATATCTGTGTGTGTGTGTTGTGTTTCAAGCAGTCCTTGTGCTTGATACACGTGTGTGGGTCTTGATCTGATCGTGGTTGCACATCAGATAACACGTGAGTGTGAGTTGTAGTTTGTGAACTAGCTCATAAGCAGATTGTTCTGCATGTGTGTGTGGCCCGTGGATGTAGGATACACGAGTTGTGTACTCCGAACCACGTAAATCTGCGTGTCTCTTGGTTTGAACGCTTTTACGCTAGATGTTTGGTAGGCACGGCATCTATACACACGTATTGTAGTTTGCTATCTATCTGTCATCAAGTCACACACATCCACACTTAGCTTAGAGTTTAATATTGTTTTGATAATCTGTGTTTTAAAGAAAAGAAGGTGATAAACATTTTTAATCAGCAGTAATCTATTCAACCCCCTTTCTAGATTACTATATAGAGAATTCCGCAACCTATCAATTTGTATCAGAGCCGAGTTTCTCCGATTTACTGCTTTACTTATTTGATCTTACGATCAGGAGATTCACGGTCTAATGGAGTCTAACAAGGGGTATATGGCCGAGGGACACTCAGTGACCAGGCCACCCTTCTTTGATGGCACTGACTATCCGTATTGGAAAAATCAGATGCAGGTGTTTCTACGAGCGCAAAATTTCGAACTATGGAAAATAGTCAGAAAAGGAGCATACGAATTGCCTCAGGATGAGGATACCTGGACTAATGACCAGATCGCCAAGGGGACACTCAACTGGAGCACCCTCAACATGATGCAGTGCGCAGTCCACCCAAAGGAGTACTCAAGAGTCTCCACATACACCTCAGCAAAGGAGATGTGGGACAAGCTCGAGTTGATTTATGAAGGTACGTCTCAGGTAAGAGAATCCAAGGTAGGCATGTTGGTTTCAGAATATGAGATGTTTAAGATGAACAATGATGAAACCATCTCTGACATGTTTGCTAGATTCATGATTCTTATAAACGGTCTGAAGGTCTTAAAAAAAATACTCAGAGAGTGATTTGGTGAGGAAGATACTTCGGTCTCTTCCATCCTCATGGAACACCAAAGTCACTGTCATTGAGGATTCTAAAGATCTCTCAACAAATTTTTTTTTTTTTTTTTAGCAAAGGAGGACATAGTGTCAGTGACCAGCTAAGTGCACTACTCCCCAGCAGGGAGTAATGTTATCACTCCCCTGGTGCAAAACACGTATGCCTAATATATATAAAATCAAGATAGGTACAATAAGCACCGGGGCATACCCCTACCAAAAACCTTACAAGATGAAAGGCCAAAAAAACCACACCCCATACAAAAAACGCTAAGAAGCACTCCTGAAATTGGGCAGACCTGCCTTGTCCAAGAGTAAAGCACCTTTGGAGGTAGGAGGAAGTCCGGCAGCACACAAATAAACTTGGTTAAGCCGAGAAAGGCAAGCATGAGAAGCAAGGGAGTCGGCCACCTGGTTCCCTTCTCTAAAGATATGAAACACTTGACAATTAAGAACTTCAAGTAAAAGTAGGATATTTTGCCACCAATGAAGAACCGCCCAAGAAGGAGGAGTCTTGCGTTGAATGGAAGCAGCCAACACCAAAGAGTCAGTGAAAACGCTAGATAAGCTGAGATTGTTCTCCTTTGCCAAAACCACCCATCATGGAGCGCCCTGGTTTCTGCAATGATGCTGTTCCCTTCACCATAAAACACCGAGAAAGCCATCTTAAGATTACCCCTTACACCTCTAATGATGCCACCACCCCCACATGGGCCAGCTGCCCTTGGAAGCCCCATCAACACTAAGACTATAATGAGTAAGAGGCGGCCTCCAACGCACCAAGATAGGCTCTTTAGTTTAACTGTGGGCTTAAAATTGTAAGAGAGTAAGATCTGAAGATGAGATTGAGAGATTCCTTTCTTGAACACCACATTACTGAGAACGTGATTAAGAGAGGAAGTAACACTGCTTATGATCCGATGCTTGTTAATACAAATGCCTTCGTAATATTTGTTGCATCTGGCCTTCCAAATCTCCCACAACAGCAAGGTGAAGGTGTGAAGACCAACAAACTGAATAGCAGACGTGGTTGAGTGAACAGAAAGAGCGCTCCAGCATCTAATAGTGATCTGATTGATTAAGTTAAACTTATTGGAAATTAGAGGAATAAGCCATCTCCAGAGATCCAGCGCAAGATCACTTTCAATAAAAAGGTGATTAAGGTCTTCAAAATGATTATTGTTGCAACAAACACATTTTGATACCAGAGGTATACCACGATCCACAATTCTGCTATCGACAGGCACTGCACGGTGAATTAACTTCCATATGAAAATAGACACCTTAGGAGGGATTGCTAAATGCCATAACTTTTTCCATTCCGACTGCTGCCTACCATGAGGGGAAACAAGTGAGTAAGCTGAGCTAACAGTGAAGTCGCCTTTAGAGCTAGCTGTCCAGACACAAGTATCATCACCATCAACAAGATTAATCCTCAGCCGATGAGTATTAATGTTTAGGGAATGCCAAAGTTCATGGTTATCATTATTCATAACCTCTTGTACAAAAGCAGAAGAAGTGGTGGAATTGTTATTTTGGAAGTGCACAAGGGGTTGATCTCCAATCCAAACATCATGTAAGAAATTAGTGGAAGACCCATTACCAATAATCCACCTAGAATTGGAGAGAATAGCATTTTTTCCTTCTTAAAAGTGTTAAGAGAAATTCCTGTGGGGAAAGGTTTCTGAATATGAGTAAGATGCTTCTTCAAACCGCTGCTTGGCATACCTGGACCAGAGAGAGTTCCCATGAATGATGTGCCATATTTTTTTAGCAGTAATAGCCACTTGAATATGCTCCATGCTCCTGAAGGATAACCCTCCTTCAACCACCGGTTTTTGCAATTTCTTCCAGGAGATCCAGTGACACTTTTTTGGCCATCAGCTCCTTGCCAAAAGAAATTACTACAAAGCCTGTCCATCATAGCACAAATTTTCTTTGGAATGTTAACAGTGGAAGCAATGTAAATGGGTAAGCTCCGCAGGACCGCCCGGATTAACACTGCTCTACCGGCCTGGGATAGCGCCTTAGAACTCCAGCCTGCCAGTCTTGCATTAACATTGTCTATAATAATTTGAAATCAGAAGATAGAAGTCTACCACACTTAAGAGGAGCGCCCAAATATCGAAAGCAACCCTTGAGAAATTTGAAGCCAGTTATGTTGCAAATATGTTGAGAATGACCAAGGGGGGCTTTCTTTGAGATCATAAAAGAACTTTTCGCATGATTAACTCTTTGGCCTGAACTCACCTCATAGTCTTTAATGAAGTGTAGCAACGAGGAGATACCCGTGGAGTGACCATTCATGAAAATTAAAGTATCATCCGCATAGAGTAAGTGGGAAATAAGAGGGCAACCCCTTCTACCAGAAAAGTAAGAAATGCGCTTAGATATGAACAGATGCTCTAACCCTCTGCTGAGAACCTCTGAAGCAATAATGAAGAGTAAGGGTGCCAGTGGATCGCCCTGGCGCAAGCCCCTGGACGACTTGAAGAAACAGAGATAGAGCCATTAAAACAAACGGAGAACCAGCAATTAGCAAGCAACCCACGCGATCAGGGATATAAATCTGTTATGAAAACCAAATCTCCTCAAAATTGCAAAAACGAAGTCCCACTCCATCTCTATCGTAGGCTTTTGCCATATCCAGCTTGAAAAGAACATTATGACCCCTAACCTTCTTATTCAGATCAGTCAAAAGTTGCCGGGCAAGAGACACATTATCAGAGATGTTATGCCCTTGAACAAAAGCACCTTGTTGATCAGAGATTAACTTCGGAAGGAAAGGACCCAGACGCATACAGAATACCTTAGAGATAACTTTAAAACAAAGTTACATAAACTGATGGGCCTGAAGTCCCCAAAACCTCTTGGCTCCTTAACTTTGGGAATCAGAGTGATAATAGAGGCAGCTGTACCGACAGGCATTGCATAACCTGAAAAATAACACTGAACTGCATCCACAACATCCTTACCAATAATTTCCCAGCAAGAAGTAAAAAAGACTCCAGAAAAACCATCTGGTCCTGGGGCGCTGGAACCATTCA
Organism: Colocasia esculenta; assembly: GCA_014218235.1. Taxonomy (NCBI): domain Eukaryota; kingdom Viridiplantae; phylum Streptophyta; class Magnoliopsida; order Alismatales; family Araceae; genus Colocasia; species Colocasia esculenta. The sequence goes on from CM024765.1 coordinate 56,723,375, forward strand.
AAGACCAAACTGCAGACTTAATTTCCTGTTCAGATGGTATTGCAGCCAGACTCAAATTATCTTCAGTAGACATCATAGAGGGAATGCAGAGTAACAAGTTATCGTCAATCTGGTGGGGCTCTGAAGAGAGAATTTTACTAAAAAAATCTACAGCTTTGGACTTAAGAACATCCTGATCGGATATCCAAGGCCCTCCATCTTCTATGGTAAGTCTATGGATATAGTTCTTTCTCCTTTGGCTGTGAACATAATTATGAAAGAAAGAGGCATTTCTGTCCCCATTGTCAAGCCAGTCAACTCTAGCTTTTTGTTTCCAGAAGATTTCCTCAACTCCCAGGGCCTGTTGGAGAAGAGCATTGGCCTGATTCAGATACATTCTATTAACATCTGAAGGATTGACGTCAAAGGCCTCTTGCCTACGATCAACCTCTTCCGCAGACACAATAATGTTTTGGTTAACATCACCAAAAACTTCTTTATTCCACCTTCTAAGAGAAACCTTAAGCGCTTTGAGTTTAACTTGAAGGCGAATGAGCCCATTAGGATGAAGGTCCTGGCAACTGTCCCACACTTCCTTAACCTTTGGAAGGAAATTTTCATGAGTTAACCACATATGTTGAAAAGTGAATCTGCTGGGTCCGCGGACTTGATTAGATAAGTTAATCAAGAGGGGGGAATGATCAGACGATCCTCTAGAGATATGTTTAACATGAGTGTTGCTGTGCATAGACTGCCATTCAGAATTATAGAGGACTCTATCTAACCTGGCACAGATATTAGAAGTACCACATCTGTTATTAGTCCAGGTAAAGCCTGAACCAACATAACCAGCATCAAACAGACCCACAGAAGCAATAAAGGCATTAAACTCAACCATAGCCGCATCATTAGAAAAGAGGCCACCAATTTTCTCATTTGGAGAAGAGATGCAGTTAAAGTCTCCTCCTATAATCCATGGAACAGTGACTGAATTGCTGAAGCTAATCAAGTCATCAAATAGGAACGTCTGACCAATCTATCACAAGAAGCATAAATGAAAGTGACAAAACTCTGATAGTTATTATTCACCTGGTGAGCCAAGGTAATGAATTGATCGAGGAGTCCACAACCACAAGATCCAATGAATCTTCCCAGAGCACCCAGATTTTGAGACCTCATCATTATTCCCAGCATGTTTACTTAATCTTAGAAGACGACTGAGCGAAGAAATCCTTGAAAGCTGAAGTTTCGGCTCACAAATAGCAACTAAATTAACCTTATTATCACAGACGATCTTATGAAGATACCTGCGTGAGGCTGGGTTACCAACGCCTCGGACATTCCAGATTAGAAACGGATTCATGGGGGAGGTGAGTTCCTGGCACCCTCCACCATTTCGCTCGCGCCCTCGTGGTGACACCTCCTTTAATACCCATAGTAACTTTGAGATCATCAACGAGTGCTAGATTACAGAGGGGCATGAAGGCGTTAGAAGTGTGTACCATAGAAAGCATATTGTTACTTGTCTCCCTTGGATCCGTGGATCGCTCCGGTTGCACGTCTGCATGCATGGATGCTGCATGTTGAATAGCAGAGACGTCTGCATGCATAGTCATGCATGCATGCACGTCAGGACTCGCATCTTCCTCTTCAGCGGCCAAATGTTCCCGACGGGGAGGCAAGCAAGGGCCCTCCCCCTCCTCCAAAACTTCAAAAGCATCTTTCCGGCCAGGCCCCAAAGAGAGAACAGGAGGAGGCGAGAGATCCCTAGGGACCGCTTGGAACGCATGAGAGCTACTTTCCGATGGGATGTCAAGAACTCCTTGAGCGGCCTGCTTCCCTTTGAAGACCGGCATCCAAACCTTTCCAGTATTATCCTCGTTCACCAGAGACCAAGTTGGATTGGAAGCCCGAATTATATCAGCTTGCAGAGGGGGTTCCTAACCCCGCAGGAGTCCATCTCATGTCCAATACGCCTGCACTTGGAACAATAAAGAGGGAGGTTAGTGTATAAGACTTCCTGCCAGATTCCTCCCAAGTCTCCCATGCCTATCCACACCTGATCAGGTCTTGGCCTCAGAAGATCCAACTCCACACAAACCCTTGCTGCCTTGGTGTTAATGAGATATTCTGTTGCATGAGCTATCTGAAGAACTGGGCCAATGTTGGAAGCTATGGAGGAAAGAAAATTTTTCTGATAGAGATTTATTGGGAGCGCTGGGAACTCTATCCACACAGGATGGATAGAGGGTTCCTCCGAAGGGGTGAACAACGAGATCCATTTAAAAAACCTGAACAATCTTCCTTTGATGTAAATAGATTCCCGAAGGAGAACCCGGAGGTAATCATCCTGAGACTTGAACCGCAGAAGGAGGTGAACATTATCAAGAGCACTTAATATGAAAGACTCCTTGAGACCACATCTAGAGGTCAAGTGCGACCTTATTTCTGGGATTGCTGGTCTTCCAAAAGCAGCCTTGGCCACCACTGCAAACTCGAAAGGGTGCAGGGACGCTGAGATCTCATCCTTAGAGAAGAAACAAGCCGACTCTCCTCGGTCAGTGTAAGCAGGTTGATGAACTGGGATGTTGACCGAAGGGAGCTCCAAGGACGCCGCAAGAACCTGAGCGAAGGAACGAATGCCAGCACTAGGGAGACTAGCCCCTGCTACGTCAGGGGCGGCAGCCATCCGCCCGGGGCTGAGGCCCCCAGGCCGATGGAGAAGAACCCCTGCAAAACCCAAGTCGCAGAGCGGAACCCTAATCAGAGCCGCCGCCGCCGCTCTTGACCGACTATCATTATGATCAATCTCTCAACAATGAAAGTGGATGAACTAATAGGTTCATTAATGACATATGAACTCAATGTCAAAAGAAAAGAAACTGAAGAGAATCCAGGGATGTCAATTGCCTTGAAAGCTTCCAAGAAAATCTCTTCAGATTCTAAAAAGAATGCCCAACAGGAAGGTATTGAGTCTGAAACCTCTAGTGATAGTGAGAATGACGAAATGGCCATGCTCACTAGACAGTTTAAGAAGTTTCTGAAATTCAAAAGAAGAGGTTCAGGTAACTCGAAACCTTTCCAAAAGGGTACCAACAGATTTGATTCTTCTAACAAAAAATCTGAAGTTGTGTGCTATGAGTGCAAGAAGCAGGGACACATGAGAGGAGAGTGCCCCGAGCTCAAGAAGAAGCTGAAAAAGGAGAAGTTCACGTTCAAGAAAGCCAAGGCAATGTTGGCTACTTGGAGCGATGAAGACGAGGATGAAAACAGTCAAGCTACCTCAAGAGATGATGAGATTCAGTGTCTCATGGCAAGGAGTGATGACTCCAACAAGGTAAATTCTTCCTTTGAAACATATTCTATTACTGAATGAGAAGAAGCTTATACTGTTCTATTTGAAAAATTATGTGAATACAAGTCTGAAAATAAAGCACTCAAGAAGAAAGTCAATTCCCTTGTTCATGAATCAAACAATAATGAAGAAATTCAATCCTTGAATAAGGTAATTGAAATGATGAAGATTGATGAACAAACACACAGTGATGAATTGGATAGCATGAAACTTAAGTTTCAAGAAGTTCAAAAGGAAAGAGATTATCTAATGAACTCTCTTGAAAGTCTTAAAAGTGAGCATGCTAATCTAAAAGAAAGATTGGAACAAGCTGAAAAAGAAATAAAAGGTAAGTCTAAAGATTTATCTAGCTTTGTCAAAAGTAAAAAGAATCTGGATGCAATTCTAGGTTCAAATGTGTTTGTTGCAAGACATGGGATTGGGTTTCAAAATTCAAAGCCAAAGGAAATTGGCAAAAATCTACTAACCAATTTCATTGATCCTAACCCAAGCTCTAGCAAACAAAACCCTTCTAAGAACAAGAAAAATCAATTCAAGGGTAAAAAACAGGAACCTAAAACTATCAAGTTTGCTCCTAGTCAACGTGAAGAATTTGCCACAAGCCCCAAACAGGGCTGTCGACAGGAAAAAAAGCATGCTCCTAAACCAAAATTAACAAGGCAACAAACGGGTAAGATGCCAATGCATGCTCCCAAGAATATCAAGCCCACTGTTGTTCATAAACCTTCATCATGCAAAATTTTCAAAAAGGTCGGGCATACTGAAAAACAATGCTAGAACAATCCAAATAAATTGAAATACAAACAAGTTTGGATCCCAAAGCATTTACTGTTTGGCATGAATGATACAACGACACCCAAAGTAATTTGGGTACCAAAACCTCTTGTCTGATCCACATGTGCAGGAATGCCTAGCAGCCCACAATCAAAACAAATGGTATCTGGATAGTGGTTACTCGAGGCATATGACGGGCGACAAAGGAAAATTCTGTTTACTCGTGGAAAAAGACGGAGGTCAAGTGATTTTTGGAGGTAAAAACAAAGGCCAGATCATCGGCTCAGGTAAGGTTGGTAAGTTTGCCTCTAACTCCATAGACAATGTTTTACTTGTTGATGGCCTTCATCATAACTTGCTTAGCATAAGTCAATTGTGTGATAAGGGTCATAAAATTGTCTTTGAATCCAATTCATGTCAAATTCTTGATAAGGAAACATGAAGTCTGAAATTTTCTGGAAAAAGAATAAACAACATCTACATGGTTGACTTAGATGATCCAGAAAATGATAATTTGTGTCTTGTAGCAAACAAACAGGACGAGCTTACATTGTGGCATCATAGGCTTGGTCATGCTAGCTACAATGTGTTGCACAAGATCATGAGGCTCAAACTGGTAAGTGGACTTCCTGAAATCCCATTCAATAAAAATGAAAATTTTTGTGATGCATGTGCACAGGGAAAGCAAACCCAAAAATCCTTCAAATCAAAAGCACCGGTGAGTACTTCTAAAGCTTATGAACTGTTGCACATGGACCTATTTGGACCTACAAGAACACTAAGTCTCAATGGCAAGCATTATGGTTTTGTCATTGTAGATGATTTCTCTAGGTTCACTTGGGTAAAATTTTAGGCTCACAAGAATGAAACAATGAAAGAATTTGAAGAATTTTTCATAAAACTGAGCATGGAAATGTCAACAAAATATGCTCCATCCGCACTGATCATGGGGGAGAATTTGACAATACCTCCTTCTCTGATTTTTGCAGGAACCAAGGGATAGAACATTTATTCTCCTCCCCAAGAACTCCAGAACAAAATGGGGTTGTGGAGAGGAAGAATAGAACCTTGGTGGAGATGGCTCGCACGCTTCTGGTCGAGAATCAACTAGCAAGAACCTTTTGGGCAGAAGCGATAAACACATCATGCTACATCCTTAACAGAGCCATGGTAAGACCGGTATTCAAGAAAACTTCCTACGAACTACTGAAAGGTAAGAAACCCACCATTGGGTATTTCAGAGTTTTTGGTTCAAAAGTGTTCATACATAACAATGATAAAAATGATTTGGACAAGTTTGAAGCCAAGATCGATCAAAGTATTTTTCTTGGATACTCAGAACACTCTAGAGCCTATAGGGTGTTTAATCTGAAAACTAGAAAAGTGGAAGAAACTCCACATGTTGTATTTGATGAATCTCAAACCAAGCCTAACAGTTCTAATCTTTACAGGTTTGCAGATGAAACTGAAGATACAACACTTGGAGAACTACAAAGAAAACCAAATGCAATCTCTAAAACAACTCTCAAAACTAAAAGTGGATATCTTCGCAGGTACGATGATGAAGATGACGAACATCTGTTCAGAAATGAAGAAGAAGTACCTGCACAAGATCCACAACAACAAGATCAACCTCAAGCTGAAAGTCCTCCAGCCACCCCTCCTCCAGAACAACCTCCTCAAATGCAAGATCAACCCGGACCTTCAACAGTCACTAATGTGAGGTATTCTAAAGATCATCCACTTGAGAATGTCATAGGTGACATAAATGACTCAGTTCAAACTAGGTCTCAGGTTAATCAAATAGTTGAACAGGATCATTTAGCTTTTGTATCTCAAGTGGAACCTAAAAAGTTGAAGAAGTATTAAAAGAAAACTCATGGATTGATGCTATGCATGAGGAGCTTGGGCAATTTCAACGAAATAATGTCTGGAGTTTAGTTCCTAGAACCCCTGAAATTTCTGTAATTGGGACAAGATGGGTTTTTAGGAACAAACTCAATGAAGAGGGTAAAGTGGTGAGAAACAAGGCTATATTGGTTGCAAAGGGATATAATCAGGAGTTTGGTGTGGACTTTGAAGAATCCTTTGCACCTGTAGCTAGGCTAGAAGCAGTTAGAATCTTGTTAGCATATGCATGCTCAAACAAGTTTAAATTGTTGCAAATGGATGTCAAAGCTGCCTTCTTGAACGACTACATAAAAGAGGAAGTCTATGTTTCTCAACCACCTGGCTTTGAGGATCATGATAAACCAAACCATGTATTTAAATTGCACAAAGCTTTTTATGGTTTGAAACAGGCACCCCGAGCTTGGTATGACAGCTAGAAGAGCGCCACACCTTTGTATCAGATCCATCAAATATCTACGTGGTATGCCACTACCCTTACTCTTCCTAGATGGGGACGGGGACTTACTGGATTCTACCCTTGAACCTAAACTAGGGTTGATATTTACAGAGAATTCTGGAGAAGTGTCCAGAGGAGTATTTGAAGGTAAAGAAACAAGTGCGGCGAAGCCGCGGGGATCCTTTGATGGGACTGGAGGGAGAGGCAGGCCACTAGAGCTCATGGTGCCTGCATAGGAGTCGGGGTACAGGGGAACAGAAGGCCCCTCACCCAAATCGCCCAACATGACCATGCTGGTTAGTGGGCGGGGATTGCCGCTCAAGCAGAAGGAGGAAGAAAGGCGGGGATCGCCACCGAACCAGGAGGAACACACGAATGACAGGGATCGCCGTCAAGAGCAAGGGAAAAGAGGGAATGGGGATCGCCGTCCGAGATTTGAAAGCGGGGAGTGACGGGGATCGCTGTCAAGCTCGGGGATTGTAGCGAGAACGGAAAGTGGGGAGTGATGGGGATCGCCGTCAGGATCAGGAACTGTGAAAAAAGGGAACATGAGATTGGTGCTTGAAAAGGGGAGGAAAGAAGAAGATCGCCATCCGATGAGGAGAAAGGGAAAAGACATGGATCGCCGTTCGAAGAAAGGGAAAGAAAGGACGGGGATCGCCGTCCGATTACTGGGGGAACGAGAATGAATAGAAGCAATTTTTTTTTTTTTTTGAATTAGACAAGACATACTAGACTTAAGAAAAGGAAACTAACTGTCCTACATACGGAGGCATCGAGAGAAGGAGAGAATGGTGCCATTAAAGGAAATGACGAGATGAGGCGAGGGAGTGGCTAACGCTTCGAGAGCATCAGAGGAGAATTGGAAAATAAGAGGAGGAGAAAGAGGAATGAAGGAGAATTTATAAACAAGGATTGAAAATATGGAATGATTAATAGGTCGAGGGTGCCCTTGCTAGAACTCCTCTACTGGGTTGATGGTGTTCGAAATTCAAAATCCTCACCATTCCCAAGAAACTGTTGCTTGGAGGTGGTTACTGATGTGGATGCTGCTGATTCTGTCACTGCTCGGGGCTCTATGAGTTCCCCCTCTCGGAACAAAAGACTGAGTGCAAAGACTAGGTCTTCTATGTTTGATTCTACTTCTGCCTTCGCTTCTTCGGCCTTCTTCTTCTTGCCAGGCCGGTGGGCTTCCAGATCTTGATATGCGTATGTAGATGCCTTTGTCTTGACAGTGTTGTATCCTGGTTGTATGGGCCCTTTGACAAAGTGGTCATACAATGTCTAGGTGAGGGGCTCTTGGTCTGACGTTGAAGTACACGAGTATGCTGCCCATTCCATGTATGCCAGGCCACGCTTAGTGATTTGCTTGGAATAAGGGATGACCTGTGTTCTCCCCTGGAGGTGAGCTCCTAGACCCTATCCTGACTAGTAGCCAATCTTGAGCATGATGTTCCAGCCTTTGGTGTCTAACGACATACCTTTCTTGACAACAGCCAATGACGAGACATTGTTTGGTGACCGGAGGAAAAGGTATAAGCCCACGAATAATTTACATCAAGCACCGAGATGATGGGCTTATTTGAGGGCCAAACCGCCGGCATGATTTTATCAATGGCCTCACAGTATGGGTAGTTGCTGCACTTTTAACATTGACTATGCATCCTTAGAATGGAAATTTCAAACATTGGTGCGCTATGGAGGGGACTGCCCCTAATGCTTCAATCCAAGGGCGACCCAGGATAGCCTTAAAGGTCAGGTCAATGTCGAGCACATAGAAGTCCACGATCATAACCAGCGGGCCTAATTCTACCTGTAGGGAGACAACACCGTGACAGGCTCACCGGGAATTATCGTAGGCCGCTATAGTGGTGGGAGTGGGTTGCAAGCGGTGTTCAGAAATGTTGCATGACCGCAGGGTGCTTAAGGGGCACACATTTATGGAAGCCCCTGTATCAACCAAGGCGGCATCGACGACCACCTTATTTATCGTCAGAGTTACACATAAAGGCATCTTTCGAGCTTTTGGGGGTGCTAACTCACTGTCAGTGAAAGTAATTGTTGGTCCCTTGTTAACAATAGATAGGACTGAAGGTAGGTTGTCGGGGTTCATATCTTCATTTACCATAACCCTCTGTAGAAAAGCCTTCAAGGCATCTTGGTGGGTCTGTGACCTCTTGATCAACTCAAGGATGGATATTTTAGCTGGAGTCTGATCCAGATGCTTTAGTATATCATACTGGGTCCCTGGGACCGGATCTATCTCCTCAAGTTCTTGTTGATGCTGGAATTTTGGGCCGGTTGACCCGGCATGGACACGGATGCGTTAGGATACGTCCGGTGGAACATCCGCCCGCTCCGTAGGGCGAGGTTATGGTGAAGTGGGGGCGGAGAGGTGTCAATGATAGAGGGATTGACTATTATGGGTGGAGGCGTAGTGGAGAATGGGATGTTAAAGGGTGACGAAGTGACGGGTGGTATGATGGAGGTATTGTAGAGCGGCGAGGTTATGGTAGCGATGGTAGGTGTGGTGGAGGTAGGTGTGATGTAACAAATGGCCAAAAGTTGGCCTACCTCATACTCATCGTCATAAGCCCATGCAGCTGCGGGTGGCGAATGGTGGATGACGGGGTTGACTTGAGCGGGTGGAGGAGGTGGTGGAGTAGGTTGGGGGTTCGGAGCGGGCTGGTGTTGCGGCATAGGATTGCGAATTATGCCGAGGTCATTTGCAGGCTGCTGTGGTTGCTGTGGTTGTTGCTGTTGGAACTGGAACAGTTGCTGGAATTGTTGTTGTTGCTGTTGGAATTGTTGTTGTTGTTACTGTGGCTGCTGCCGCCTTTGCTGCTACTATTGTTGTCTCTGCCCCTATTGGTCCCTCAATGTCTGGATCAATCTCTTCATTTCAGCCCTATCAATCTGATTATGTTCATGGAGATCATATATAATATCTCTAAATTGGAAACAATCTGACACATTGTGGCCGAGATGACAGTGGTACACACAATACTTTGTTTGATCCGCTTCCATATTCTAGTTCGCCTTCTCGACAGGTAGTCTAAGGGCATTAAGGGACATGAGGGCCGCGAAAATATCAGCTAGACTCTCTGGAAGGGGAGGATATTGGGCTCTCTTAGGTCCATTAGGCTTCCTGGGAGCATAGCCATTTTGGGGTGGAGGAACTTGATTGTACTGGCGCTGGTCTTGTTGGGGGTTCTGGGTTTGAGGAGGTGGTTGCCTATTGTTCCACGACTGCTGAGGTTGTTGGGTATAGGGAGACCTACCTACAGAACCTTGAGGATTGTTGACTGCACCTACCTGCTCATTGGTTTGGACTCCTTCGGTGACGGGACCTTGAGGTTTCGTAGGATAGCGGGACATAGGGGTCTCAAACATAGAGTGGATGGGTGAGTCCTTAATCTGGGTATGGATGAAACAGGCTCGGCTGTACAGCTGGTGCATGGAGGTGATGTAGTTCATAGCTAAGATGGCACGATAGGTAGGTGTGGCATTAGCAATTATCAACTTGACTTTCTCCTCCTCAGGCATTGGGCAGCGGACCTTTGAAGCTAGGGCACGCCGCCTATCAGCATAAACTACAAACTCCTCATCAGGCTTCATCTTTTCAGCTACTAAGTCAACAAAAGAATACTCGAGTCCGACTCGATCCTGAAACTGCTGTAAGAACCTTTCTTGAACAATCTGAAAATACTCGGCTTCCTCGGGGGGCAAAGAGTAGAACCACTCGAGGGCTGCTCCATCCAATGACTTGCGAAACAAGTACGCCATAAGATGACGGTCGAACTTGTGCGGGGCCGATTCATATACAAAATCTTTCAAATGCACATAGGGGTCACCTACCCTAGAATAATGCTGGTAGATAGGGAGTTCCGACAGGGGTGGGACCCGGAGGTGTTGGAAGGAAGGAAGGGGAATATCAGCTGCTTTCCGCGGATCCAATTGTCTCCGGAGGTCATGGAGCTCCCTTTCATAGACGTCCACTCCGCAAGGAAGTCGGAGGGGGACGTGGCGTGATGAGCAGGAATAAGGGAGCAGGATTGCTCCAAAGAATAGGATCTTTCATGGGGAAAGGAAGCAGGTTTGATCTGATAGAACGAAGAGACTGGAGGGGACTTGGGTCGAACCTCCCGCGCGGGAAGGTAGCTGGGCTGGAAAAAATGAATAGCCCGCGGGCGCAAGGGAGTAGGATCCGCCATGGTGGAAGGAACATGTGGCGCAGAGGCAGCAGAGGCAGAAGAGGCTACCTGCTGGACTGAGTGATGAGATGGCGGGGATAAGCGACGCTTGCCTTTGGCAGTGCCCAGAAACTCCTGAACTTGGTTCGGGCTCAAATGTGGGAGGAGCTGACTGAATTGGGTGTGCGGATCATCCGCCGCAGGAAGAGAAGGGCGGCGAGATTGACCATCAACAATAGTAGGCGGCTGGATGTGCCCGGAGAGGGTGGCCACAGAAGGTTGGGCCACATCCTCAAGGAGCCCAATGGGCAAAGAGTCGCCGGCGACGCGGAAATGGCCCATGTCGAACAAAGGATTGTGATATAATACAATAGTTGGAGGGGACTGACTTGAATGACCTAGACAATGACGCATGCAACAACCCCTAAACAATTAGGGGAGACGACACAATTACCAAACAATTCCTAGACCTTAACACACAAGAAAGGACTATGAGATAAGAAGGGGTGTGTCATACAAGCACTCAAGTTAACATGATTACCATCAATTCTTTTAGGGTTCTTACTTGACCTTTAATGGATTGATTAATGGGATTTCACTCGGTCAATAGGGACCCTAATGGGTAAGGACTCAAGTACTTCGGTGACACTAAGGGGATGCACAAACTCACACGTGAGATGGCCTGAACTATGGGTACAACTAGTACAACCATCCCGACAAACCGCAACGTGTGTACAGCCACGGGGACTTACGGAGGCCCTTGGTAGGCGGCCCTGGTCAGCCCACTAGTACTCGCAGGTGAGAGGGTCTACTCTACCAAGGAGGAAGACCTAATCAACACAGATCAGAAGTGTATGCATGAGCCTAAGTGCACCAAGGTGAATGCAATGTCTAACCTAAACTAACAAACAGTGACTGACAGGGCTCGGCTAAGGTTGCGACGACCAGATCTGTCGCGACTTTATCGCGACTGGACACCCAGCTGCGATAGCAATAAAGAGCATAGTCCCACAATCACACGCAAACAAACAACAAACAGACTATCCTGGGACACAAAACAGTCATGGAATAGACTAAACAACACAACAAGACTTACCAAACACATAGAAACCGACACATGGACTAAAAATAGTAACACACAATGCGTACCTGAAGATGCGACTGCCAACCCTGGCACGACATGGTCGTGGCTGCACGATCCACTGCAATAAGATCTGAAAATAAACAGTAAAAATAAAAGAAAAATTTGAACCCTAGCAGGATTCTAACAAACGTAAATGCGAATATACATGGTAGAACAAGATGTAACAGACATAGACGCACCCTCAATGAAGGAATAGTGCATGGGGGAAAGGGGGAACATGTACCTTAAGTTGTGTCCACCTTCATGGACGTGATCCTATCGTGGCGGCGTGATGCGCCGCATTCACAACCGAACGCAGAAAGACAGAAAAAAAAACACAGATATATACCTAACAGGGTTCTAAAAAACATTTGAATAAATCAACATGGCAGGCAAGCAGCAACAATCACGAGGCCAGCACTGAAGGTCCCACCGTGATCACCAAAAGGTGTAATCACGGGGTTGTGCGCCCCCTCGGAACACGCAACACGTTTTAAAATTAGATTAAAATAGCATGGAAGTATGGATGGATGTGATCGCTACCTAGCTAGTTGCCATGATTGAGAATTAAATAGGTTAACTACACTAGGAAAAGGAATGAGAACAGAGGCACTTACTGTAGTCGCGACGAGGTGACCCGTCGCGATGGAGCTGATGTCGCGATGCTCGGACAGGGCGCATCTCTGCTGTCGTGACCCTCGTACCTACCGCATTCTCTGCAATGCGGAAGAATGATGGCTGGACCTTCTTCCTGTCCTCCGTCCGGCCAGAGGACAAGAGCTCCTTGTCTTATGATGCCAGGGTGCCTGCCAAATCAATGAAGACAAAGAAAGAAACCCTGTTAGAACATATTAAGTGCAATATCTATCCAAAGATGAAATGAAAAAGGTGAGCATGGAGGGAACGAATCTGGGGTGGTTTTTAAACCCCTTGGGTGTATAAAACAAAGGAAAGGAAGGAGGGAATATGTGTAGCAACCTGAACTTTTGAGAAAAATAAAAATTTAAATAATAAATTAAAAACTCAGCTAAAGGGATATTCAATGAAAAGAACATTAAATAAAACTCATTAAATGGAAAAGAGTAATGAGCTTTGCTTAATGGATCCTCTAGAACTTATTGGGTCAAAAAATGAATTTACAAAGGGAGAATAATAAGAAAATACCTAAATTCAGAGTTTAATTATCTCCTAATTGAAGGGGTTTATTCAAGCAATAAAAGTGACAATTAGAGTTGAATAGGATCCCTAAACCTACTCCATATAGTCTAGCACGAATTTGATACTATCTTAACCCAATTAGAGATTGGAAGCAAGAGAGGAATGGAGTTAGGAAATCTCGTATTAAGAGGAATTTGAGTAGTAGTAAGGAAAGAACTTTTTTTAGATAAATACACCTCTTAAACCCTCATGGCCGGCCCTAGCTCGTGCAAAGGGTTCTTGGACGTGAGAAAGTCCAAGGAGGAGGAGAAATCGGGAGAGGAAGATCATCAGCTTCTTCCTTCGTTCTTGGAGTTCGAAGCCCTAGAAGATAAATCGAGTCAAAGGTATGCATTCTCATGAGCAAAATTAAATTAAACTCGTCTGTAGGTAGTTCCATCACCAAGAACAAAGCCCTCTTCATTCCCATCTTTTTCATCGAGCCAATCTTTTGTTCTTGACTTTGAAGAAGCTACAAACATGATAACCCCGAGAATCATGTTTAATTCGAATCTCTTATGAATACTTGATCCCATGCTAGGAAATTCTTGCTGTAGATACTTCATGTTGTTAGGGATCTTTTCCCCTAAAAGCACTAATTTCATCGAGCATGCTGATCAAATTTATCCATCTTTCTCTCTGTGTCATGTTCTGAATAACTCGTTCTTGCTCATGTTCAAACCCTATATGAACCATGCTCTCTCTCTAATTCCAATTTACTGGAAGTGCCCTTACATTCTACTTTAATTTGCAACTTGTTTCGTGATTTTTCATCGACTATGTAATTAGTTATGATTTTTCAAAGTATCCTGTGTCCAAATAAGTCAAGTTGGCATGCAATCCGATATAGAACATTGTTTCCGCTCGAACTCAGGTGAAGTACCTGAGAACGTGACGGCTCGACATGTCGCATTCTCAGAGCCATCGCGACCAACATCTTGTCGCGTTCTGAACGCGACAGGAGACCCCGTCACGTTCTAGCCGCCAGAGTAGACAGCCCTGTCGCGACCCGTATAGGACCCTGTCGCCTTTTTACTAGTCATACACACAGTAAAAACACCTATTTTTAATGGAGCTATATTGAATGCTTTAAAATACATATTCACGACTTCTTTTCTATCTATGATTTTTCTTACACATGCACACACATGAACCATCCATATATGGCTGAAATCTGGCATAAAATATCTCATGTGTATCTGGTAATTTATTGCAATAATGTATATTTGCCCTATTTTAAAAGGACTTGTAATCGTTTCTTGCGTTGTTTATATACCGATATCGACGCTCCACTATTCTAGAATTCCTCTAGAACGTCGAGCACCTATTTTGTATACACACTTTACTGGCTTGTGGTGAACTCTCCGTCGGATATTCCTTTTTGCCGGACTAGTGAACCCTTGCACAAGGCCTCCGCAAGTCTCCTCTGATCATGGATTCCTACATGTCGACGAGCCGGTTGTACCCTAACCCCCATTACACCTTTAGGGATCGATATGATCCAAACGGCTATTAGAAGTTCACTATCGTCTTGAATCACGCTGGACCTCTGGACCTGTTCTTAACATGGCCAGTGTAGGGTCATGAGTTCCACTTGACTGCCAACACCAAGTGCGCGTGTTGTGCAACTGTTCTATCGCCCGTTTACCTCTCGCATTACGTGCAATGCCCACTAGCTCTCATCTGTACTCTACTCGCTCGTGTCTATTCACGTTCACTCTACTTTCTTGTCTATTCATCTGATGCTCTCATCTACTTCTTGGTACTCTATATTGGCCATTGACTGATTCTCTAAAGATAAACAATATAACTAATGCCTGGCAATATATAAAAGGCCCGATCTGGTCATGGGATGTGGGTCCGAAAGTGCTAGTGCCCATGGAAGTTAAATGATCAGAGTGTTTGGCATTACACTCAAGTGCTATCTATCTCGACTATATATATGACAATCAAAACACAAAACGTCCTATACTCTCTCGATGTCTAGAATGACAAACAAGTGTTATACTCGTTGTGCTATTATTATACTTGTGCTAGTTGTGCTATGGCCATCCTGCTATTCGTGTTATACTCGATACTTGTGCTATTTTTGGAAACTATACTCGATCTCTTGCTATTGTGCTATCCTGTTACCTGTTGTGCTTCTCTTGCTATATTTTGACTCTCTTGTACCATCTATCTTTAGATACTCTGCCACTAATGCGTTAATTATTTCAAGCCTACTTGAGCCTAGATTTAGTCCTACTGGGTGTTTCGCTCACCCTACGTTATTTGATTTTGTGTTCTCAGGTGAGACCGAGGATGACACATACACTCACGAGGAAGGGAATGACCGAGAGTGAAGCCAGGAGTACCCTCGAGTCTTATGTTATCTTAGAGTTGTAGTTAGTTATTCCTTTTATTGCAATGTAATTAGACCCTATAGAATGGCTCTGATATTAGTGGTTGTAACTAGACATTTGAAAGTTATTAATGAGAAAGATTGCTTTAGTATTATTCAATGTGCTATGGTTTGATGTCTAGTATACGCTCTATACCCTTTCTTGCAACTGCCTTCGCGCTCTGATATCCACGTCGGGGCGTGACAGTTTTGTGTATCAGAGCCTAGGTATCCTTAAGTATAGATGGTTGATCTAGTTGACACCTCGACTAAGAGTCAGTAATCCTACCTATGAGAGCTGTGGGTAGAACCATGGGTAATCAGCTAAATAACTCACACGCACAAATTAAACTTTTAATCAGCATTATAACATCAACTATTTTGTAGAACTAAACAACTAAAATGACTGCGAACGTGCCCAGATGAGAGGCATGCAACGTCCCTCCAGGAACTGACTCGTGCCATACTACAGCCACCCAGCAAGGCGTTGGTCACTGCGGAGGAAACCAATCGGGTGCAGGCGAGCTGCATCGCAATTTTTAGGGGTCTGAACCCGCCTAGGTGTCAGTGGGTCTACGGATCCAGATGAAGCGGAGCACTGGCTAAAGAAACGGACAGGATCTTCCGTGTAATGCACGTGCGGACAGAGACAAACTCCTATTAGCGCATTCCAACTGGAGAAGGATGCCCGCGCATGGTGGGAGTCCGTAGAAGCCACAAAAGCCAACGGCCAATTTACTTGGGCCGAATTTAAGGAAGCTTATATGCTAAGTACTTCTCTGAACGAGTACAGGAAAAGAAGCTGTTGAATTCATTGCTCTTAACGAAGCCTGACAGTAGCAGCAGACGAAGCCCAGTTTTCTAGACTGGCAAAATATGCTGAACATCTTATCAACACTGAGAGAATGAAGGCTAAGCGCTTTCTAAATGGCCTTAAGCCTCACTACATCACTCAACTCGCACCGTTCAACATCCCCGACCTACGCCGAGATGGTAAGAGGGCTCAGCTGCTAGAAGATGCTACGGACTTCACCGACCGTATCAAGGGGAAGTTCGTAAAGAAAGAGATGACATCGGGACCAGCATCTGCCAAGACGACCAACGGAAAAAAGCATCCTTACCTCCCAACTGAGGGATCCAGCTAGGATAGGAAACCCAAGGTCTTCATCCCCAACACTCCAGTAAAAGGTAACTGCAAGCACTGTGATAAACCTGGATACACCGCTGATGAGTGCTGAAGAAAAGCCGAAGCGTATTTGCGTTGCGGAAGTCATGAGCATCGCATACCCGAGTGCTCGATGCTGAAAGAAAATGAGAAGCGCACTGCTATGCCGAAGAAATAGGGCAGGCTGCAAGCCCTACACAATGAAGAAACCATCGAGGAAGGTGGCGTGGTAGAAGGTACCCTGCAAGTCTTTTCCTTGCTAGCATTTATGTTATTTGATACTGGAGCTACTCATTCTTTATATCCACCTCAACATTTGATGATACCCTGACTGCAAAACCTACACACTGGTTGTGAATTCTCTATCACACACCCTTGGGAGAGAAGGAGAACTAAACCAATACTTTCCATCTGCCAATGTATGATCGGAGACCATAACCTAAAGGCCGACCTGGTATGATGTCCATGGAAGGCTGTGATGTAATTTTGGTAGCCGACTGGTTGTCCTCATATGGGGCAAGTGTCGACTGTAAGAAAGGAAGGTTACCTTTAGTGACTTTCCTAAACTGGCATTCTCCGAGATTAGACATAAGAGACGGATGTCTCTAGTCTCCGCCATAAAAGCCCACAACATGATGAGGAAAGGTTGTATTGCTTTCCTAGCAGTCGTCATAGTCGAAAAGAAGGGTTCAAAAATAGAAGACATCCACATAGTCCAGGACTACCCAGATGTATTCCCTGAAGACTTACCTGGAGTTCCCCCTGAACGTGACGTCAACTTCGCCATTGAGTTGACTCCTGGAGCTGCCCCGGTATCACGTAAACCGTACCGGATGTCGCCTTCCGAATTGAAAGAACTAAAAGCCAACTGATGGAGCTGCTAGAGAAGGGGTTCATCAGACCAAGTACCTCCCCTTGGGGAGCACTGTGCTATTCGTCAGAAGAGGATGGGTCGATGGACTATGCATCGACTATTGTCAACTCAACCAATTGACCATAAGAACAAGTACCCCTTGCCTAGGGTGATGAACTGTTCGACCAGATATCTGGAGCCCAATACTTCTCCAAGATCGACCTTCGATCTGGTTATCATCAAATGAGGATCAAGGATGACATATCTTCAAAACGGCTTTTCAGGAGTAGGTATGGACATTACGAATTTGTTGTTATGCCTTTGGTCTAACCAATGCTCCTGCAGCCTTATTCAATGCAACATGAACAACATATATCGGCCATACCTTGACAAATTTGTGCGTCTTCATCGACGATATCCTCATATATTCAAAGACAAGGAAGATCATGAAGACCACTTGAGGACCGCACTGCAAATCTTACGAGATGACAAACTATATGCAAAATTAAGCAAGTGCGAGTTCTGGCTCGAAGAAGTTTCTTTCTTGGGCCATGTAATATCAAAGGAGGCATCTATGTTGATCCTTCCAAAGTCAAAGTTGTACTCAACTGGGAGAGACCACCAATGTCACAGAATCAGAAGCTTCTTAGGACTAGCTGGATACTACAGGCGTTCATAAAGGACTTCTCTAAGATCGCCGTACCCCTCACCCGTCTACCACGAAAGGAGAATCCCTACTCCTGGAGTAAAAAGTGTGAGAAGAGTTTCCAAACTCTCAAAGACTGCCTTACCTCAGCACCCCGTTCTCTCTACCAGTAGAGGAGAAAGTTTCTTTGTCTATACTGATGCCTCAGGAATTGGGCTAGGCTGTTACTAATGCAAAAGGAGAAGGTCATCGCCTATTCCTCAAGGCAATTGAAGACGCATGAAGTCAACTACCCTTGCATGACCTAGAGTTGGCTGCCGTGGTCTTCGCATTAAAATCTGGAGGCACTATCTCTATGGTGAGCAATTCACTGTCTATTCAGATCATAAAAGTCTAAAGTACCTATTCTCCTAGAAAAAACTCAACATGGGCAAAGAAGATGGTTATAATATCTAAAGGACTTCGATTTCAACATCCAGTACCATCCAGGTAAGGAACGCCGTGGCTGATGCTCTTAGTAGAAAGCTAATGGCATCTATCTCAAGTCTAGTCCTTGCGAGATGCAATTACTTGAACAATTCGCGAGGCTAGACTTACATATTGAACATAGGGATGATCATGTTTTGATTGCCAATATCAAGATCCAATCCGATCTGCTGGGAAGGAAATCAGATGCAACAGGGCAACGATCCATTCTTGGTTCGTGTCAAGAAACCTTAGCGGACAGACCGGATTTTGCCATGATTGAAGATGGAAGGTTAGTATTCCAGGGAGAACTTGTGTCCCGAGAACGAAGCCCTAAAAAGGAAACTAATGGAAAGCTCATCAAACTAAGTACACTATTCATCCAAGAGGTACCAAAATGTATCAAGACATGAAAAGAACATTTTGGTGGCCGAATATGAAGAGGGAAGTTGCCGGCATGTAGCTCATTGCCTCACATGTCAACAAGTGAAGGCAAAACATATGCGCCCTGTCGATGTGCTCAGACAACTAGATATCCCGGATGGAAGTGGGAAAGCATTGGCATGGACTTCATCATGGGTTTACCCCGAACTCGTGGTGGACTTGACGCCATATGGGTCATCGTTGACCAGTTGCCAAATCTCGCACTTTTACTCATAAAGAGTACATGGTCTGTGGAGGTGCTAGCTGCATTATATGTCAAGGAGATCGTGCAGTTGCACGGTATTCGTCATCTATTATCTCAGATCGAGATCCAAGGTTCACCTCTCATTTTTGTAAAGGTCTGCAACTGCCCTTGGTACGAAGCTTAATTTTAGTACTGCCTTTCAACCGCAGACTGATGGGCAAACTGAGAGGAAAATCAAATTGTAGAAGACATGTTAAAGCCTGCATTATAGATTTCAATGGTCATTGGAATGAACACTTACCCTTGATTGAGTTCGCCTATAACAACAGTTACCAGGCGAGTATTAAAATGGCACCATTTGAAGCACTTTATGGCAGGAATTGTAGATCTCCTGTGTGCTGGAATGAAGTGGGAGAACAACAATGGTTAGACCTGACATGGTACAAAGTACAACCTAGGATATACAGATGATACGAATCGACTCAAGATTGCTTAGTCTAGACAGAAGAGCTATGTTGATGAAGAAGACGGGATCTGGAATTTCAAATAGGATCATGTGTTTGTTGAAGGTATCTCCTACCTGTGGTATTCAAGATTGGAGTGAAAGGAAACTTGGTCCAAGATTCATTGGTCCTTTCGAAGTACTTGAAAGGATTAGTGAAGTTGCTTACAGACTGGCTTGCCTCCGCCAAATTTGGACAAGTGTGCACAATTCTTCCATGTCTCCATGCTTAGAAGTATGTGTAGCGCCTACACATGTCATTCGCCATGATGATCTGGTGTTAAACAAGGACATGACATATGAAGAGAAGCCGATCAAATATTAGAACGGAAGGTTCAACAGTCAAAATCGTCCCATTCACGTGGTGAAGGTCTTATGGAATAACCGCGAGTGGAAGAAGCCACAGGGAACCAAAAGGATTATCAGACGCAACTACCCTGATCCATTCGGTAAGCATTCTCTCCTTTATGGTAATATGATTGGGGACCAAATTCTTTTAAGAGGGGGAGGATGTAGCAACCTGAAATTTTGAGAAAAATAAAAATTTAAATAATAAATTAAAACTCAGCAAAAGGGATATTTATGAAAAGAGCATTAAATAACACCCTTAAATGGAAAGAGTAATGAGCTTTGCTTAATGATCCTCTAGAACTTATTGGTCAAAAATATGAATTTACAAGGGGAGAAAATAAAAATACCTAAATTCGGAGTTTAATTATCTCCTAATTGGAAGGGTTATTAAGCAATAAAAGTGGCAATTAGAGTTTGAATTGGATCCCTAAACCTACTCCATATAGTCTAGCACGAATTTAGATACTATCCTAACCCATTAGAGATTGGAAAGCAAGAGAGGAAATGTGGAGTTAGGAAACCTCGTGATAAGAGAATTTGAGTAGTAGTAGGAATAAGAACTTTTATTTATATAAATACACCTCTTAAACCCTCATGGCCGGCCCTAGCTCGTGTAAGGGGTTCTTGGACGTGGAGAAGATGCCAAGGAGGAGGAAAATCGAGGAGAGGAAGATCATCAGCTTCTTCCTTCGTTCTTGGAGTTCTAAGCCCTAGAAGATAAATCGGTCAAAGGTAGGCATTCTCACGAGCAAAATTAAATTAACTCGTCTGTAGGTAGTTCCAATCACGAGGACAAAAGCCCTCTTAATTCCCTCTTTTCCATCGAGCCAATCTTTTGTTCTTGATTTTAGAAGATCTGCAAACATGATAACCCCGAGACATCATGTTTAATTCGAATCCCTATGAATACTTGATCCCATGCTATGAAATTCTGCTGTATACTTCATGTTCTTAGGGATCTTTTGCCCCTAAAATCCTAAATTTATCGAGCACGCTCATCGAATTTAATCCTCTTTCTCTCTGTGTCATGTTCTGAATAACTCATTCTTTCTCATGTTCAACCCTATATGAACCATGCTCTCTCTCTGATTCCGATTTAGTGGAAGTTCCCTTACATGTATACTTTATTTGCAACTTGTTTCGTGATTTTTCATCAACTATGTAATTAGTATGATTTTTTTCAAAGTACCCTGTGTCCAATTAAGTCAATTGGCACGCATCCGATGTAGAACATTGTTCCCGCTCGAACTTAGGTGAAGTACCTGAGAACGCGACTGCTCGACATGTCGCATTCTTAGAGCCGTCGCGACCAATATCTTGTCGCGTTCTGAACGCGACATGAGACCCCGTCGCGTTCTGGCCGCCTGAGCAGACAGCCCTGTCGCGACCCGTACAGGACCCTGTCGCATTCCATCATGACCCTGTCGCGACCCTTACATGGGTATGTCGCATTCATAGGATTTTTCATGAAAACCCATAACATTTGTTACTCTCACCTTCTATGATAGGCTTGTGGTGAACTCTCTGTCGAATATTCCTTTCGCCGGACTAGGGAACCCTTGCACAAGGCCTCCGTAAGTCTCCTCTGATCATGGATTCCTACATGGTCGACGAGCCGTTTGTACCCTAACACCCTTACACCTTTAGGGATCGATATGATCCAAACGGCTATTAGAATTCACTCTCATCTGAATCACGCCGGACCTGGACCTGTGCTTAACATGGCCAGTGGTAGGGTCGTGAGTTCCACCTGACTGCCACACCAATGCGCGTGTTTTGTGCAAATGTTACTATCGCCTGTTTACTCGTCGCATTACGTGCAATGTCCACTAGCTCTCATTTGTACTCTACTCCTCGCTCGTCTATTCACGTTCACTCTACTTCTCGTCTATTCATCCACTCCTCATCTACTTCTTGGTACTCTATATTGCCATTGACTGATTATCTAAAGATAACAATTAACTAATGCCTGGCAATATATAAAGGGCCCGATCTGGTCCTGGTATGTGCACCCGAAAGTGCTAATGCCCATGGGAGTTAAATGATCAGAGTGTTGGCATTACCTCAAGTGCTATCTATCTCGACTATCTATAATGACAATCAAAACACAAACGTGCTATACTCTCCGATGTCTAGAATTACAAACAAGTGCTATACTTTGTTGTGCTATTATTATACTTGTGCTAGTTGTGCTATGGCCATCCTGCTATTCGTGCTATACTCGATACTTGCTATTTTTGGAAACTATACTCGATCTCGTGCTATTGTGCTATACTGTTACATGTTGTGCTATCTCTTGCTATATTTTGACTCTCTTGTACCTACTATCTTTAGATACTCTGCACTAAAGTGTTAATTATTTCAGCCTACTTGAGCCTGAGATTTAAGTCCTACTGGGCATTATCGCTCATCCTACATGTTGTCTTCTCAGGTGAGACCGAGGATGACACATACACTCACGATGAAGGAATGACCGAGAGTGAAGCCAGGAGTACCCTCGAGTCATTATGTTATCTTAGAGTTGTAGTTAGTTATTTCATTTTATTGCAATGTAATTGGGCCCTATAGAATGGCTCTGATATTAGTGCTTGTAACTAGACATTTGAAAAGTTATTAATGAGAAAGATTTGCTTTAGTATTATTCAATGTGCTATGGTTTGATGTCTAGTATACGCTCTGTACCTTTTTCTTACAACTGCCTTCGCGCTTAGATATTCTGCGTCGGGGCGTGACAACTATTGTGCCCTTATTATCATGTCCTATTACTCTATTGACCATTCTCTCTTGTTACCATGTTATTCAAGGCATTAATCACTTAAAGCATGCCTGTTTTTGAGATATTAAGTCCTACTAGGCGTTATCGCTCATCTTGCGCTATTTGTTATATGTGTTTCAGGTGAGTCTGATGGGGAACACCAGAAGCATGAGGATGAGGATGAGCAGGCGTAAGAGTGACCCGTTGAGCTGTCAACCAAGTAATAGTATTAGTTAGTTAGTTTATCTTCATTTGAATAAAGTACTCTAGGCCCATAGTTTTGGCTTTAGATTAGCAAATGTAATAGTGATTAGAGGAATTATCAATAAAGTTGGTTCATTTGACATTATTCCAATTTGTACAATGGTTTGATGTCTGTTTTGCTCTGTATACTATTTATTTAACTGCTTCTCGCTCCGATATTTCATGTCTGGACGTTACAGTTGACATGATTTAAAGTTTAATTTTGACGACGTTAAGTAAGAGATGAAAGTCGTTAAGGTATGTGCATGGTGAATTAAAATGTGTACGACTTAAAGTCACTATTGAAATGACTAAAAGTCTATGTTCAAAGGTGTTAAAGTAAGAGTTGAAAAGCTTTAAGGTAAAAGATAAGTAAGTGATAGATTGTATAACATAGAAGGTTAATGTAGCCTGAAAATTTTAATTACATAAAAATTTAAATACATGGAAATAATAATTTCCATAATATTAGAGTATTTAAAACATACATATCATTATCGTATGTGCTAAAACACATCGAAAAAATCTGTAAAAATTATAAATCAACCCCACACATTATTCCTAAGTGTTCCACGAAGAAATTTATGCGACGAAAATCCAATTAACCAAGTGTACATCACATGGTGACCGATTATCCACATAAGGAAACAAGTCGGAAAACCGTTAACACGAAAATATGACGCAATCATAAACTAAATAAAATGTTGGAGAGACTTCCACATTATATATTAAGGACCCAATATCATAATTGGGTCAATGGACAACATTTGGCCCAAAATCAAATGAAGCAAGAAAATACATGGAAATTCGTAGCTTAAATAAGCTGAAATTAGAAAGAGGCAGTTAGAGTAGAATTGGGATGAGACACTACAACAAATTAAGTCTATACCCACAGATTTTACCTACGACAGGGTAATACGTAGGTATAAACGAGAATTACATATGGTAAAAACATTCGTTATAAGGTTACACATACGATTATTTTAACTGTGTGTATACACCTAAATATAGTTACGGTTTTACAAAATAATGGGTAAAAGTATTTATTTTGACTACGATTAACTAAAAATTATAAGAAAAAGTTGAAATATACTTATGAAAATTTAAAAATATATGTATTGATCAATTCATAACATCCCAAAAATAAAAAACTGTAGGTCCAGTGTTTAGTTGCGCAGGAAATGAAAAAAAATTGGATTAATTTAAGAGGTTTTCCCTTTCCTGAACCTGGAGCAAGGGGTGCCGAGCAGCTGTTGGTCTCTATAGAAAGGAGGAGGACATGTCGGCAAGGTATGGGGAAGCGACCATGGTGGCGAGTAAGTCGTCACCCTCGCAGGCGCCCTGGGCCCGCCTGCCATCGCCATCGCCATCGCCCTCTCCCTCGGCTCACCTGCCGTCGCCCTGCATGGAAACGCCCTCTCCCTCTACTAGCCTGCCCTCTCCCAACCTCGACATGGCAAGCCCTCGCCCTCGGTCTGCCCCGCCCCGCCCTCGCCTCGTGCCACACGGCGTCACCCTTCCTCCCTTCCTCCCTCCCTTCCCAGAGTCAGGGGAGGTGCCAGAGGAGGATGCTCCGACTCTAGCTCCGACATCCCCTTCCCGACAGCCCCCCGCAACTCTCTCTCAATCAACAGAGGGTATCTCGCTGCTGCGGCTTTCAGGTAAAACTGTTGAGTAGACTAAAATCATAGGAACACCTCCTTTTCTTCTCTACGCCACCTTCGGGAACTGCCATGTCACGTTTCCCATGAAGTCGAACTGTGCAGGAAGCGAGGATTCCTCTTCGATATCCTGCGTTCATCTAGGCAGGGCCGTCAGGTCATTGCTTTCCTCTTCCTCCCTCAGCCTCACGTTTTGTTGTCTAGTTCAAATGCACAGGTAGCAGAAGGAAGAATGGAATATTTGTGGAGGGAGAGAAAATTGAGCCGAATAGGTCTCAGATTTCATTACTTGGGTTTAGTACGTGTTTTTATCTTAAGCCCTTTTGTTCTTTTGGGGTTGATCTATCCATTGCGATATACATGGCTTTGTTCTAGAAAGTGGAGCATGAAAGAACAGGAGCCCAAGAGCATGATGGAAAGACTCATATCAAATGTATATGGAGGACGCAGTTAGATGTATCATTTGAATAGTTCCGGGCTAAGAAAGTAGCACGCATCTAATCAGAAGGGGCAAGTGTTGGTGCTGCTATTGTAGAAGCTGAGAACTGCCTCGAGTTAGATGTATGTTTTCTTCATGTCAGAGGTATCCATATATCAATGCCTTAGCATCATATTTTCTTTAGCATATATACTTAAGCAATCTTTGACTCAGAAAAGTTGGCTTTGTCTTATTCTTCTTGCCTATCTCTATATGTAATTCTTGATCTCTATATGTAATCTGTTAACTCAGATAATCGTGAGGAAGATCATGTACTATCCAAATGAATTAATGCATAATATAGATTGTTTGCTTTTGCTATTCTAGCTTGTGTTTGCCCTTATGCATAAAAGTTGCCAACATTTTATGGTGAAACTCTATTTCTGAGCAACCAGCCTGTGAGAATGAATTAATGCTTGAGGCCCTCAGCCTGTGAGAATCCTCAGGATTGTCAAAGATCTACTTATTTCTGAGCAACCACAAGGTTTCTAAGGCCATTGCGACCACTGCCTTTGTATAAATGCCAACAAATTTGTCAACCTTCCACATTGTACACTTTTTCCACAAGAAAAAAAAAGTGGTAAACAAAATTAGGGAATTTAAAAAATTATCAAGAAACTTAATAGTAAGAATAGTTGGGCTCACAAGACCATATAAATTCTTACCTGTGTAATAAGAGATTTGATAACAAGTGAAATACACAAATTTGTGCATCTTTGTGATGCGGAACAGCGTGGGGGACGGCGGAAGACGAAGAAGATGTAGTCGGCGTCTCACCGGAGCCTTCGCGGCGAGGCTTCTCGCCCAACCCTTCGCGGGTTCTTCTCCGTCGCGGAGGAAGGAGAACAGACGCAGCACACAAGCTTTTTCTCCAAATTCTGTTCTGTTTCTTTCAACTGGGGGTGTACATGTATTTAAAGGGGTTTGGGCTAATCCCAATCCCAATGGACTTCTAATTAAAGATAGATCCTATCCCTAACAAGACTTAACATAATAAACACCTAAAGAAAGAAAAATACAGATTCTTACCCAAATTGGACTTGACTCAAACATAGAAATGAAAATTACACAATAACAGCTAATTGGACTCTAATATGACTCTTTTGGACTATTTTATTCTTGGACTTAAAAATAGTGCAAAAATTGCACCAAAATTACATAAAAAATAAAAAATATCCTTTAGCTCCAACTGGGCTTGAACCATCGCTTGGGATTCTCGCTCCCCATCACTTTGTATAACTTGAAATATGTGCAAGTTCAGCTTGTTTTGAAGTCTTACAGATATTGAGCATCAATTTATTTTATGCATGTTGAGGTTTGTGTATGTCTTGTTATCAAGAAATTGAGAGAATCTAGAACCAGACAAGTCTTTGACGGCTTCCAGTCCCAAGTCAGTCAGGTATCGGCAGGTTCTATCAAGTTTCAAGTGGAGTACTGGAAGAATATGAGGAGAGAAAGAGGGTGACAAGCAGAAGTAAAACCCTATGAAACAAGAACAGCTTATCCTAAGGAGAATTGAATATAGGTCTGATTTCTTAGGGGAGACTGGTAAAGTCAAGGCAATTTATCCTTTTAAGTCTAAGAAGAATCTAAAGTTATTTCTTTTATTTGTTTTTTAGTTCCGATCTAAGCTAGCCAGAACTGGATTTAACCTGGCAGATCTAGCTCTGGTTACACATTTCACTATTTTTTTTCTTTTCCATACTTGTGAATCATTTATTTATGTGGAAAGTGGTTTAACATCCACTTTCATTGTTTGTACAAGCAAATCTATTGATTCAGAATGAGTTAACCTGAATTTGAAAAGTGATATTACTCCATGCAATCAACATATGGGACTTAAAAAAAAGACTAAAAACTTATTTAACCCATTGACCATTAGAAAACTACTGAGTGGAACATTTCATAAGAAGGGCAATCCTCATACGGATAGCATATCAGATTCCCTTTTTAGAAGTGAGGTATCACAGCCAATCCTGAGATGGAAATTTAGGTAATAATACCCTGCACATTCCAAACACTATTAAACCCAGACAGAAGATGAACCCAGGACAACAGGAAAGTAAACTCAAGGCTTGGACAAAACTGCAATATTACTGATTTAGCTAAAAGAGAATGAAGAATGGATAAGATCTGATTGGCAGTTTTCATTTGGTTTGCATTGTCCAAATGAAAGATAGATAAAAGGAAAAAGAAACTAAGTTTCTTATCAAAGCATACCTGGGCTCTTAACTTGAGAAGCTCTTGACTCAAGTTATCATTTGTCCTTTTAGCATCATCTATAACAATTATAGTAAACTTGTAGTTCTCTTTCAAAAAGTTATATATAATCTAGTTATACTTATACATGCTTAATATTTTTTTTATGTTTGGATTTTTCATACATGTTATAGTTGATTGGAAAACATGTCCTTTTAGTTGACATTGAGATGCAACATGTAACTAATGGAATCCTCGTCAGTACAGAAATTGTAAAGGTAGTCATGGGCCTCAAAATAGGCACTAAATATTGTGAGGTATCAATTTCACTCATGCTCAAAGGCCAAACACATCACTATTTGTTAAGGATCAGTTTAGGAAAAGGTTTAGTGATGCTCTCGGAAGCCATGCTCACTGAGTACTTTTTATTTTGAGATACACTGGCCCTTTTTGTTGAGACAGACTTTTTATTTTGAGATACACTTGTCTTTTTTTTGATGCAGACTTTTTATTTTGAAATACACTGGCCTTTTTTTTTTGAAGCAGACTTTTCATTTTATATATGGAGGTCATGTGCTTGTATATATATATATGGTTGCCATGGGCCTTTAGTGGAGTTTCTCTCTTGTATATGTACATGCTTGCTTGATATACAGAGGCCATGTGTGTATGGCTGCTAATATGTTTTGTTCTTTCTTGCTATGGATGCTAGATCTTATATTGTTTCAAGAAAATATGGATGCTAGATCTATTAATTTTTCATTATTTTTTGGGTGTTCAAGGAGAAGGAAGTTGTATAATATATAAGCATCTTTAAATGGTTTTAGGTTGTCAACCCCCCTGCAATCACCTTTGCAATGGCAGCAGCTTTAAGGTACGTTACTCTCAGGCAGTTCTAAAATTGTTTTTTTGGCTAAATGGGTGGATTCCTCTACACCACATCAGGAACATTCCTCTTTATTTGCATGCCAAAGATGCAAACAATGTTTTGCTGCAACATCTTATCCATTTAGTTTTTGCTAATTTTCTATAAGTGGTCTTTGCCAAGTTTCTAAAGTGCCTAAGCTTATTTTACCTTTCCTTCCAAGTGAGTCATCACCCTCCGATGAGTGCTTGCTTGATATACGGAGGCCATGTGTGTTGGCAGGTGAGGTCTATCCTATCCATTTTTAGGTCTGTTTTGAGTAAAGCAGTCCATTTTTTTCTTGGAGGGCAAGATCAGAACAGGAACAAAAAATCAAATAAATGGAAAAGTGGCAATTTGAATTGTCCACATTTTGAGTTCAAAACAATTTAAACAAGTCTAAATGTACTTGGCTTCTGCCCTTTATTTTTACATTTTTTAAAATTTTCATTTTTATTTTTTAAAGTTCAACTATTTTGTGCTTAATAGTTGATATCAGAATCTAAGTTTATCACCAGTTTAGATGCTTCATGATGCTTAGCCCCATGTACATTAAATGTGATTTTTACTCTCATAGCCTATTGAACATGTCTATCACTATTTCTTTATGTTTGAGATTCTATGTGGATATTAGAACTGATGCATTGCTTTAGAAAATTAAGCTCATTTATGACTTATTACCCAGGTGTCTGCTTCCTGTCATGTTATTACCCAGATGTCTGCTTATAAATTTCTGCTATTTTTCATTTAAGCATCTATTTTCGCTCATGACATCCACTTATTAGGTAGCTTTGTTTATTGGATGACAAAGGGGCTCAAATCAAATGGTCAGGAGATAACAAGGACATCGATTGTTTAGTTAAAGCTTTCTACACCAATTATTGATTTGATTGCGCTGGATGATCTCAATGCAAAGAAATCATTCTTGTGAGTCCTAAATTTGCTGATTTTCTCTTTGGAATTTTCCCTTTCTCAATGCTCATTGGCCAAAAATTGTATGTAAAATTTCACTTTATTTTTTGTTGCCTGAGTTTGGTGAGTGGAGAAATTGTGCAGGTGTGGCTTCTGCATAGTTACCGTTGATGGCCAACTTCATCATATTGAGGTCAACCCAAAATTCTAGCTCAGACATTTACTCCATGCCAATGCTTAACCATCTATTCAGACCAGGCGGATAGCTCCCTCCAAAAATGTCATGCATGGACTATCATCCAGGTCTTTCCCTCATAGTCTTAGTCTTAGATGATGGTGCTCCTAGCATTTCAACAACTTTCCCAAATAACCCAGGTAGACATTGAGAACTAGAGCAAATATGCTCTTGAAAGTTAGATGAGGTTTAAATTGTTTTGAACTCAAAATGTGGACAATCTAAATTGAATGAAGTTTGTTTCTTCATGTGTTTCAGGATTTTATTCTCTTTCTTTGTGGCACATGACAAGAAGTATGGAACTTGAATCACTTTTTTGTACTCCTCAATTAGAAGGCTTATTTTTTATTCCAAAAGGATCCAGGCTAGGGAATGTTTATGAACACTTAGATACATCACTTTTCATCTTGTGCTTCCACTTCAAGCCAGAGTAATATAGCTGAATAGAGTCAAGCCTTCATTTATTTATCTTGGACATTTTTCTATCAGGAAGGGTGCATTGGTCTTCTTCGAGGGGCAGAAACATTTGACAGCAAACAAGGGTACAAGCTCTAAACATGTCTACTGGTGGATAAAGCAAGCAATCATCAAGGCAATAGCTAAAAAGTCTAGGATCGTCAGATTGTCGGTAACTGTGAAGCTTCTTTCTGATAACATCCGGTATTTTAGAAATTCTGCATGTTACTCTTTCCTGCATACTAAAGTGAAGGAAAAAAAAACAATGTGAGTTTATTGTAGGGAAGCATGAACAGAGAAGTTTTGTATTATCTGTTTTTTTTCCTGCAGGTTACTTTTTCCTTCATTCCTCATCCTGTAGGTGCTTCATAGTGAGAAGTTTTGTATTATCTATTTTTTTTCCTTGGAAATATGTTCTCTAATATATTATGATTTTCCTTGCACATTTGACATTTTTCATTTATTCCTCTACATTGTAATTCCCACCAAATGACCTCTCATTTAGCATTTACATGGTCTAGGTTTTGGAGTGAATGGACAGACCAAAAGCAATAAGAATATATATTACTCAGATAGATGTGGATGGTGTGGATTACAGGGGTTTGTGGCATCAATGTTTGCCTTCTCCCTCCAGGTCTGGTGCATCGACAGAGGATGGCTCATGGTTGTGGCGGTCTAGGATCGCCTTCTCCCTCCAGTACATCATAATTACAACTCTTTGGGTCATGTCTATTCTTTCTCCATGTCTTTGATTAAGTTCAATCTCTTCATGAATATAAGAGTGGATATTTATGTGAATATTTGAGTGGACATGTGAATGTGAATATTATAGATTTGAATGTTGTTTTGCTTATGTGATGTAGATGAGTGGATATGGATTTGAATTTTATTTTACTTATGTGGATGTATCTGTATCTGTATTACATGTTTACATCAAATATGGATAGGTATTTAGTTTATATTAAAAAAAAAAAATCTACACCTACGCTTTTTAATATTCATGACTAACTATCATTACATACAATACCGTAAAACCATAAGTATATATATTGCAATATTTATTCCTACATTTATTTATCATCATCTCAAAAAATGGTATTACTACGGTTACAAAACATTCAGTATAGATGACCTCTACACTTACATTTATTTATCATCATCTCAAAAATGTATTACTACGGTTATAAAACCATAAGTATAGATGGCAATACCTATGCTTTTTAGGAATTTTACTATGCTTTATATAAATCATTACCTATGGTTAATATTCGTATGAATAATTCGACATATACCTACATTTATTTTTCTGTGGGTATAGGCTTTAGTCACGCGCGCATGCGTGTCGGATTCAAACCGTAGCACTTTCCGTAGGTAAAGGGTTTTACCTTCGGATTTTTTGCATATACCTATAGTTATTACGCGAAGCTATAGGTCATTTTTTTGTAGTGAGAACATGCATTCTTGGCAACCCAAATTCGTGCTTAACTATAGTGGGAGGGTTCCTAAAGCCTCACACACTCCAATGGAGGAAGAAATCCTCAAATTAGGAAAGTAACAAGACAAAACCGCAACCATAATTTCCTTGTCATAATAGGACTCCTAAACACCATGGTTGCTTAAATAATCTTCACCCAAACCCTAGGGACAAGTTCTATAACTTGATGGGGTCGTGTAGAGGAGCTCTTAGTGGCTGGAGAGAAGGAGATCGAGCAAACCAAGCTCATCTTCTTCCCCGGTTCGTCTGCTACGACTTGTGTAAATCATCCAAGTGGAATGCCCAATTTCCATGCAGTATACATAGAGTATTAAGCGTTCTTCAAACAGTGGTGTGAACAATAGATTTCTGAAGGTTGCCAGAAGGACTTTCTCCTGCTCTGAACATTTCATAACTTTAAAGATTCGTTCCATCGCCTTCACCCAATTTTTAGCTTCATCAGGATCTGGAGTTCCATGAAACCTAGGGAGATTTATTCGTTGAAAGTTCCCATATAAGTCTCCTGCCCCATTTCTTGCTTCTGCTTGAATCACGTTGTTAAGGGCTTGAGTTAACCCCTGTACAGTCTGTTGTAATTTGTGCATTTGTGCATGCTCGCCAGCCATCTCTTATAGTCTCCTGCGAGCAATAACAATTAATTTATTTCCTTTTAGACTTTGGGTACTAAAGTATTACTAAGTTGATACATATACATGTATATAAATGTATTTAGGTCTTAACCATGGTTCTGCCCAATCCTCACATAGGTATGGTGGTTGACTTAGACACGTGTCATGGCAGTTCACCTAGAACATCCTAGACTTTAAAATATCCTAATAAGGACATCCTAGGCTCTAATACCAACTGTAACACCCCTCCAATTTAGCAGCGGAATAAATCGGGGGAAACATGAGCAACAAGTATGGTAACGTGAATTGCGCATACAGACGCATACATCAGAGCATCTAATGAACAATAATTGGAATAAGCTCTTCATTTTTATTGAAATTTCACTAAGACCATTACAACCAATAATTCGGAGCCATGCACAAGGCTCATTGACATCACTACATTAGAAAGAAATCTAAAGTAATAACTATTAGACTCCATGGTACTAGGGTAACTTCTTCAACTGACTCTAGGTCGCTAATCACTCTGGTCCCGTCCCATTGGTGTGTGTGATGTCATTGTCTGACTTACCTGAGACACAATAATAAATAACGAAGGGTGTGCGATAACGCCCAGCAGGACTTAAATCTCAGGGTCAAGCATGCTTTAAATAATTAATGCTTTAAAGGACATAGTAACTAATGATAGAGTGAGTCATGTAAAGTCAAGAAAGTATTGGCACAAGTAATATGGTTCAGATAGCAGATGAATCAAGTATAGCACGATGATTAAAGTCAAGTCACAATAAAAATGATAACAACAATAGCAAGTAATGTCATTGTCAAGAAATAGCAAGCGACATGTATAGCAAGGAGAGAGATAGTAATTGACCATAGAGAGTAAATTGCACTTTGATTGATTTTCATCAATCGAAATAGTATAACACGTTTGATTAACTTTTGTCAATTGAAATAGTAATGGCACTTTGGTTATCCATAGATAGCTGAGAGAGAATATAGCACTTTTAATGTCAATAGACAACGAGAGAGTATAGCACTTTGAATGAGATTAAGTCACGATAGAACGCAATAACTCAAGATAGCAAGTATCGAGTAGAGCAAGGAGAGAGTATGACAGTAGTCGCTCGATAATAGGATAGTAGCAGTTCAGTAACAGTCAATGGTAGTACAGTAACAGTGCAGTACGTCTGATCTAACAGACTAACAGTAACAGTATAAAAGTCAGATGTCTAGCTAATTCAGAACAGTCAGTCAGAACCGGTGCAAATGCAGACACCGTCATTAGCCCCCGCAGGTATTTTCGGGTGGCTCTCCGCCCCCAGGACTAGATTGGAGCCCCTCGGACACTCTCCATTCCCTCAGCAGTATGCATTCAAGTCTAGTAGAGTCACAAGACCCATTTTAGCACTAGGCAGTCAAGTACAGTACAAAACAGTAGGAGCCACACAGCTCAAAGGGTACCAGGAGAGTACTAGATGAATAGACGAGATTGTAGAGTGAACATGAATAGACGAGAGTATAGAGACAGTAGATGAGACAAGGACATATTCGTAAGACAACGTTAAACTAGCAATAGTAATAGTTGCACAATAATATGTACCACACCCCCCTTCCATATTTTGCTTTCATCAATATATAAAAATCAAAAAACCTGATATCGACACTGGAGGTTCACTCCTCTGTCATATCAATTGAAAAAAAAAAAATAGTTGCACAACATGCATGATCGGTGTTGGCAGTCAGGTGAATTTCACTACCCTTCCACTGGCCATGTTATGCACAGGTCCAGCAGTCTGGCGTGATTCAAGATAAGAGTGAACTTCTAATAGCCGTTTGGATCATGTTGATCCCTAAAGGATATCATAGGTGTTAGGGTACAACCAGCTCGTCGACCATGTGGGAATCCATGGATAGAGGAGACTTACAGAGGCCTTGAACAAAGACTCACTAGTCCAACAGCAGGAGTATCCGATGGAGATTTCGTCCCAGTCAAGAGTAAAGTGTGTAGAGAAACAAGTGCTCGACGTTCTAGAGGAATTCTAGAACAGTGGAGCGTCGGTAACAGTATCCCCAAAACAACGTGCGAAAACGTAGACAAGTTCATTTAAAATAAGGAAATTGAATTACATAATTGCTATAATTTACCAGATGTATTATGAGATATTTTCATGCCAAGTTAAGCCATATTTGGATGGTTCAAGTGTGTGCATGTGTAAGAGAAGTTATAAATAGAAAAATGTCATGTGCATGTATTTAAATCACTTGATATGCATTCCATTTATAACAGGTGAATTTACTGCGTGTATGATTGTTAACAAAGGGTATGAACACTGTAGAAAGTAATAGCATCAAAATTTATGGGTTTTCAAGCAAAAGTCTCAGATCGCGACGTACCCCAGTAAGGATCGCGACGGGATCAAGTCAGAACGCGACAGAGGCTTGCACTGGTCGCGACGGGTTGTTCAGGGAAGGGTGTCAAAATGCGACGACAGCACTTGTCACGTTTAGAACCCGACGATGGGTGTGTCGCGATCTGCCTGAGAACACGGCCTATCGGGCCATCACGTTCTCAAGTTCTGCGCCTGAGTCCAAACGGGAAAAGGGCAGAGCATTGGATTGCCGGCCAAATTTCTATAATTTGATATGGGGTGATTTAAAAATTCATAACTAAATGTATAGTCAATGAAAAATTACGAAATCACTTGCAAACTTATCCAGACATGCGAGAGTACTTATAGTAAATAGGAATTTGTAGACATACGTGGTTTTGACATGCTTTAGTCATGAGTATTCAAGAAGAACATGGAACAGTGAACAGTCAAGATGCAAGAATAAATTCGCGAAGTAGGGTGGATGAAATTAGGGCTTTTGGGGGCAAAAGAAGCCTAACAATCATCAGTATCTCTAGTAAAATTTTTGTGGCATGAGAACGAGTATACATGGAGATATGAATTTGACAAGAGGGTTCATGGTCAAAGAGTTTACAAAACATCAAAAATTAAGAACAAAAGATTGGGTGAACGAAAAATTATGAAACAAAAGGGGTTTTGTTCCTGATGCATGGAACAATCTACAGACGAATTTAATTAGATTTTGCTCGTGAGAATGCCTACCTTGACTCGATTTCCTCTTCTATGGCTAGAACTTGAAGAACTCAGGATGAAGCTTGATGAAGCCTTCTCCCCACGAATTGTCCTCCTCCTTGGCCTCCTCTCCACGTCTAGGAAGCCTCAGAAATGTGCTAGGGCCGGCCATAGAGAATTTAAGGAGTATTTATGCTTCTTTGCTTTCCCTTTCCTAGTTTAACTCTAATTCCCCTATAATTACAAGGTTTCCTATTTTCTCTCCTCCTTCCAAGCTTTCCAACTCTTAATTCAGTTAGGATGGGAGCTAAATTCATGGCCAAGCCATTAGGGTAAGTTTAGGAATCCAATTCCAACACAAACTACTTATTTTAATATTTTAATACCCCTTTTCTATTTAGGTAATATTTAAGTTACAAATTTAGGGTATTTTCCTATTATTTTTCTTTTCAAAATACTTATTTTGGCCCAATAAGTTTTATATGGTCCATTTAACAAAGCCCATTATTTATTGGAATTTATCTTATGGGATTTCCCTTTTTAATTAGGAAATAATAGAGTTATGGATTTTTATTGCATTTCTTACTTGAATTTATTCATGGGCTATGAGAGGTCCATTGGTCCCAATTCTTATGATGGACTACCAATATGTATCGTAGGAGTCTACTCATAATTTATTTTAATATTTAATTCACTTTGGTTCATAAAATAATAGGTTTTTTGACTTATTCCTTAATTAGCATAATAAGTCATATAAATTCTAAAACTTGGTTCAAATAACTTTTCTATGCCAAAAATCCTAATTGGGTCATTAGAGAATATTGTTTAAAGTATCACTACTATTTTTATGAAATTTTTATATTGGTTTATACACATGTAATAGTGATGTGTACCCTTTTAACTAGTTTTTTATTAATTGATAAAATTTCAATTTATCTATATTTTCATATTAATGAATTTTTCGGGATACTATAGTTTGCATCTTTAAAAGCATGGTATGATGGCATGTGGTAGTTTAGATTTCGTTTTACAAGCTTATGTATGAGTTGCACAGTGTGTGGAGTGGTTTTTTGGAAGAGGACGAAGGGTTCAGTCGCCTGCCTGAGAAGGCGACGGACTAAACCGTTGTGTTTTGGTTTGGAACGTGATGCCTTGGGTCGTAGCATTCATGTGTTCCAATTGGGTTGGACCGGCTAGTCTGAACGTGACCACGAGTCCCGTCGCATTCTTGTTGAACGCATCAGTGTGGTCCGTCACGATTTGGTGTGTGGCTTGGTGTATTCTATGTCGCGACGTGTCCTTCCATCGCGATTTGCACTTTAGGTGTTAGTGTTTGACCATTTTGCATGAAGGCGATGTATCGGGCCATCGCGTTATGGTCGGGACGTTGGGCCCTATCGTGTTCGGTTTGGAATCACATCTAGATAGGTCGTTGCGTTCTTAATGGCGACACCTATGTCCGTCGTGTTTTAGCTTTCGAGGTTTGTGAGTGGTGGTTGGGCTGTGATGGTCTGGTGTTGACCTAGCCCTAGTTTTCTAGGGTGCTGTTAGGATGTGTAAGTTGTTATTATGTCAATAAAGCATGCTTAAGTTACTGAATTGGGTTATGGTTAATTAGTAAGTTATGATAGTAATGTTAATGTTGTTATTTGTGTTAAGCATGTTGTAGGTTTAATGGTTTGGATTATGTTTAGTTAGGAAGTTAAGTTAAGTGTGTTAATTATGTTAATTACATGGTTAATGTATATCATGGGTTGTGTTTCTATGAAGGTCATAGAATGACTAATGATAAGCACGGTTTTTATGTGTTTATGTGTATGATAATGTATAGTTTCAGGGAGGTCACATGGTGACCAATGATGAGCCAATTAAGTATGTGTATTGCAACGACCCGACCTCCCGGACCCCCGCCAGGGACCCCGAAGTTCATGCCGCCACCCACAGATCCGAAGACCCGGAAGGGTTAGAAGAATAGTCTAGTGAGATATGTACTGCAACTGTACAACATGTCCCAAATAAAAGCACAGGTACAAGAAGAAAGGTGCAATCCTTAAGGGGCATACCTCGAGAACTTGCAAAGCACAACTCTCAACTCACTCAGGTACAAGAGCTCACAACACTCGCTCTCACTGCTATTGACAACACATGGTGCCACAACCGCCTCCGCAAACCGTCCGACACCGAGCTCCCGCAAGGACGAGCCCCCAGCTGAAGGAAGTAGGGGGGTGAGCCTCGCGAACAAGGCCCATTAGGGATTACCAGTCCCTCACTGGCCATAGCAACAGGAACTCCGAAAATAGGAAAATACACTAGAAAGTTGTAAAGTGAGGAACACCTACAGCATGGTACTACAAAGCAGTGGAATAGAACAGTGCAATGTCACAACCACCAACCAATGTCGTGACACACACACGACTCCCGCAGAAACCAACGGAGTCGGGCACCAAGCGGAAGCAACCCTCGGTGCACTCGCCGAGACCGTGCAACCACCAGGTGAGAACGACGTCTCACCACAAGCACGGCCCCACGCCTAGCACCACTATGTGGCTTCGAAACCAATGCAGAGAGAGGCAGTGAGACAAAGGACTGTCTGAGCCACACCGGAAAGAGAACCGCCTCAACGACCCCAGCGTCTCGCCCTAGACAAGAAAGCTCTACAAACGACTCGGCGTCGTTGTCCAAACCTCATTTTCTCCTCAGCTCCAGAGTCCACAAGTTGGCTGCCAACTCGAGCACGCTCGTAGCCCAGAGCACTCCCTCAACAGGCTCTCGAGGATGGGGGCCCAGGAAATGGAGACAACCTCTGAACGGGACAAGCTCTCAAGTGCCAAGCAATGGGCGAACAGGCGGGGCAAGCACAACAAGAACCACGCCGAAATACTGGCTTGTAACCCACGACAAGCCCAGCAAGCACAAGGCACGCACGGACCCTCGAGAGGGCCGTCGGCCTACCAAGGCATGCATGAGCAAGCCAGAACCTCAAAATACCACCAGACAATACGGAAAACATCGCTCTGCTAATAATCGATTGGCTATCGGACAATCGATTATTAGACAGATGTGAGCCTCCTAGGACCGCCACTAGGACACGACCACGAAGGTGTCACCTTCAGTCACTGAATGGAGGGAGGTAACCTGCCGCGTTCCCCACCAGAAGGTCTAAGGGCAAAGCCTGCCCTAGGACACACGCTGACACTCTAACTGGTGCCATGGAAACACCCGAGGCAACACAGGTACTGCCGCGTCCCCCCTAGCCATCTCGATACCATCACAATGGGGAAGGGCACCGTGACAGCAACCCTATCGTGATGGGGCAGAGCGTCGCAACAGTAAATCATGTCACGACAAAAAAACATGTCACGACAGTGATCCTTATCGCGACGGGGCAACGCGTCGCGATAAGGTCGTGACCAACTGGGCAGATGCCTCTTCTGGTGTCGCGACGTGCACTGCTGTCGCGACATCAGTAGAGAGGCTGACTCACGGGATGCTCCATCCTGAGGCCGCCCACAAGCCACATACATACCACATGGGGGAGGGGAGCATGGAGAAGCTATCTAAACTAACAAGAAAGCATGAGAAGCTCCCAATCCACCTGGATCGAGAAGGGATCAAGCAATCCCTACCTTAAACGAAGAAACTAACTCGATAGGGTCCTTGACGTTGGATTGTCCACCTCCTCCTCGCTCCATGCAAGCTCCACAACAACGAGGACACGAGCACGGCCCACCTCCTCACCTGAAATGCACAAATGGGAGAGAGGGAGGTGGAGCACTGCCGGAGGGGAGAAGAGAGGGGAAGAAGGGAGAAAAAGGGGAAGGGGTCGACGGCCAAGGCCTTATGACTTTAGCACCGAAGACGCGATGGGGTGATGTGTCGCATTAAGGACCTTAATGCGATGGGTCAACACACCGCGACAAGAACGCGTCTGCCAGGGATGCCGCGACAATGCAACAGGTCGTATTGACACGCCTGCCACCCTGACAGCTGCCAGACGACAAAAGGCACAGAACACTGTCGCGACTCGTTGACCAGGCGTGACATGAAGACGCGACGGGAAAGCCGGGTGCGACAAGAACGCGACGCACAAGTTGGTCACGACAAGGATGACTATCACATCAGACACCCACAATGCGACACTAATGCGTCGCCCAACCCAAACGCGTTAGTGGCTAGTCATCCAAGACATCGGACAGAAAGCCAGGAAGCCGGGTCTTACATTCTACCTCCTTTAAAACAATTTCGTCCTCGAAATTTTGGGCACGCCCAAAAGATCCCGAGGCACGAAATGAAGCACATGGAGCAGACATAAGACCAGTGCGAATAAGCCACTAAGTCTCATCACGACTTCCTCGTGGCAACAATTGCACCGCCAATCGCACACAGAGCACACAAAACGTAGGTGCGAAGAGCCACTAAATCTCATCACGACCTCCTCATGGCAACAACTGCATCGCCAAACATTCATGAAGCACACGAAGTTGGAAAAACAACTGCTCTCACAACGTGCTCCAAACACATGGGGAGCACACAACCGAAAACCCAACATCTCACAACACACTCAAAATGCACTTGTAGCATAAAACCAAAAACCAATGGCTCACTCCTGCCACATGTGAGCCGTCCAAACGGAACAACAACCCCACAGGTGCTGAGCAACGCCAAATCTGACCTGAACGGTAGAAAAATGCCAATTGAGAACCGCACAACTGTAGCCACCAACAGACCCCACTGTTGGGACACACCGACCAGCAACCCTCTGTCACCAAAAAAACCTGATAGAGGACGCAGTCGCCGACAGCAACATGAGAATCATCGGTCAACAACTCACTCTATCGCCAGTCAAACCTGACAGAGTACATAGTTGCTGACAATAACCGGGAAAAACGCCTGAGGGTCAAGTACAACACTCAGGGGAACAACCTTACGTTACTAGCAGAAGCTAGCGTCGGTCACCAGCCCAACCGAGAGGCCACGCGAGTGACGAGAACCAAAGCAACATCACGCTCGCGGAGAATCCTCACATATGGAACGACATCCACAGCCACCATTAGGTGTCACCCTAAACTTTCTCGTGGTCCGACAAGGACACCAAACACAGGCGAAGCCACAAAACTGAGGGCTACACGCTCCACAACGTGGCACACCACGACGGAAGCACAGAAGACGTTTGAGGTTAAGCCGAAACCAGACACCTCACAATGTCGACAAACCATGTGGTCGAGTACTAGCGAGCCAATAGGCCTCACTGTCACCAAACAAACTGATAGTAGACTCCGCCATCGGCTTCTATACTCACCAACACCACGCACAGTCGGAGAACCAACGAAGAGTTGGCTGTACACCCTCCACGCACACACAGGGCTTAGCGGGGGTGCCAACATGCCAACCACCAAAAAGATGCACAACCACACGGGAACCAAAACAACCCCAAGGGTTAAGGACAACACGTTGACCTCAGAGGGACCCAAACCAAAGCAAGGTATCACAACCAAACACACTCGCTCCCAAAGCGAGAGGGAAAATTCGAACACACGCCACGACCAAAGCCTGATGTACCACCGATAGGGCTACCTAGACAAGGCAAAGCAGCCACTCCACAGTGGTAACGGTACAACCACAAGGCACGGGTCAACACAAAGTGTCCTAAAGGCGAAAAGCTCAACGCCTCCAACACCGAGCATAGTCGTGAAACGACACACAAAATTCACGAATAGGCACACGGCAGAACACATGGTTCTATTACAAGCATAGGAAGCCACCCAAGGTACAACACAATGCTCCGAAGCTCCGGATGGCACAAAACCGAAACACTTGAGCATGAGCACACAGTGCTACCACAAGCACCAAAACTAAATAAAGTGCAACACAGGTGCAGCAGCGGCCGAAACAACACCACGGGCTAACAGGAAGGACTCTTCACCAGTGACCGGCCAAAAAAAGCCACAAACAAAGAACCACTAGCCTAAAAAGGCACAACAGGCCACGCCGGCCCCAGCCCTTGAGGCACAAAAACACGAAGCATCGGAAAACGCTCAAGGTACAGTACACACTACCACACCAATAACCCGAGATAACACAGGGCCCACCGAAGGGGACTCTCCATCAGAGACCCAAAAGAGAATCGCACGGAAAGCCGAAAACATCAAGATCACAACAACCACATCGGCTCCAAAAAGCACACCAAAACACAAAGCATTGACTCTGCCGCACAGGGAGCGAAAACCACAGCAACTCCCTGGCGCGCAAGAGCAAGAAGCACCACCTCCATCGCGACCAATAGAGAGGCCAAACACCAAAACGACGGCATGAAAAGCCTCCAAGGCACAAGCCGAGGCACGATTGAGAACACACTGAAACAATGCTTGCATGAGCAAGCCATGCAAGAAAAACCAATGCACAGCGGAACAATGCTCACACAAAGCAACCCAATAAGAAAATAATACTACCTTGCACCAAACCAACAGGGTCCCAATGCCCCAAATTGTTCAGGTAGGTAGCAAGAAACAATATCAATAACAAACGACACGAACAGGTCCACCGACCCACAGTGCCACACAGAAACGACAACACGAGGGGAGAAACCAACTCAACCCAAAAACAACTCAAGGGAAGATGACTCCACCAGAAGGTCGCAACGATGCACACCCTGGCAACACAATGCCATAGTGGAGCATCGCCACCCCGAGCAACCCACGAAAAGCAAAGGAAGGAGACACACAACGAGTTTCTTCCACACACGAGAGAGATAAAACCACAACGCAAAATTGGCACTTACACAAGAAGCACAACCAGCCAAACACCGACTGCACTCATCAGACCACGATCTACAAGAGCACACTGGGAGCGAAAAATGACGCAAACCAATCGCACCACGGGGACACACAAGGTCCCACTAGCACAACTGAGAACTTGGAAACAAACAAAGAGACAACCTAGCCAGTGCAACAGCCAGACACACGGTCAAAGGCACCACACCTTGACCGACAACGCCTAAGCAAACTGTCACATGGACAGTCCAATCGGCAACAACGATAGCTGATCTCTACACAGAGAGAGAGAGTAGCGACAACCAAAACAACACGAAGCAGCCCTGGAAAGGACCTCCACTAGGAACGATAGAAAGTCGTCCTAGGAGAACTTCACCAGAATAGACAACCAGACCAAATGGCACACTTCAAACCACAGGGGCAACACAACGGTGGCCCGAAACGAACATAGAACACTCCTAGGAAGAACCTTCACTAGAAATAAAAAAGGGCGATTCTGGGAAGGAACTTCACCAGAACACGCAACCCAATGACCAAACGACAGAGAACTTTAGAGAGAACACTGCAGCAAGCAGAACTGCATAAGCAATGCAAGCAAGTCCTGGGAGAACCTCCACCAGAACCACCAAGGCAGAGTTCTGGGAAAATCAACCAGGACGCACTAGCCAAAACAACAACATACCTCAGACCCTGAGGCAGCACAGCAACAGCAGAAATGAGCACGTAACAGTCTAGGGAGAAACCCTCACTAAGCCAAAAACAAACGGTTCTGGGAACCTCACCAGAACACAGGGCAACTGAGCGATGAACCTCAACCCAGAGGGCAACACAACAGCAACCAGAAATGAGCACAACACAGTTCTGGGAAAAACTCACTTCCACCAAACCAACAGAGAAGAACTCGGGGAGCACCTCACCAGAGCTCACAACCAGCCAGCACAAGGCAGACAAGCAACCAGAGACAAGTGTCACAACACTCAACCAGTGATGCAACACAGCACACAGAACATCTGCCTAGCTCGAGCAACAACGCCGACTGAGCAGAGCACAACGCACAGACAAGAGACCACACACAAGACCAACATAGCACACACCCCAACAATAGGGGAACAACCAACAAGGCAAGGACACTTCGACCGATTCAATAGACAAAAACCCTACACCGGTGAAGACCACACCACACGTAGGCTCTCTCAGCCTTCGCGACACACATGCACCCAAATGCGCCGAAGATGACCAGCAGCACTGCACCTGGACTTGCCTACAACCATCCTCCACATGGGGAAGACTATTGCCAGTGAGTCCACTGCCAACCGCGCCACCATGGCACAAACACACCGAGCGACCACACTCGCCAAGCACGCGACATAGCAACAGCTGCAACCCTCCTACAGCACGCACACGAACCTTGCAGGGAAGCTGCACACCTGCAGGACAATTGAAAGCACAAGCCTAACACTAGACGGACAGTGTTAGCAGCGTACTAGTACCTTTCTTTGGGACAACTATAGTTATTAACTCATTACAAATCTCAGTAGACCCACTCTCTGATACCAACTGTAACGACCCAACCTCCCGGACCTCCGCCAGGGACCCAGAAATTCGTGTTGCCACCCACGGGTCCGAAGACCCGAAAGGGTTAGAAGAATAGTCTAGTGAGCCCATGGTTGGAGCTCCCTCAACTTCCAGCAAACTTCTTTACTGAGCCCAAGGTTCGCTCCATAGCTGGGAGCATAGGCCCGGTTCTTGAAGTTGACAGGAACACCTTGAGCATGGCACGCACGCAAGCTGCTCGAGACAATGTCCAGCTCGACGTTTCTAAGGATTTACCTGAGCGCATCTGGGTTGGATGTGGATCCAAGGGATTCTGGAAACCCATTGTATATCCGGACCCTCCCCTCTACTATTCTTCATGCAGACGTCTGGGTCATCTACCTTCAAAGTGTAAAAAGATTGCTGCTCGCTCAAACCAAGGGCCTAAAGGCCCAGGCCCAGACCAACCCCCACCTATTGCAAACCATGTGAATTGTGTTGGAGTGGGGCAGGCTGAGAGGTAGATATGGCGCACAGTGCTCATCAATGGTGATGCTTCAGTAACCCATGGCAGTCAGCATGACCAAACGTCAGTAGAAGGAGCTACACCTAACAATGCCCATCACATGTTCGATGTTATGCCTAATCAGTAGTCACCTTCAGACCTGGCGATGGACTCTGTCCCAGAAGATCAGGGAAATGTTCCACATGCTACACCATCTCATGTCACCTCGGATGGGGATCATGGCACTGCAATTTTAGTGGGCATCTCATCTACAACCAGCCCAGTAAAGCATGTTGCTGGTTCAACTATTGAAGCCCCAACCGTAGTGCCACGAAGGGCCGCAGATCCACATACTTCTGCACCAGCAGTACCTTATCATGCAAATCCCATGTCGGATACCCCAGTAGTTGGCCCATCCTAGCAGGGTCATCAGTCAAGTACCCGTGCAGTGAAGGTGCTCGATGGAATGCCAAACCAACATTCAGCAGAATAAGCAACGATCGCCTCAACTATTTCTGCCCCAACATTTCCTGATGGTGCAGAAGTAAGCGCCCCTCCCACAGTAAGTGCTAGTTCTGTCACGTTGCCTATTGGGGATGCAGCAGTGAGTGCTACCCCTCCCAGTGGACTCTACAATTCCTGATGGGGATCCACACTCACCCCATGCTCTAAACACTGCTGCCCCTGCTTGGAGGCCAACCTTTTCCAGCCTCCAGCATGAACACGACGCAGACCCGCTTCCTGATGACCCGGATCAGTTTGGACAGTTTCCGAAAGGCCCTTCATCTGAAGCCACACCATCTTCCCTTGAGACAAAGTGCACTGCACCATTTGGCACCCCTCCCGAAGTGGCAGCCTTGTTTGTAATACCCTCGAATTTTAAATATCGTGATTTACTTATAAATTCTTGTTTATGCAAACTGATTAGACTTAAATTGAGATATTTAGGATTTAGGGTATGTTTAAGACACTTTATCATACCCAGGTATCACTTTCGGTCGAGCGCACCCCGACAGGGCAACACCGAAAAACTG
Source organism: Colocasia esculenta (assembly GCA_014218235.1). Taxonomy (NCBI): domain Eukaryota; kingdom Viridiplantae; phylum Streptophyta; class Magnoliopsida; order Alismatales; family Araceae; genus Colocasia; species Colocasia esculenta. The sequence goes on from CM024765.1 coordinate 56,768,204, forward strand.
TAACAAAAATAAAATTTGAGAACACCATAATTCTTAGAAAAATATGGAGATATTAAAAATATAATTATTCGGAATTCTTGACGCACATATTTGAGATTAAGTCGACACAACTATTTTTAGAGCGATTTTCACCTAGGGGAAAATAAATTCTAAAAATAAAACTAAAATCACGACAATTTGTAAAACCTTCCTATTAGTTTATGTTTGAAATTTCAACTTAAACGAACATCATTTGAAAGTATTTATATAAGAATTATTGGGCTAGCTGAATTACGGGCCATTTACGGTAAGGATTTCCTGGGAATTATTCTATGCTTACGTAACATGGGTTATGTAAGCTCATGTCATCAAGGGTTAAACATCTCCCACGTAGGTGGCTTATGTGTAGTCATGAGAAAGGTTGCATGAGCCATGTGTAGCAGTAAAAACCAAATCATTTTTACTGTTACACCTAGGCGAGAGAGGTGTCATCGTGCATGATAAGGTGCTGGGCTATAAAAACCCCCAACACCCATTTTGTGCACTTTTTCCAGATCATGCCCTTGCACCCTTCAGTTCTTGTTCTTACATTCTTCTTCTACTGCTGCTCCTAGGCGATTGCTGTTGGAACCACTGTTTCTATTGATCCTACGGTGGGTGCAGCTGCTAAAAGCTATCATCCCCATCTTGCTGCCCCTGTTGTTGCTGTGTTGATCTCTACGTTAAGAAGAAGAATAATAAGAACTTTTTGTTCTCTTCCAGTCAAGTAGGTTCTCATCCTTTCCTTGAACTTCTATTCTCTATTCATGTTGAAGGAATTTAGCCTCATACGAGTTGCCTTTGAGCCTGTTAACCAGTCTCGATTAAGTTTGTATACGAGATTGTAACCTCAGATTCTCTTGTTTGATTTTCCCAATTACCTTTGGAATCATGTAGTTACAAAGGAGAATCTTCACTCCCTTTACAGATCAAGTAGGTTCCTAACTTATTCTTCCACCCTTGATCCTTGTATATGTTATAGAATCTTGTTTGAAGTCACAATACCATTAGAACATGTGACTAACTTCTATTCAGATGTTTGGTATTTAATGCCTTGATTTAGATCCATGAAAAACTTTGAGTTTAGTATTTATCTTATAGGAATCTTCCAATAAACCAATGCTATCAAGACCACACTTCCAACACTATACTATGTTAGCTTCTAGCTAGACAAGTTCGAATTGCAAGCCTCTTGTTCCATCTCTATTGTTTAGCTTATAAACCACTGTGAGATCTACAATTAGACTCTTCTATTTGATATAAATCATGCCTTGATTTATAAGTTCTATGGTTAGAGTTTTTAGAATGAATACAAAGTCCCTTATGCGAGAAAAATTGGCGGCTGTCGACAGGCAGCTCATAGCTGTCGATAGGCCAGCCTTTCTAAACTCAAGAAACACTGGCACTGTAGCTAGCTGTCGACAGCCATCTTGTAGCTGTCGACAGATACAAACAGAACCAGAAACCTGAGCTCTGTCTGCTGCTATCTGTCGACAACCCCTTCCTAGCTGTCGACAGCTACTATCCTGATCTGAATTTCTGCACTTTTTCATGTCTGAATCCATGCTAAAACTTCACCCTAAAAGCCAAGAAAGTTACCCTCTCATTTACCTTGGTATTTTCTGTTATACTACTGCAACGTTTACCAACATTATGTACCTTAACCTCCATTATGTTATTCTTAAAGTTGGCAATTACGAGTAGTACTCCGATTGAGTATATTCTTCAGTATTTGGTAACAGAGTTTATAAAACTTGACCACTTGAGAGTTCATATGTTTGAACACCTCATGAGATATGAATAATTTGTATAGGTTCCTATGTGATTTAAATCTTTTGATGTTATTGGCTTTGAGTCATAACCCTGTCTCAACCAATTGTCTTTCTTATATTCTTGAACTCTGAACTACTTTGTCACCAAGATATTTGTATTAATTCTCAATCATATCTCCCTTTAGATTTCCAACTTCTGTTATACTCATGAAAAGGAATTTATGATTTGTAGACAGTGCTCTCTTCAAAGAGGGTTTAGGATCACTTGTAATAGCACCAACTACTTGTGATCAGCCGCGGGCGACAGTTTGTAAGTAAATCCAAGTTAATGGACTGACAATGGTGGGTAATAAAAAAATTATACCCCGTTCTTGCGCAATGAACAAGATCTAAGGTGCTGAAATCACCTAGGCACTGAGGATATATTTACGTCTATATAGTAACCTCTTGAGAGCAGTGATGCCTGTCGAATTGTTCCTAAATCAAGTATGATATGAATTCTGAAAGACAAGTATGACTTTTGTTCTGAAGTTCGTCTGAGCTCGTTATGAAGTTAACATTGGGCTATATGTTTATGTTAAGTATGAAATTCATGAGCAAATATATTTTGATCCATATACGCATTTTGTTGAATACTTACTCAGTTCTGAAATTGAAAATCCTACTCTATGCTTACTTACACCTACTGAGTCCTTTCGACTCATGCTTTTGTTTCCTCCAACCCTTTCAAATTGAAGATGTGTATAATCTCAGCTACATATGAATCCTAATTCCGCTGCAGATGATGAAGAAATGAAGAAGATTAGCATAGTTTAATGACTTCTTTTGAGATTTTGTTGTACAAATAAAACTTTAGAGAAAGATGGCTTGGCTTTATGTAATTAATAGTGTTGTTATCAGTTTATCCTTTGCTGTATAACACTTGTAAAAGTGACTTTGTGAAAAGGTTTGCCAATTTTGCACATTGCACAGATGTATCTACCCATAACGATATTTGTCAAAGTAACCCTCTTCCGATGGAGAGCTATGTGATGTGTGGTATATGTATGTGTGTGTGAAGTCGGAGGAGGGTGTTACATTGTTCGTGAGGCTCACCCCCCTACTCTCTTCATGTAGGGACTCGCTGTCGCAGAAGTTCATTGTCAGACGGTTGTGGTGGTGGCTTGTTCGCCGTGCATTGCCAGCAGTGTGAGTTGTGAGCGTGAGCGCTTGTACCTTGAGTTGAGAGTGGCCTTTTTGCAAGTCCTCGGGGTATGCCCCTTAAGGACTGCACCTTTCTTTCTGTACCTGTACTTTTATTTTGGACATGTTGTACACAATTTCCTTGTTAATGGATGAACTTTCTTGTTATCGTTATTTGAATTCATTGCTTATCTCACTGGACTAAATTCTAACCCTTCCTAGTCTTCGGATCCGTGGGTGGCGGCATGACCTTCGGGGGTCCCTGGCGGGTGTTCGGGAGGTCAGGTCGTTACACTGCTGCCACCATGGACTAGCATCAAGGAACGAGACTACAGAACCAAGAGAACACTGAAGTGGAAACCACCAGAAGCACAGGTCCGTACAAGGCCAGACCAACAATGCCCACAGAAACTAGACACGGCCAGGCTACAACCACCATGCAGGCTAGGGCAATGAGGCATACTTGGAAACGTCGTGAGGAAACGTCGTCGCAACTACAACAACCAAGCCACCGCCGCTAGCAGCCAATAGAGGGACACGCCGTCCATAGCCCTCTGCCTCGCCATCCTTGCTCTTGCCTCCGCCTCCCCAGAAGAGCGAGACAAAAGCCGCATAGAACACCACAAGAACGCACGCACCACCGCAGCCTGGCCAAGTTGCGGCCCCACGCTTAGCACCACTATGTGGCTCCGAAACCAATGTAGAGAGAGGTAGTGAGACAAAGGACTATCTGGGCCGCGTTGGGAAGAGAACCACCTCAACGACCTTGGCGTCCCACCCTAGACAAGAGAGCTCTACAAATGACTCGGCGCCGCTGTCCAAACCTCGTTTTCCCCTCAGCTCCAGAGTCCGCCATGTCGGCTGCCAACTCGAGCATGCTCGTAGCCTAGAGCACTCTCTCAACATGCTCCCACGGATGGGGGTCCCATGAAATGGAGACAACCTCTGAATGGGCCGTCGGACAATCGATTATCAGATATACGCAAGCCTCCTAGCGCCGCCGCTAGGACACGGTCACGAAGGTGTCACCTTCAGACACTGAACGCAGGGAGGTAACCTGCCGTGTTCTCCACCAGAAGGTCCTAAGGTCAAAGCCTGCCCTAGGGCACACGCTAATCGGGGGCCACGAAAACACCCGAGGCAACACAGGCATTGTCGCGTCCCCTAGCCGTCGTGATACCATCCCGACGGGGAAGGGCACCGTGACAGCAACCCTATCACGACGGGGTAGATCGTCGCAACAACAAATCATGTCGCGACAAGAAAAAACGTCGCAACAGCAATCCCTATCGCGACAGGGCAACGCGTCGCGATAAGGTCGTGATCGACCGGGTAGACGCCTCTTCTGGTGTCACGACTCGCACTGCAGTTATAACACTAGCAGAGAGGTAGACTCACAAGATGCTCCATCTTGGGGCCGCCCACAAGCCACATAGATACCACACGGGGAGGGTAGCATGGAGAAGCTATCTAAACTAACTAGAAAGCACGAGAAGCTCCCAATCCACCTGGATGAAGAAGGGTTCAAGCAATCCCTACCTTAAATGATGAAACGAACCCAATAGGGCCCTTCATGTCGGATTGGCCACCTCCTCCTCACTCCACGCAAGCTCCACAACACCAAGGACACGAGCACGGCCCTCCTCCTCACCTGAAACACACAAAGGAGAGAGAGGGAGGCAGAGCACTGTCGGAGGGGAGAAGAGAGGGGAAGGAGGGAGAAAAGGGGGAAGGGGTCGCCGGCCAAGGCCTTAAGCCTTCGGCACCCAAGACGCGACGGGGCAACACGTCGCATTAAGGACCTTAATGTGACGGGTCAACGCACTGCGATAGGAACACATCCCTCAGTGACTCCGTGGCAACGCGACAGGTCGTACTGACATGCCTGCCACCCTGACAGCTGCCAGACGACAAAAGGCACCGAACACTGGCACGAACCGTTGACCAGGCGTGACACAAAGACGCGACAGGAAAGCCGGGAGTGACAAGAATGCGACGCACAAGCTGGTCACGACAAGGATGACTGTCACATCGGACACCCATGATGCGACACTAACAGGTCGCCCAACCCAAACGTGTTAGTGGCCAGTCATCCAAGACACCGGATAGAAAGTCGGGAAGCCGGGTCTTACATGTATCGTTGTATAAGTTTTACCAGTATGCTAAGTGATCGGTGTGGTTTGTGTGTGGTCCGAGTGTGGTGGTCCAGACCTATTCCGAAATGTTGAGCCACGTACGTTGTGTTTGTTGTGCTCGGAGTTTGTCCCGGTACTGTGTGCACTGTCAAGGGCTTTGTCGTCTTCCTGGACACCCTCACTCCTGTGTTTGATTTGTACTTCTAGCAGGGGGAGAGATGACAATAGGACAGCAAATCATGAGTTGTAGTTGTGTTCGGTTACTTGTAGCGCGCTCGTGGGTCGGGGACAGACAACAGTAGACGTACTAGTCCCCAGCTAGTCCTATGTTCCCAGTGCCTCATATTAGAGAGCTCAGGCCAGAGTTTCTAAAGGTGTCAGGCATGGGCCTGCAACTGTGTGGTCTGCAGATGTGGTGTTGGTTGGTCTCCACTGTTCTTTGGCTTTACTGTGTGGTTGTGGAGCGGCAGTTGTACCTTTCATCTTGGACTGCAAGACTGAGAGGTAGTTCTTGTACTATGTTGTCCGGGTTAGATACTAGTGTCATGAACCAGTAGTCTGTTCCCGTGTGGTGGCGTCGTTCTTTCCGACTCGTGTTATTCTAGTGGTTTTGGCATGTGAGTGGTGACTCACTAGTTGTGGTTTGACTTTCTGTGGTGTGCCTTGTCAGTGGTATAGTTGTGTTGAGGTTTTGTGGTGGTACCTCGTGGTAGTAGGTACTTGTACCCTTTGTAGGTAACTGTTTATTGTGGTACGCTATGTACTAGTCTTTTCAGGTGTGGAGGTGAAGCTGTGCTCCGTGGAGGTCATGTGTAGGATCTTCCACTTATTGTGTTATATCCTTTTGATGGTAGCCTTTCAGAGTGTTGTGGTTTTAGGGTATAGTGGATTAGCTCCTTGTTGGCAGTCCTATTACCCTTGTGTTTGAGGTTTGTCTATGTAACACCCCGGAAAATTTTATTTGTTAGAAAACATGAATAATATGGTTATTACACTCAATTACTATTATAAGATGAAAATAATTAAAATCTTGTATTAATTGGTGTTAATAAATGTTACCCTAGTGTCGTACTTAGAGATGCGTGCTCCAACAGGGCGACACCGAAAAACTATAACGAAATCGAAATATGAAAACACCATAATTTTCAGAAATTATGAGGATATCAGAAATGTAAATATCTGGATTTGTCGATGTACGAATTTCGAGATTAAGCCAACGCGACTATTTTTTGGACAATTTTTCACCCAGTGAAAAATAAATTCTAAAAATTAAAATAAAATCACCATAATTTGTAAAACCAATACGTTAGCCTATGGCTGAAATTTTAACACAAATGGACATCACTAGTATATAGTTATGTGAGGATTATTGGGCCAGCTGAATTATGGGCTATTTACGGTGGTGATTTTTCTTAGAATTAAATATGCCTACGTGTGAGGAGCTGGGAAAGCCACCTCACTTAACTAGGAGATTCACACATTAACCTTTATGTGTTAAGCCATGAGATGTGCATGCATAACGTGTCAACTGTAAAAACCAAATGGTTTTAACTGTTACACCTGGGCGTGGGAGGTGTCGTTGTGCATGGGAAGAAGGCTGGGCTATAAAAACATCCCCTCACCCCATTGTGCAAACTTTCCACTTCTTGTTCTCGTTTCTTTCTGCTCCTTGCTGCTGGAGTTGTTGTCGTGGGAGTGTGTTGCTGCATTCACCTTGGAGAAACTGTTGCTGCTACTTATACTACTTTGGTTGAGAGTGAAGCTACTGCCGTGACGGTTGCTATCACATCTACAACCTTGGGGGAGCTTTTCTCTTGCTAGGTGTGGAGTCTCTCATTGAGAACAAGTGAAGGTTCTTATCCTATTCATTAAGGTAGGATTCGTTTCCTCCTTCCTCACTTCTGTCTTCTCCACATGCTCAAGAAGCTCCTGTTAAGTGTTTAAGTTCTTCTATTCCTTCTCTGATAGCTATAGACTTTTTATATTGGGAAGAAGAAGAGTCTTGTTCTATTCCATGTAGGATTCTTTTCCTTCCTTCTACATTCTTAACCTTTATATATACTAAGAAGTCACTTGTTTAAGTGTTTAAGCTCTTAATCCCTTGTTTTGAATCCACAATCACCTTTTGAACAACGTAAACATCTTCTGTTTAGGTGTTTGTACCCTTAGGCTTTTGCTTTAACTACTTAAATACTTATGGAACCGTGTGTTCATGTAGAAAATCTTCTACATAACTGTTATTATAGGAGTAATTCTCCTAGTATCATGTTGTGCTAAGTTTCTAGCTACTCATGTGTACGTTGTGCCCCTTATGATTTATCTCGTTTAGTGTATAAATTGATCTTGAGAGCTAGAAACAAGTCTTTCTAATTGATATTATTCTTTCTTACATCCATAAATTTCATTGGTTTGATCCTTAAAGAATTTGTTAAGCCATTTCTGGAAGTGGACCTGGCGGCTGTCGATAAATAGGAATCACCTGTTGACAGACCCCATGCTTCCAGAACTTAAGTCTGCTGGAAGTACTAGTAGCTGTGGACAGATGACATCTATCTGTCAACAGATGGGCTGGCCTCTCGACAGCTAGATCCTGCCTGTCGACAGGTACTGTCCCCATCCCAGAAAATTGGTTCTGGAAACCAACACCTATCGACAGCCACTTCCTGGCTGTCGACACATACCATCCTGGCAGTGTTCCAGCACCCTTTTATGTACAAACTCTTGTTGAAACTTCATGCTATTAACCTAGCAAGTTACCATCTTCATTCTCTTGAGTATCTACCATGATGTCATTATAGAGATCATTTTTTTTATTGTTTCCTATACTCTTCTTTGGATTACTCTTAAAGTCTTCAAGTACTAGTGATGTCTAGTTGTTTACAACCCTTGTATTCATAAACTTGATGTCATGAGAGTTCAAATACTTGAGAACTCCCAGTTGGTTATGAATAACTTGTGATGACAATTATTGGGTTCTTGGATCCCACTTGATTAATATGCCTGTGCAAATAGGGCTAGTCCAGTCTTGGGAGGAGCACCCAAATTCATTTACGGGTCGTACGGAATGATAAAGGATACTTGGATGCATGACATTGCATCATTACTGTTTGATTATGGTCATCATGTTATCTGTCCTACATGTATATATATGAACCAGATTATGAGTTTCACTGTGAATTCCTAAGTATGCTCTGTGTTTCAATACTACTGTCTCAAATTTAATGTCATGCTAAGATGTTTATTTGTCCTTCTGTGATATCAATCAAGTCCTTCACCTTGATCATCATATATTTTAATCCTTATGATTTAAGGATTTGAATCCTACTGGGCTAGTTAGCTCACACATCCTACATTTTTAGGTGATCAAGATGGGGGTGAAGCTTAAGGGGAATGGTGTGCTGAGAGAATCTTCCTACATCAAGAAGCCAACTGTTTTGTTATCTTTGGTGTTGAACACCTGGATTGTAAAATAATGAAGTTACTTCTCACCTGGACTGTATCGAGGAGTATTATGTAATAATGCTTCTGCTAAATTAGCTATGAATGGATAGACACTAGTTTTATTTTCCTGCCTAATATCTGTCATTTCCAATAAATGGGTTTTTATTAGGACGTGACAGATATTTTGGTATCAGAGCCTTAGGTCGATAAACTTAGGGAATAACCAGTGAGTTGGGGTAGAAACTTGGAATTAGCTATAATGGCAATAATGATTTTATAACTACGTAGATACTTAACTTGTTATTTATTTCAGCATGGACATGAATGCACAAGAAAGATTGGTGGCAGCAATGGAGATGTTACGCCAAGACATAGAACTATATGCCCAAGCCCAAAGGGAAGCCCACGTACAAATTAAAGAGGAAGTGCTAAATTTGACTGCGGGTGCATTCCTTGCGGGTAATCCACATGCCTCTCTGGATACCATGACCCAGGTCATGAACAATCAGGACAATTTGAAGTTGGGTTAGGACATGTTGCTCCATAAGGTCGAGGGGTATTGGTAGGTGTTGACCAAAGCGGCAAGAGAGCTGTACCATGGGGCTAGAGGAGAACAAAAACCGCCATCTGTGGAGTCTATTGTAGGCCTGACCTGAAGATAGAAATGGAATTAAGAAACTTATTTTTGTAAACCTCTCCTTTTGTTTAGGTGGTGGTTGTACATATAACCTCCAAGTATATGTGAAGTGAGAGGTTAGACGGTGTTGATAACAATGTAAATATTTTTTTTAGTAGGAGTGTTGTGAACATTTTCAGTTTATGAAACAATGGTGCTAGTGTTAATGTAATGTAAATATTTTAACTCGTTAATGGAAATGGTGTGTTATGCGAAATTTAAAGTTTATATGTGGTGAATGTGAGCATGGTTTGATTATGGAATTAATGTATGCATTATTGGATGTCTCATATATTCTCTCAATTTAATCATGGAAGGAGGTGGTGTCAGTTGGAAGAAAATGGAGAGTTCGATGCATGATCTGACTCGAGTAATGAGAACTGTAGCCAAGAATAACAGTCACAACGGAACAAGTTTATTTATGGATTTCCAAAGTTTGGACCCTCCGAGATTTGTAGGTAGTACAGATCCAGATGAGGCAGAGAACTGGTTAAAAGATATTGAGAGGATATTTAAAGTGATCCGATGTAAAGAGGAAGAAAAAATTCATTTGGCAACATTTTAGTTAGATCGGGATGCCCGAGCTTGGTGGGAAATAGTGGAGTCTACCTTAGAGGACCCAAACCAAGTTGGTTGGGAAGAGTTTGTGGAACTATTTAATGACCAGTATTTCTCCGAGGTAGTTCAGGAAAGAAATGCAAATGAGTTTGCTAGTTTGAAGCAACTCAGGATGTCAGTGTCGGAGTATGAGGCCCGGTTTGCCCGATTGTCAAAATATGCTCCACATCTTTTAGCCACAAAAAAACTCAAGGCCAAGAGGTTTATGAACGGACTGCGTCCCAACTTCATTATGTAGCTAACCCCTCATTTGATCACTACATACTCAGAAATGGTTAAGAGAGCTTTGGCACTAGAAGCTACAAATGACACCGTGGATAAGATTAGAGGAAGGTCTGGAGAAGGATCTTCGGATCTCAAGAGGAAGTATGAGTCGGGGAATGCCCCGAAGGTTCTGCAAACTGTTAAGAAGGCAAGAAAAGCTCCAGTTGGAGGTAAAGATGTTTGTAAACATTGCCATCTAAGTGGACATAAGGCTGAGAACTGTTGGCGTAGGTTGGGTGCTTGTCTTCTCTGTGGGAGTACTCAACACTGAATTCCGGATTGTCCGATGCCCAAGAATGTACCAACAAATCAGAACCCCCGAGTGAAGCAGGGAAGATTGCAAGCTATTCAGGAAGTGGAACCTGAACCTCCGCAAGAAGGCGGACTGATAGAAGGTACATTACTAGTAAACTCAAAACCTGCGTATGTATTGTTTGATTCAGGGGATACACATTCTTTTATTAGTTAGGAGTTTGCTAAATCTTTGGAATTAAAATCAGTTATATTAGCTACACAGCTTAAGGTTGCAACTCCTTTGAGTGAGGGTAAGAAACTTAAGGAATATTACCCTGCTGGCCAGATCTTAGTCAAAGGAGATAATTTACCTGGTGATTTGATATGTCTTGAAATGTGGGATTATGATGTAATCCTTGGGATTGATTGGCTATCCAAACATCATGCAAATTTAGATTGCCATCTAAGACAAGTAACCTTTCTAGGAAAGGAAGTTTATTCCATGACTTTTGATAAACCCTGTACAAGGAAAATACCTATAATTTCAGCAGTCAAAGCATGTAAATTGGTACAAGAAGGTTGTCAGGGATGTTTGACTTCTGTAACTTTAATAAATCAGAACACTTCTGGATTGGAAGATATTCTGGTGGTAAGGAAATTCCTTGATGTTTTTCCTGAAGAGTTACCTAGTTTGCCACCTAGTAGAGAGGTGAATTTTTCAATTGAGTTAGTACCAGAAGCTATATCAATTTCAAGAACACCCTACAGAATGTCGATGGAAGAGTTGAAAGAACTAAAAAGGCAATTGTTGGAATTGATAGAAAAGGGATTCATTAGACCCAGTACCTCACCTTGGGGTGCTCCAGTATTGTTTGTTAAAAAGAAGGATGGGTCTATGCGGTTATGCATAGATTATCGACAATTGAATCAGTTGACTATTAAGAACAAGTACCCACTTCCGACAATTGACGACTTATTTGATCAATTGTCTGGAGCTCAGTGTTTCTCCAAGATTGATTTAAGATTTGGGTATCATCAACTCAGAATTCAAGAACAGGATATTCATAAAACGGCTTTTTGAACGAGATATGGGCACAACGAATTCGTTGGAATGTTGTTCGGATTGACAAATGCACCAGCTGCATTTATGCGTTTGATGAATGACATATTTAGATCTTATTTAGACCAGTTTTTGGTTGTGATTATTGATGACATATTGAACTACTCTATGAGTGTAGAAGAACATGATGCACATTTACGGATTACTTTGCAACTATTACGAGACCACAAATTGTATGCGAAGTTCAGTAAATGTGAGTTTTGGTTGAAGCAAGTGATGCTCTTAGGACATATTGTTTCTAAAGAAGGATTGTCAGTAGATTCTTCAAAGATTGAAACCATACAGTAGTGGGAGCAACCTAAGAACCTCACTGAGATCAGAAGTTTTTTGGGTATGGCCAGTTATTATCGGCGGTTTGTTAAATATTTCTCTAGAATTGCTTTGCCTCTCACACAATTGACTAGAAAAGGAACTGCATTTGAGTGGAGTGAGAGTTGTGAGCAAGCATTTCAAGTGTTGAAAGAATGTTTGTCATCTGCACTAATTTTAGCTTTGCTGGTAGAAGGAAAAACATTTGAAGTTTATACTGATGCTTCAAACATTGGACTGAGATGTGTATTGATGCAAGAAGGCAGAGTTATCGCTTATGCATCTAGACAATTGAAGATTCACGAGAAAAATTATCCAGTACATGATTTGGAATTGGCCGCAGTAATTTTTGCTCTTAAACATTGGAGACACTACTTGTATGATAATCAGTTTATAGTGTACTCTAATCATAAGAGTCTCAAGTACTTATTTTCACAGAAAGAATTGAATATGAGACAAAGAAGATGGATGGAGTATATCAAAGATTATGATTTCAAAATTGAGTACCATCCTGGAAAAGGTAATATTGTGGCTGATGCTCTCAATAGAAATCCTATAGCCAAGATATTCCAATTACAAATTAAGGAGTGGAAGTTGTTGGAGGAATTTTCCACATTGAGTTTGAAGGTCGAACCATAAGAAGAAAGAGTTGTAATTGTTAACTTGACAGTGCAGTCAAACTTGCTAAAACAAATTGAAGAACAACATGACAATGATCCTATATTGATAAAAATTAGAGAAAATTTTGCTTCTAGACCTGATTTTAATGAAGATATACAAGGGAATCTTCGGTTCCGAGACAGGTTGTGTGTATCGAATAATCCTGAAATTAAGAAACAAATACTAGAAGAAGCTCATCCATCACACTACACTATCTATTCAGGAACTGTTAAGATGTATCAGGATTTAAGAAACATTTCTGGTGGTGCAACATGAAGAAAGACATTGCGGATTTCATAGCTAGATGTTTGACATGTCAAAAAGTTAAGGCCGAACACCAGAAACCGGTAGGAAAGTTAAAACCTCTTGAGGTACCAGAGTGGAAATGGGACAGTGTCGGTATGGATTTTATTGTGGGTTACCCAAAACACAAAGTGAATTTGATGCCATATGGGTAATCATTGATCGACTTACAAAGTCAGTTCACTTCTTAGCAATTAAGACAAGATGGTTTGTTAGTGTTTTAGTAGCACTGTATATGAAAGAAATTGTTCGGTTGCATGGCATTCTAAAGGACATAATTTCAGACAGGGATGCAAGGTTCACCTTACATTTTTAGAAAGAACTATAGGATGCATTGGGAACTAAACTGAAGTTTAGTACGGCATTCCATCCTCAAACCGACGGACAGACAGAACATGTGAATCAGATTATTGAGGATATGTGTCGTGCTTGTGTATTAGAGTTCGAAAATGACTGGAATACTCACTTAGCAATCATGGAATTTGCTTATAATAATAGTTACCAGTATGCTATTCAAATGGCACCATTTGAAGCTTTGTATGGTTGGCAATGCAGATCACCATTGTGTTGGGTGGAATTAAAAGAATCACATATTCTTGGACCTGAAATGATTCAGGAAACAACAGAAATTATTAAGTTGGTACAAGATCGAATGAAAGCTGCCCAAGACTGACAGAAAAGTTATGCAGACTGACGAAGAAGGGAGCTGGAATTTCAGCAAGGGGAACAGCTGTTCCTTAAAGTATCACCCCGGAGGGGAAAGGTTTGGCATTAAGGGAAAATTGAGTCCAAGATATATTGGACCATTTGAGATACTGAGGAGAGATGGGGAAATGACTTACCAACTGGCACTCCCACCACAGTTATCCAATGTACATGATATTTTTCATGTGTCAATCTTGAGAAAGTATGTGCATGATCTAGAACACATTATTGAATACCAGGATTTGCAGGTACAAGAAAATTAGGCATATGAAGAGAGACCTGTACAGATCCTTGACCGGAAGATTAAGCAACTTCAGAACAAGGAAGTTCCATTGTTAAAGATTCAGTGGAATAAGCGAGGACAAAAAGAAGCAATGTGGGAGTTGGAAGATGCCATCAAGATCAAGTATCCGGAATTGTTTACAGGTCAGTAATTATACTCTTATGTTATTAAAATTTGGAGGACCAAATTTCTTTTAGTGGCGGAGAGTTGTAACACACTGGAAAATTTTATTTATTGGAAAATATGAATAATATGGTTATTAGACTCGATTATTATTATGATATGGAAATAATTAAAATGTGGGATTAATTGTTGTTAATGAAGGTTACCCTAGTGCCGTACTTAGAGGTGCGTGCTCCGACAAGGCGACACCGAAAACTGTAACAAAATTGAAATATGAAAATACCATAATTTTTAGAAAAATGTGGTGATATTAGAAATGTAAATATCTGGATTTGTTGACGTACGGATTAAGCTGATGCAACTATTTTCTAGACGATTTTTTACCCAGTGAAAAATAAATTCTAAAAATTAAACTAAAATCAACATAATTTGTAAAAACATCACATTAGCCTATGGCTGAAATTTTAACACAAAAGGACATCATTTGAAAATATTTATGTGAGGCTTATTGGGCCAGTTGAATTATGGGCTATTTACGGTGGTGATTTTTTTGGGAATTAAATATGCCTACGTGTGAGGAGCTGGGAAAGCCACCTCACTTAACTGGAAGATTCACATGTTAACCCTTATGTGTTAAGCCATGAGATGTGCATGTGTAACGTGTCAACAATAAAAACCAAATGGTTTTTACTGTTACACCTGGGCGTGGGAGGTGTCATTATGCATGGGAAGAAGGCTGGGCTATAAAAACATCCCCTCACCCCATTGTGCAAACTTTCCACTTCCTGTTCCCATTTCCTTCTGCTCCTTGATGTTGGAGTTGTTGCCGTAGGAGTGTGTTGCTGCTTTCACCTTGGAGAAACTGTTGTTGTTGCTTATACTGCTTTGGTTGAGAGTGAAGCTACTACCGTGACGGTTGCTATCACATCTACAACCTTGGGGGAGCTTTTCTCTTGTTGGGTGTGGATTCTCTCGTTGAGAACAAGTGAAGGTTCCTATCCTGTTCAGTAAGGTAGGATTCGTTTCCTCCTTCCTCACTTCTGTCTTCTCCACATTCTAAAGAAGCTCCTGTTAAGTGTTTAAGTTCTTCTGTTCCTTCTCCGATAGCTATAGACGTTTTACGTTGGGAAGAAGAAGAGTCTTGTTCTATTCCATGTTGGATTCTTTTCCTTCCTTCTTCGTTCTTAACCTTTATATATACTATGAAGTCACTTGTTCAAGTGGTTAAGCTCTTAATCCCTTGTTTTGAATCCATAAACATCTTTAGAACAACGTGGACATCTTCTATTTAGGTGTTTATACCCTCAGGCTTCTGCTTTGACTACATAAATACTTTTGGAACTGTGTCTATCATGTAGAAAATCTTCTACATAACTATTATTATAGGAGTTATTCTCCCAGTATCATGTTGTGCTAAGTTTCTAGCTACTCATGTGTAGGTTGTGTCCCTTATGATTTATCTTGTTCAGTGTATAAATTGATCTTGAGAGCTAGAAACAAGTCTTTCTAATTGATATTATTCTTGCTTAGATCCATAGATTTCATTGGTTAGATCCTTGAGGAATTTGTTAACTCATTTCTGGAAGTGGACCTGGCGGCTGTCGAGAGATAGGAAGCGCCGATCAACAAACTCCATGCTTCCAGAACTCAAGTCTACTGGAAGTACTAGTAGCTATCGACAGATGACATCTGTCTGTCGACAGATGGGCTAGCCTGTCAACAGCCAGATCATGCTTGTCGACAGGTACTATCCCCATCCCAAAAAACTGGTTTTGGAAACCAACACTTGTCGACAGCCATTTCCTCGCTGTCGACACATACCATCCTGGCCAGTGTTCCAGCACCCTTTTATGTACAAACTCTTGTTGAAACTTTATGCTATTAACCTAGCAAGTTACCATTTTCATTCTCTTGAGTATCTACCATGATGTCATTACAGAGATCATCTTTTTTATTGTTTCCTATTCTCTTCTTTGGATTACTCTTAAAGTCTTCAAGTAATAGTGATGTCTAGTTGTTTACAAACCCTGTATTCATTAACTTGAATTCATAAACTTGATGTCATGAGAGTTCAAATACTTCAGAACTCCCAGTTGGTTATGAATAACTTGTGATGACAATTATTGGGTCCCTGGACCCCACTTGATTTATATGCCTGTGCAAATAGGGCTGGTCTAGTCCTGGGAGGAGCACCCAAATTCATTTACAGGCCGTACGGAATGATAAAAGATACATGGATGCTTGGCATTGCATCATTACTATTTGATTATGGTCATCATGTTATCTGTCCTATGTGTATATATATGAACCAGATTATGAGTTTCACTGTGAATTCCTGAGCATGCCCTGTGTTTCAATACAACCATCTCAAATTTACTATCATACTAAGATATTTATTTGTCCTTCTGTGATATCAGTCAAGTCCTTCACCTTGATCATCATATATTTTAATCCTTATGATTTGAGGATTTGAATCCTACTGGGCTGGTTAGCTCACACATCCTATATTTTCAAGGATCAAGATGGGGTGAAGCTTAAGGGGAATGGTGTGCTTAGAGAATCTTCCTACTTCAAGAAGCCAACTGTTTTGTTTTCTTTGGTGTTAAACACCTGGATTGTAAAATAATGAAGTTACTCCTCACCTAGGCTGTATCGAGGAGTATTATGTAATAATACTTCCGCTAAATTAGCTATGAATGTACAGACACTAGTTTTTTTTTCTTGCCTAATATCTGTCATTTCCAATAAATGGATTTTTATTAGGATGTGACAGCCTATGAGGCTTGTGGCCTAGGCATTACTGTTGTTCATGTGGACTGGTGTTTCTGTACTAGTCCTGTTGGTTTCTTTAGTTTCTAAAAACTGTGTTAGATAGTGAGTTTTATTTAATTGCAATTTAATTATGTTTAATACAATCATGTTGTGGTTTGGCTCTTCAGGTTCCAGTTGTTATTTTTGGGATGTCCCTGCTGAGCATGTGACTTGTTGAGGCTCACTCCTTTACAGTCCTTTTCAGGATTTCCGTGTGTTTGGCTTGCAGCGGAGTTTGTGGCAGACTTGTACCCCCAGAAGTTGAGTCGTAGTTAGTGTAGTGTGAGCTTGTGCTCCCTCGGGATATGCCCTAGGTAGTTGTACTTTTCTCTTGGACATGTAATAATGTATTGGAACAATGTAATTTCTTGTTTATAGGTATGAGCACATGTACTTTCTTATGGCTTATATTATTGTGGCTGTCTTTATATTCTTACTGGACACTTGTGCGAGTTATCCCTAGCAAGACTTCGGTCTATTCACGGGAGACGAGTCTGGACATGGAGCCTTATTGGGCATAAATATCCAGGGACGCTACAACGATAGCTTTGGCGATGGCAAGGTAGTTCCCAATCTTCTTCTTGCACTGGGAGATGATCCATTGAGAGAGGGGAATCAAGTGGAGGCAGCCTAGGCTTGTCATGGTCTGCAGATCCCAGGTCTTCATGGTAATTTCCCCAAGTATAGCCCAGGAGTTGATAGGGGCTACAGTGTGAGAGATTAGGTACTTTGACCCCTTCTTATCCTTAGGGAGCCCTAACATGATCTCAAGCTCCTCAAGCAGTATGGTGACCTCAAAAGTAGGGAAGATGAACTTGTGTGTCTGGGAGTGCCATAACTCCACGAGCGTTGTAATACTGTCCCAAATATGCACAATTTTATGGTGATTCCTGGCCAGCACCAAGACTATCGTCAGGTTCCACTCTCGCAAGAGATTGATAGATGCCACAAGGAGCGCCTTTATCATGGGCTCTAGCAAAGAAATTTTGGAATAGCGTCTTCCACCCTGGAGGATCTAGAAAAAGGAGGAGAAGGAGGTTGGTAGAAGAAGGAGAAGAAAGAAATATAAGAAGAAGAAGAGAGAGAAGAACTAGAAGATGAGCTTGAACAACTTACTTGAGCTTCTTTCTTGGAGCTCACATGCCTCGGCATAGAGGTGAGGTGATGGAGCTCTTCATAGGCCATCCTAGCAGCTTTTGGACCGCCATAAGGGGATGAGATGGTTTTGAGAAAGCTAAATGATCTCTTCATGGCTTGGAGAGAGAAAAAACTAAGAGAGAAGAAGAGAGAGAAGGTGGGCTACGAATTTAGAGCCCTGCACCCCTATTTATAAAGCTTTAGGAGGGGTTAATCCCACTCCAATTCGTACCTTGGGGTTAGAGTAGCATTAGGTTTGTGCTTAGGAGTCCCATTAGTGATAGGATAGGTCCTAGAATAAAGATAGGGCTCAGTTTCGGTGTCTAGCACAGAGAACGTTGTCGCACCGTTCCAATGCGATAAGGTCCCGACCCCCATGGGTGTCGTGACACTGTCGTGGCCCCAAGAGACGTCACGTCAGTACCTGTTGTGTTTCTTATGTTTGTCTATGACTTGCTTGTGTTGATGTTGTGTTTTGTACATATTTTTCCATATTTTTAGTCCATTGTTGTTTGTCTATTTATTAGAAAATCACAATAAAAAATTAGAAAATTACAAAAAAAAATGGAGCTCCACCAGTAAGTTCAGGTATGATCTTCAATCCCTGTTCCTCTCGCATTACCATAGGTTAGACTAGTTATTATATCATTTCAAGGACCAGATGGTTCTCAGTATGCTTTAGGATTTGGGTTCTCCTTCATCAAAAATAATGATGATCTAGGTGCACATTGTTAATGGCTAGACATGTTGTTAAGTTGGATAAGTTTGGGGATGATGGACTCTATCTTGCACAGCGGTTGCAGGAAGACTCTCGACCCATTCTTGTCTGGTTTAGCAATATTATCATTAATATATTTTCTATTTTCTCCTTTCTTTGCATTTGACTTTATGATTTCTTTTCTTTTAGCCCAACATGCATCATGTAGGTTTTTGAGCTATCACGACTCATCCCTGACTAATGATAAGTTCTTGGTGGATGCCTAACTATTCTTCATGTTCAGAACAAGAAATTCCCATTCCATTCCGAATCAGAAAGTTTGCCTCCGAGTAAGTTGCTCTTGTCAGTTTGTCAAGTATTTCCTTATCTGGATTCTCTATCCAATTTTCATCTAAATTCCTTTTGATCTGTTTTGGTTATGAACCCCTCTCAAGTTTGAGTCAGAGTTACCTGTCTGGCATGCACATGCCCTCCAAAATGAAACATGTAGGCCAATCGACTAGGGTACCTCTCAATCGAGGGGTTGATCATCCTTTTCTCCTCCTCTCGTCCAGACTTGTGTTCTCCTTGCTTTCTACTCGAGCAACTAACTTAGGGTTTTCAAGAAAATTCCTATTGCTTGTTGGTTAGATCGGGTGTCTCTTTACCTTGGTTCCCATTTTTTCTATTCACTCCACACCACTTCCACTTCAACATCATTTCACGACACCTCCGCTACACTTCCACTCCGTTCCCTTGCAAAGAGGAAGCCAAGGAGGAGCAATCTATAGAGACCCGATTCTGGCTTATAAGTTGAACCATATTTCTTGTTCTCTTAATAAGCCTCAAGTTGGTCACTCACCTTGAGCCCATTGATTAGCCACGTTTTGAGCCCATTTAAGCCCAATTCTCAGCTTATCCCGTTCAGTTATCACCTCAAGGGTCCTTGTTCTAGGGTTCCAACTGTCAGATCTTAATGCAATGGCCTTGGAGGTCGCGTTCATGTCAATTAATTGATTATAATCTGTAGATAATCGATTATATTTTCTAAATGATTGATTAAAATCCCAATACGATTATCCTTAATGCAAAAGGTCATGGTGTCGCGTTAGTGTCCTGGTCGCATCCACTCTGGCCGTTGCGGCAACCCATGCATATCTATTCATGTGCCTTCAGTGACGCGACCACCTTGGTCATTGCGACAAGCCCTGTCGAGTCCCTACGACCCGTCAAGACAATGTTTTGCATGCGCTGGCTCCGCGACCACCTCCCCTTTACCCTCCATTGGACTCTATCCTCATCCACAACCACTCTCCAACACCTCAGCCGCAGTTTGAGGTTCCACCTTACCTTGGAACCCTCCTAGGACTCTTCCCAAACAGATTTACTTGGGTTTTTATCATTTTCATGGGCCATTATCACTTATGGATGAGATACACTCTCTCCTCTCTATTTAAGTGACCCCTTCTGAACGAGGTAAGGACCCATAGCTACTATGAAGTGCTGCCAAAATCTCACCAGAGCTCCCCCTTAGCTCGTAGCCCTCACATTTCCTCCCATTTTCTCAATATCCTCTTCACCATGTCACACTCTTTCTTCATGCATGGACAACACCAAACTGTTCTGGGAAACCTCACCAGAACACAGGGAAACCAAGCGATGCACCTTAACCCAGAGGGCAATGCAACATCAACTAGAAACGAGCACAACACAGTTCTGGGGAAACCTCACTTCCGCCAGAACCAACAAAGAAAGACTCCGGGAGCACCTCACCAGAGCTCACAACCAGCCAACGCCAGGCCGACAACAACCACAAGCAAGTGTCGCAACGCTCAACCAGCGATGCAACATGGCACACAGAACATCTGCTTAGCCCGAGCAACAACGCCGACCAAGCAGAGCATAGCGCACAACCGTGCACAGACAAAAGACCACACACAAGACCAACATAGCACACACCCCAACAACAGGGGATAGCCAACAAGGCAAAGACACTTCGACTGGTTCCACAGATAACAACCCTACACCAGTGAAGGCCACACAATACGCAGGCTCTCTCAGCCACAGCGGCACACACACCCAACTGTGCCGAAGACGACCAGGAGCACGACACCCAGTCTTGCTTACACCCGTCCTCCACACGAAAAGACCACTGCCAGCATGTCCACCGCCAACCGCGCCACCATGGCACGAACACACCGAGCAACCACACTCGCCATGCACGCGACACAGCAACAACTGCAACCCACCTGCAGCA
This sequence comes from Colocasia esculenta, assembly GCA_014218235.1. Lineage (NCBI taxonomy): Eukaryota > Viridiplantae > Streptophyta > Magnoliopsida > Alismatales > Araceae > Colocasia > Colocasia esculenta. The sequence continues at coordinate 56,788,949 of CM024765.1, forward strand.
CGCACACGAATCTTGCAGGGAAGCCGCACACCTGCAAAACAATTGAAAGCACAAGCCTAACATGTAAGGCCCTAGAATTTTACTCTCTCTCTTATAAGGGTGTTTGATTGTGTGAGGAATTGTGCTTGTGTGTGTAGATGTAAAAATATTATTTGATGTATTGTTATAGATATATGTATATATGATTGTATTGTGCATATAATCTATTTACATTGCATGAATAGTATTATTTAATATATGTATTGTAAATTATATATATATTTGTATATGTATATATATATATATATATATATATATATATATATATATATGGTTTCTGTAGTTTTAAGTTCTGTGAAGACGACCTGTTGGCTTCAACATGAGTTGACGTTAATAGTGAGTCAGTGGCCACATCGATGGACGCCAACTCCATATGGCGGCCAGTGATGTTGGCGTTAGTCTCTCAGATCTGTTGCGACTTCAGATCAGAAAAGGCCCCCGAAAATGTCGCCCCTGGTTTAGGAAACGGTTCCTCAATGGTAACCTAGCCTACCCTAAACGCGTCTTCGAACCTAACTCTATAAAAGACTCAATTTGGGGTGTTGTTGGGTCCTTTTGGCTCTTTTGTCAAAAATACTAACTTTCATATGCGACACCTGAACTTTGGACCCGTGGATCCGGCGATTGGAGGCTTCTTCTGGCATTCTTCTTCAACTGGGAGGAAGGCTAGACATTGAGGATCGTCTTCCCAACCCCGGTGGACCTTAAAGACCATCTCAAAACCAAGATTTGGAGGACTTCAGGGACTCTTTGGATCAGGACGAGGAGGGCTTCTCCGACTTGATTCGCTGATTATAGAATTGTTTAAAGGCAAGTAAACCCTCCACACTACTCATACATGCGTCTAGTAGGTCCTAGGTATTTTTCCAGAATTTATTCGAGTCCTGGAACCCCCCCTCTTCCTTCGACTTCTGAGTTCAGTCTGTGTTTTGCACAGACAGGAACTTAACGGCACCCTTTGTTGCCGTTAAGATCCGAGGTTAGCGGCCACCGATGTTGCCGTTAACCAGGTAAGCGGCCACACCCTTGCCGCTGAGTTCTTCAAGCAAGAACAGTGGACGGTTTACCCCTTATAATTTATTATCCGGATTTCTGCGTATGAGGATATACTATAAATTTTATATGTTATGTAATACCTTAAGTGAATGATGTTGTGGAATTTTCGTTAAACATTTTATTTATTAAAATTTTTCCAAAGTAACTGTCAGACAGGTTTTGATCTTGTAAATTTCTATTTATGTGATCTATGTGGAATTTAAGTGTCATAGAATTTATGTGCGATGTTGCTAGATGTCAGTACATGCCATAAAATTTTGGAAATTTTCTACTATCCGTGTAAATGAATATAATTTCTGAATTGTAAAACAGTAAACATGTATTATTAGTGTAAATTCTCAAATAATTGCATGGAACCAGTTAAATTCCCAGAAATTTTGTGTGAATACATGACTGTCATTTATATATGTGTAGGATGATTTATGTACCTGTGACAAGGTAAATCATGCAAATTTAATTGTTGATAAATTATGCAGTGTTACTGTTCGAATTTTCATAATTAGTGTGTACTTCTGAAAAATATGAAATTTTACATGTAGGATAAATAATCTGCAAACAGTCTACCATTAAAATTTCAGGTGAATTGGACAATAGTAGGTACTGAATTCATTATTTCATAATGAAAAGGTCAATTAGAGCATGTTTAGAGTAATTAACGATAACCTAGTTAGTTGCAGCATGAATTGAATCAAATTGTGATTGTTTAACTCTATAAACAGTAGTACCATGCTAGGTAAACCTGAAATATGTGATTTTGTGTGAGCATGGGACATGTGTTTAAAACAGTGCATATATTAAGTGTGCGTTTTAAAATGAGAAAAATGTGTAAATGTGCCATGGGTGACACTGCAACCTTAGATGGCTGAGGAGCTGTACCGTAGTAAAGTCCCTACGGGAAGGTTCATATGAGTAAGTGAAATCCCATGGGCATTGGGATAAAATTCTGGAGGCGGACAAGTACCGCTGGTTAGGGTGGAGAGTGCTTCTCCTGGTTCTGCGCAGTAACTAAGATTTATCACTGTAATGCCTAGGTGATAGATATGTGTGTGATGTGATAAGTGTGTGTCCTTCTAGAGGTGGTTCGGACTATGTGTCACGGCATATAATGATAACAATGTGAATTTGTGTTTATGTGAAAAGTGAATGCATAAATTGTGTAAATGAGTAAGTAAGCATATGGATATGTGAGTTAGTGTGTTGACATGTGAAACTGTAAATATGTTTTTAAATGTGCTAAAATTTTGTCAAAACGGCAAGCTTAATGTGTTTATAAAAGTGATATGCATGTGGAAAAGTACATAGAATCCATGTTAGGAACATTCTTCCTTTATGTGTAAAACTCCATGTTTAATTGCCATTATGATACAACATGAATGTGAATTTAGATAGCATGTTAAAATTTGTGCAGAAAGAATGTGATAGGTTCATTACTGTGATATGAACATAAACCATGTACTATGTGTCATGAAAATTGATAGAAGCATCATGTTAGTTTTTTTTTTATTGTTTAAATCCACATTCATGTACCTGTGAAATTGTTAAAGAGTAAAATGCCATGTGATGTATGTATGCTTAATGTATGGGAAATTACTTGCTGAGTCTTTGGACTCGTTCTTGCTTCGGCGTATAGGTGCAGGTGTCTCTACTTCATCCGAGGAATTAGTTCAGAGTGACTCGGAGCGAGAGTAGGAGATTGCTTGCAGAGATTTACTTTATTGTATTTCCTTTTTATAGTATGTAATAAAGGAGGACTAGTACTATATTGAATTCTTGTAATTTATTTAGCTACAAGTTGTGGACAATGTACTTCATTTTAAATTTCTCAGTTATGAAATAGTTAGATTCTTTTTGTACTATATAGACTGTGGATAAATGTGGATGATGGAATAAGATATTTATTTCCAGTTCTTTTATTCCGCTGTTATGTGTTCATATTTATGTACATCTCGACCTAATAAATGTGATGGGTAAATGTCCCACTGTGGCAACGCTCTCTATATCGACGTGGGTTGGTATAACCATACCGGTATAAGGAGGGTCATCACATAACACTAGTCGGACGATGTCAGCAGCGTACTAGTACCTTTCATTGGGACAACTATAGTTATTAACTCATTACAAATCTCAATAGACCCACGCTCTGATACCAACTATAATGACTCGACCTCCTGGACCCCCTCCAGGGACCTCGATGTTCGCATTGCCACCCACGGATCCGAAGACCCGGAAGGGTTAGAAGAAATAGTCTAGTGAGACATGTACTGAATCTAAATAACTATAACAATATAACAACTGTACAACGTGTCCCAAGTAAAAGCATAGGTACAAGAAGAAAGGTGCAGTCCTTAAGGGGCATACCCCGAGAACATGCAAAGCACAACTCTCAACTCACTCAGGTACAAGAGCTCACAAAACTCGCTCTCACTGCTGCTGACAACACACGGCGCCACAGCCACCTCTGGAACCTGTCTGACACCAAGCTCCCACGACGACGAGCCCCTAGCTGAAGGAAGTAGGGGAGTGAGCCTTGCGAACAAGGCCCAGTAGGGATTACCAGTCCCTCACCAGCCAGAGCAACAAGAACTCCAAAAATAGGAAACTACCCTAGAAAGCTGTAAAGCAAGGAACACCTACAGCAGGGTACTACTAAGCAGCGGAACAGAACAGTGCAACGCCACGACCACCAACAAGGTCATGACACACACATGACTCTCACAGAAACCAACAGAGTCAGACACAAAGCGGAAGCAACCCTCGGCTCACCCGTCCAGACCACGCAACACCCAGGCGAGAATGACGTCTCACCACAAGCACGACCACCTCAGACGTCCACAAGGTCGAGGGCCGACAAATAGAACCACCCCGAACCCTAGACACACCACGAGGTCGGGAAGCCACATGCGTCGGTGCCACCACGGACTGGCGCCCAAGAATGTGACTACAGAACCGAGAGGACACCGAAGTGAAATCCACCAGAAGCACGGGTCCGCAGAAGGCCAGACCAATGATGCACACGGAAACTAGAAACCGCCAGGCTATAACCACCGTGCAAGCTCGAGCAACGAGTCATACTTGGAAGCGTCGTGAGAAAACGTCATCACAACAACGGCAACCAAGTCACCGCCGCTAGCAGCCAAGAGTGGGACACGCCGTCCATGCCCTCTACTCTCCAGCCTAGCTTCTGCCTCCCCTCTGTGGAAGAGTGAGACAGAGCCGCCACAGAAACACACAAATGCATGCAACACCGTAGCCTGGCCAAGCTGCGGCCCCACGTCTAGCACCACTACATGGCTCCGGAGAGAGGTAGTGGGACAAAGGACTATCTGGGCCGCGCTAGGAATAAAACACCTCAACAACCTCGGTGTCCCGCCCCAGACAAGAGAGCTCTACAAACGACTCAATGTCGCTATCCAAACCTCATTTTCCCCTTCGCTCTAGAGTCCTCTAACTCGACTGCCAACTCGAGCACACTCGTAGCCCAGAGCACTCCCTCAACAGGCTCCCAAGGATGGGGGTCCCAGGCAACGGAGACAACCTCTGAACGGGACAAGCCCTCAAGTGCCAAGCACCTAGTGAACAGGTGGGGCAAGCACAACAAAAACCATGCCAAACCGCTGGCTTGTAACCCACGACAAGCCCAGCAAGAGAGAGGCATGCATGGACCCTCAAGAAGGCCATCGGCCAACCAAGGCATGCATGAACAAGCCAGAACCTCGGAACACTACCGAAAGCACAGAAGACCCGTCGCTCTGCTGATAATCGATTGACCGCTCGTCAATCGATTATTAGACAGACATGACCCTCCTAGCACCGCTGCCAGGACACGGCCACTAAGGTGTCACCTTCAGTCACTGAACACAGCCAGGTAACCTTCCGCGCTCCCCACCTGAAGGTCCTAAGGGCAAGCTAGCCCTAGGGCACACGCCGACACCCCAACCGGAACCACGGAACACCTGAGACAACACAAGTACTGTCACGTCCCCCTAGGCCATCGTGATACCATCGCGACGGGGAAGAGCACCGCGACAGCAACCCTGTGGCGACGGGGCAAAGCATCGCGACAGCAAACCCTATCGCGCATCGCGATAGCAACCATTATCACAACAGGCAACCGTGTCATGATAAGGTTGCGCCCGACCTGGCAGACGCCTCTTCTGGTGTCACGATGCACACTGCGGTTGCAACAGCAGCAGAGAGACAGACTGACAGGATGCTCCATCCCGGGGCCTCCCATAAGCCACACACATACCACACGAGGGAGGGGAGTATGGAGAAGCAGTAAACACTAACTACAAACCGCGAGGGGCTCTCAATCCACCCGGATCGAGAAGAGTTCAAGCAATGCCTACCTTAAACGAAGAACGAACCCCAATAGGGCCCTTTACGTTAGATTGGCCACCTCCTCCTCGCTCCACGCAAGCTCTACGACGTCAGGACAACACTCACGGCCCTCCTCCTCACTTGAAACACACAAAGCGAAGGGAGGGAGGCGGAGCACCGCCGGAGGGGAAGAAGAGAGGGGAAAGAGGGAGAAAGGGGGAAGGGGTCGCCGGCTAAGGCCTTATGCCTTCGGCACCCAAGACGCGATGGGGAGACGCGTCACATTAAAGACAACGCGACGGGTCAATGCACAACGACAAGAACGCGTCCCCGAAGGATGCCACGATAGGTCATACTGACACACCTTCCACTCTGACAAGCGTCGGGCGACCGAAATGACAGAAAGCTGTCACGACCTATTGATCGGGCGCGACACGAAGACGCGATGGAGAAGGCAGGGGTGACAAGAATGCGACGCACACGCTCGTCGCGACAAAGATGAGTGTCGCGTGGGACACCCACGATGCGACACTAATGCGTCACCCAGCCTAGACGCATTAGTGGCCAGTTATCCCAGACACCGGACGGAAAGCCGGGAAGCCAGGTCTTACACATGGGGCTTTTGATGCTGGGATCATGAACTATCTAGGGTCGAGTTTAATTTACTTTTTCTTGAGAGATTGCCTACCTTTGAGCGCTTTAGTTTTTAGGGTATGAACATGGAGATACTCCTTCAATTCCAAGCCTTCTCCTTCCTTTATTTCCTCGTCCAAAGGCTTCTCTTCCTCATCCTCCAAGATCTAGAAGGTCAATAGGGTCGGCTAGGGACGAGATGGAAGTGTATTTGTGTGTTTAGGGTTGCCAATGAAAAGAAGCAGAAGATATCTATAAAGAAATCTAGAGGGGGGTTGAATAGATTTCTATCTACCAGATTAAACCAAACACTGCACATATTTAAAAACTATAGAAATTGTGGACTTCTAGGATGAGCACAGATTCAAATTAACATAAATTGAGTGTGTGAAATGAGAATCTATAGGATACTAGATGATAGTAAACTAATTAACAAGCTTGACTATCAATCATCTAGTGTTAAGAGAAATCAAACCATAGTGACACAAAGATTTTAGGTTGTTTGAACTACCCAACTGTGTATCCTACATCCACCGTTCACACACACATAATTATGCGTATCTAGCAAGTTTGAAAATCACACACAAATGCACACACGATTTGAGATGATCGAAATCTAAAATCAGAACACGCACACGAAATTGAGCAGAAGGATTGCTCAAATTTCACACTACATACTGGATGATATGAAGTTCAAAATTAGAACTAGTTGAAAATTGAAGAATAGTAGAACATATGAGACTAGTTCAATTTTCCCCTTTGCTCCTAGTTGCAAATTCCTTGAATTTTAACTTCAAACAGTTGATGCAGATTCTTGAACTTTGGAATTCAACTTGATCTTTGATCAACTTCAGCAACTAGATCTTCAATTCTTCAAATCTGAAACTTCTGCAGACTCCAGGTGAGACTTCTCTCTGGCCGCCGCTTTCTACTTCTTGGGGGTTGTGAATTGATTTGTTCTTCTTCTGTAGTACCAGGATCATGGACATTGATAGTCCCATGTGTCCACATGGTCCCTTGAGGTGTGAGGGCACAGAATTTCCGCTCAAATCCCTTGATTCACAAGCTAACATGTGTTAAGGAATTTCAAGTTATGAGTCGACATTTGAAGTGTGACGACATAGTCAAGTTGTGTGTCGACACGTGAGCCTGAAAAACTGTGGTTTTTTTTTACTTGAAGTTAACCTGTGTCGACACACAATTTACTTGTGTCGACGTAGCTGGCTGAACTATAAATATAAGCTCATGGGGAAACATCATGTGTCGACACCCTGACAAAGGTGTGTCAACACCACTAGCTCCTTTCTTCATAATCTGCTTCTTGAAAGAAGAGGGTGTGTCGACACATGAAGGACCTGTGTTGACACCACAGACTTTTCTTCTTGAACTTCTTTACTGGAAATGCATATTGTGTCGACACCCTAACAATCCTATGTCGACACCACTAACTTCATGTTCCCTTTTTCTCTGAGTTAAACATGAAATATTATGTTAGACATGACTTGAGCAAAATATTTAGAATTATATGGATCATAGTTAAACATCATCAAAATAAGAGATCCAACAACCAAATCTCCTAAAACTCTTTCTCTTCCTCCAACTCCAAATTTCTCACAATTATCTACCCTTTTTCCTTGCATTTATCCCTCTATTGACTTAGGAGGACTCTAAATCCGTGGTCAACTAGTTAGGATAGAGTTATGACTCTTTTTAAGATATTTATGAGTCTTAATAGTGATTATCTTGCCCCTTTTTAATTTATTGAAAATTTAGTGACGAATTTAGGCTTATTTATCTCCAATCCATCATTGGGCTTTTGCTTTGTGGCCCATTAATTAATGTATGAACTATTAACTAAAGCCTATCATTTGTTTTTACTTAATGGGTTTTAATTTATACATATTTCTTTTTTAATTTATTTATCTTAATTTAAAAAATTGAGAGTTGCTACATCCTCCCCCTCTTAAAAAGAATTTGGTCTCCAAATTCATATGATTATATGAGGAAGAATGTCTTACCGAATAGATCCGGATAGTTTTGCCTCATAGTTGATTATGGTTCCCACGTGGCTTCTTTGACTCCATGGTTGTTCCAGAGTACCTTCACCATGGATATAGGTCAATTTCGAAGTTGTTGTATCTTCTTGTTCAGTATTCTAACGGGCTTCTCTTCATAGGTCATATCCGTGTGCATCACTATATCGTCGTAGCATATCACATGAGAAGGGTCGTACACATACTTCCTCAGCATAGGCACATGGAAAACATTTTGTACGGTGGAGTATTATTGTCACACCCCGACACGGAATATCAGAACGTGAGGCAGTTGCAAGTAAACGGGTATAGAGCGAGGACTAGACATCAAACTATTGAACAAGAATAAATACTAAACAAATTCATTCATTAATAATCTTTCAAATGTCTAGTTACAACCACTAATATCAGAGCCAATCTATTGGGCCCAATTACTTTGAAATAAAGCAAAGTACTAAACTAGGAGTCTATCAAAGTACTAGGACACTAGGGCACTCGTGACGTCACTCCTGGTCGTTCCCGTCCTCTTGAGTGTAAAGTTCATCCTCGGTCTCACCTGAGAATACAACGACAAATAACGCAGGGTGAGCGATAACGCCCAGTAGGACTTAAATCTCAATAGTCAAGCAGGCTTTAAATGATTAATGTGTTAAAAGGCAGAGTAACTAATGATAGCGCGAGAGAGTCAAGTAAAAGATAGCATGATAGCATGTGAATGAAATAGCACAACATTCCAAATATAGCACGAACATCAATTATAGCACGAATAGTAAGATGGCCATAGCACAATAGCACAAAGTATAGCAATAGCACAACGAGTATAGCATAGCACTTTTGTTGTCAACATACAATGAGAGAATATAGCACTTTTTGATTGTCATTTAGATAGTCGAGATAGATAGCACCCGAGTGTAATACCAAACACTCTGATCATTTAACTCCCATGGGCACTAGCACTTTTGGGTGCACATCCCAGGACCAGATCGGGCCCTTTATATATTGCCAGGCATTGGTTATATTGTTTATCTTTAGACTATCAGTCAATGGCCAATATAGGGTACCAAGACACAGATGAGAGAACTAGATGAATAGACGAGATAGTAGAGTGAACGTAAATAGATGAGCGAATAGAGTAAAGGTGAGAGCTATTGGGCATTGCACATAACACGTCGGGTAAATAGGCAATGGTAACAGTTACACAACACGCGCACTCGGTGTTGGCAGTCCGGTGGAACTCCCAACCCTTCCACTGGCCATGTTAAGCACAGGTCCAGAAGTCCAGCGTGATTCAAGACGAGAGTGAACATCTAATAGCCATTTGTATCGTATTGATCCCTAAAGGGTGTAATAGGTGTTAGGGTACAACCAGCTCGTCGACCATGTAGGAACCCATGGACAGAGGAGACTTACGGAGGTCTTGATCAAAGACTCACTAGTCCGGAAGAAGGAGTATCCGTCGAAGAGTTCGTACAAGTCAAGAGAGTGTGTATATGTAGAAACGAGTGCTCGACATTCTAGAGGAATTCTAGAATAGTGGAGCGTCGAGATCGGTGTTCCAAAACAAGGCGAGAAACGAGAGCAAGTTGATTTAAAATTTTCAATAATTACCCGATGGGTTATGTATCATATTCGTGCCAATTAAGCCATATTGGATGGTTCAAAGTGTGTGTTTGTGTCATAGAAATCATAGATGGAGATTAGTCACGTGTATGTATTTTAAATCACCTATAAGTGTTGAATTTATATTGAATAAATTTACTGCGGGTATAACTGGAATAAAATTGTATAAACACAAGAGATGATTAGAGCTTTGCAATCAGGGGTTTTTCTATAAAAAAAACCTATGAACGCGATGCACCACTATAAGGGTCACGACGGGTATAGGGCAGATCGCGACAGGTGTTTAGACGGATCGCGACGGGTCTGTCAGGCCAGACACAGTGATCACGACGGCGATGCCTGTCGCGTTCAGAACGTGACCGGAAGTCTGTCGCAACCAGACACCAGATCATGACCTATCGGGCCGTCGCGTTCTGGTGGTCTGTACCAGAGTCCGACATGATTCAGACATGACTTTGGATTGCGGCCAAACTGAGTGTATTTGATACAAGAGACTTTAGAAAATAAGAACAATTAGCACGGTTGATGAAAAATCATGAAACCCATTTTAATCGTCTCTGGACATGCAAGGGTACTTCCAATAATTAGGAATTTGCAAACAACGAAGGTTTCAACACGGTTTAATGAAGGTAATCATGAAGTACAAAGAACAGTACACAGATGAGATCAACAGACTAATTTGCATGATAGGATGGATGGAAATTAGGGCTTTTAGGGGCAAAAGAAGCCTAACATCCATCAGTTCTTATAGTAAAAATCTCATGGCATGAGGACAAGTATGCATGAAGATATGAATTTGTAAACAGGGTTCGGGGTCATGGAGTTCACAGAACTTGGGAAATTGATAACTAAATATTTGCTCGATGGAAAAATATGAAACCAAAGGGCTTTTGTTCATGATAGATGAGACATCCTACAAAAAGGTTTCATGATTTATGCTCGTGAGAATGCCTACCTTTGATCATTTTCCTCTTCTAGGGTTAAGAACTTGAAGAACTCGGGGAAGAACTTGGGAGATCCCTCTTCTCCACGAATTCTCCTCCTCTTGGCCTCTCTTCCTGGTCCAGAAACCCCTTGGCACGAGCTAGGTCCGGCCATGAGGGTTTTAGGAGAGTATTTAAGCATCTCCCATTCTATTTCCTACTATGACTCTAATTCCCTTTTATTCCGAATTTCCTAATTCCCTCACCCCTTTTTAGGCATGAGATCTCCTAATTGGATTAGGATGGAGCTAATTTCGTGGGCAACCCATTAGGGTATGTTTAGGAATCCAATTCTAACTCAAACTTCCCTTTTAATACATTAAATGCTTCTTTTATAATTAAGCATTATTTTAGTTACGAATTTAGAGTAATTTCCCATTATTCCCCTTTTAAAAATCCATATTTTGGCCCACTAAATTCTAATGGGTCCATTTAACGAAGCCCATCACTTCTTTTCGTTTAACGGGTTTTATTTAATTCCCTTTCAATTAATTTTCTATGTCATTTATTTTCTTTTAATTGATTTTTCTAATAAGTTTTAATATTATGAAAATTTTTATTTTTGTTCAAAATTCAGGTTACTACATCCTCCCCCTCTTAAAAAGAATTTGGTCTCCAAATTCATATGAACATATGGGAGGAAATGTCTTACTGAAAAGATCGAGGTAGTTGCGTCTGATGATTCCTTCTGGTTCCCATGTGGCTTCTTCCACTCCGCGGTTATTCCATAAGACCTTCACACGTGAATGGGACGGTTCCTGAGATGTTGTACCTTCCGTTCTAGTATCTTGACTGGCTTCTCTTCGTATGTCACATCCTTGTTGAACAACAACTTCTCGTGGCGAATGATGTGTGTGGGGTCGTACACATATTTCCTAAGCACGGAAACATGAAACACATTGTGTACACATGACAGATCTGGTGGCAATGCCAGCCGGTATGCAACCTCACCAACCCTTTCGAGTACTTCAAAAGGACCGATGAATCTAGGGCCGAGCTTTCCCTTTACACTAAATCTTTGGATGCCACGAGTAGGTGACACTTTTAGAAATACATGATCACCCACTGAAAATTCCAGATCTCGCCTTCTTTTGTCGGCGTAGCTCTTCTGTCTGGATTGGGCAATCGTGATCCAGTCTCTGATTACCTAAATGTCCTTTGTTGTCCGTTGCACCATGTCTGGGCCTAGCCATTGTTATTCTCCAACCTCATTCCAGCATGCAGGAGATCTACAGTTCCTTCCATAGAGTGCTTCGAATGGTGCCATCTTAATGCTTGCCTGATAACTGTTGTTATAGGCGAACTCAATTAGAGGCAGGTGCTCATTCCACTAACCTTGAAAATCTATAGTGCAAGCTCTCAACATGTCTTCCACTAGTTGGTTGGTTCTTTCAGTTTGCCCAACTGTTTGTGGATGGAACGCAGTACTAAAGTTAAGTTTAGTGCCAAGTGCACCTTGTAGTCCTTTTCAAAAATAAGATGTAAATCTCGAATCTCGATCCGAGACTATGGATGATGGAATTCCATGTAGTCTTACAATTTCCTTGACATATAGGGCAGCTAGTACTTCTACCGACCACTTACTCTTTATAGCAAGGAAGTGAGCGGATTTGGTTAACCGGTCCACAATGACCCATATGGCATCGAGTCCCCCACGAGTCTTAGGTAACCCCATGATGAAGTCCATGCCAATACTTTCCCATTTCCATTCCAGAATATCCAGTGGTCTGAGTACACCAGCAGGGCGCAGGTGTTCCGCTTTTACTTGTTGGCAAGTAAGGCAGTGAGCGGCATGTTCAACTACCTCTCTTTTCATGTTCGGCCACCAAAACGTTCTTTTCATATCATGATACATTTTGGGACCTCCTGGATGAATAGTATACTTTGTCTTGTGAGCTTCATCCATTAGTCTTCTCTTCAGTTCTTCATTGTCGGGAACACATGTCCTTCCTCGAAAGACAAGACTTCCGTCTTCAGTCAGTGCAAAGTTCGGTCTTTCTGTTAGAGTTTCTTTGACACGAACTAAGAATGGATCATTGTCTTGTTGAGCTTTGATCTCCTCTAGCAGATCAGATTGAATCTTGATATTGGCAACCAAGACTTGATCATCTCTATGTTCAATATTTAAGTCTAACCTTGCGAATTGTTCTAGTAGTTGCATCTCGCCAATGACTAGACTTGAGACAGACGCCATTGGCTTTCTACTAAGAGCATCAGCCATGGCATTTCCCTTGCCTGGATGGTATTGGATGTTGAAGTTGAAATCTTTAAATATTCTAGCCATCTTCTTTGTCTCATGTTGAGTTCTTTCTGGGAGAATAAATACTTCAAACTTTTATGGTCTGAGTAGACAGTGAATTTCTCTCCATACAAGTGGTGTCTCTAAATATTCAAGGTGAAGACCACAGCAGCCAGCTCGAGATCATGTACAAGGTAGTTGACTTCATGCGCCTTCAGTTGTCTTGAAGAATAGGCGATGACCTTCTCTTTTGCATGAGTACACAACCTAGCCCTATTCCTGAGACATCGGTGTAGACAGAGAAACCTTCTCCCTGTATTGGCAGAGCGAGAACAGGTGCTGAGGTAAGACGGTCTTTAAGAGTTTAGAAACTCTTTTGACACTCTTTACTCCAGGAGTAGGGATTCTCCTTTCGTGTCAGACGCGTGAGAGGAATGACAATCTTGGAGAAGTCCTTCATGAACCGCCTGTAATAGCCAGCCAGTCCTAGGCAACTTCTAATTTCGGTGACATTGGTAGGTCTCTCCCAGTTGAGTACGGCTTCGACTTTTGAGGGATCAATGGAGATGCCTTCCTTGGAGATGACATGGCCCAGGAAAGACACTTCTTCGAGCCAGAATTCGCACTTGCTAAGTTTTGCATATAGCTTGTTGTCTCACAAGACTTGTAGTGCTATCTTCAGGTGTTCTTCATGCGCTTCCTTGGTCTTGAAGTAAATGAGGATATCGTCGACGAAGACAACCACGAACTTGTCAAGGTATGGCCGATATATGCTGTTCATGAGTTGCATAAAGGCTGCAGGAGTATTGGTTAGACCAAAAGGCATAACGACAAATTCATAATGTCTATACCTGCTCCTGAAAGCCATTTTGAAAATATCGTCATCCTTGATCCTCATTTGGTGATAGCCATATCGAAGGTCGATCTTGGAGAAATATTGTGCTCCAGATATTTGGTCGAATAGTTCATCGACCCTAGGCAATGGGTATTTGTTCTTGATGGTGAGCTGATTGAGTTGACGATAGTCGATGCACAAAATCATCGATCCATCTTTCTTCTTGACGAACAGTACAGATGCTCCCCATGGGGAAGTACTTGGTCGGATGAACCCCTTTTCTAGTAGCTCCATCAGTTGCGCCTTCAACTCTTTGAGTTCGCAGGTGACATCCAGTACGGTTGACGCGATACCGGGGCAACTCCAGGGATCAACTCTATGGCGAAGCTGACATCATGTTCCGGGGGAAGCCCTGGCAGATCTTCAGGAAACACATCTGGGTAGTCCTGTACTATATGTATGTCTTCTATCTTAGAACCCTTCCTTTCTACAACTACGGCTGCTAGGAAAGCAATGCAACCTTTCCTTATCATGTTATGAGCTTTTATAGCGGAGATTAGAGACATCCGTCTCTTATGTCTAACCCCAGAGAATGCCAATTTAGGAAAGTCACTAAAGGTAACCTTCCCTTTCTTACAGTCGACACTTGCTCCATAAGTGGACAACCAGTAGGCTCCCAAGATTACATCATAGCCTTCCATGGGCATACACACTGGGTCGGCCTTTAGGTTATGGTCTCCGATCATTACATCGGTAGATGGAAAGTATTTGTTCAACTTCTCCTTTTCCCCTAGTGGCATTGTGACAGAGAATTCCCATCCCATGGATGTAGGTTTGGTATTCAAGGTATCCGCAAAATTTTGAGATATGAATGAATGAGTTGCTCCAGTATCAAATAAAACAAATGCGGATAGAGAGAAAACTTGAAGGGTACCTTCTACCACTCCTCCTTCCTCTGTGGTTTCTTCATTATGCAGGGCTTGCAGCTTTCCTTGTTTCTTAGGCGCATTAGGGCGCCTTTCATTTTCTTTTAATAGCGGGCACTCGGGGATGCGGTGCTCATGACTTCCACAGCGCAGACATGCACCAGCCTTCCTCCAGCACTCATCAGCAGTGTGACCAGGCTTGTCACAATGCTTGCAGCATCTTCCATTAGCTGAGCTTTCTTTACCATCTCAGCGTAGGTTGGATGTCGAGAGGTGCCAGTTGGGTGATGTATTGTGGCTTAAGGCTATTGAGGAAGTGCTTAGCCTTCATTCTTTCAGTAGCTACTAGGTGTGCCGCATACCTTGACAGCCTAGAGAATTGAGCCTCGTATTCAGCCACAGTCAGGCTCCTCTGTTTCAGAGCAGCGAATTCCGCAGCCTTCCTTCCTTGGACATGCTCGGAGAAGTACTTGGAGTTGAAAGCTTCTTTAAATTCGGTCCAAGTGAATTGACCGTTCTCCCTAGTTGCTTCCACTGACTCCCACCAAGCGGGGGCGTCCTTCTCCAGTTGAGAAGTGGCAAGAAGCAGCTTATCTCCCACTGCACATTGCATGACATGGAAAATCCTTTCTGTTTCCTTTAGCCAATGTTCGGCTTCATCCGGATCTGTGGATCCACTGAACCTAGGCAGGTTTAGACTTCAGAAGTTACGATGCAGATCGCCTGCACTGGCACGATTACACCCGCCTTGGGTAGCTTGCATGATGGCATGAGTCAACTCTTGGATGGTTTGTTGCATGCCCCTAATTTGAGCACGTTCAACAGTCATCTTGATTGCATAGTTCCTACAAAATAACTTATTGTCATGATATTGATGTGAGATTTAATTCGTGCGTGTGTGAGTTTATTTTAGCTAATTACCCTTGGCTCTAACCACAACTCACATAGGTAGGATAGCTGACTCTAGTCGAGGCAGGTTAACCTAGATCGTTCGATACCTAAGAACAACCTAGGCTCTGATACCACAAAACTGTCACACCCCGACGTGGAATATCGGAACGCGAGGCAGTTGCAAGTAAACGGGTATAGAGCAAGGACTAGACATCAAACCATTGAACAAGAATAAATACTAAACAAATTCATTCATTAATAATCTTTCAAATGTCTACTTACAACCACTAATATCAGAGCCAATCTATTGGGCCCAATTACTTTCAAATAAAGCAAAGGATTAAACTAGGACTCTATCATAGTACTAGGACACTAGGGCACTAGTGACGTCACTCCTGGTCGTTCCCGTCCTCATAAGTGTATAGTTCATCCTCGGTCTCACCTGAGAATACAACGAAAAATAACGTAGGGTGAGCGATAATGCCCAGTAGGACTTAAATCTCAATAGTCAAGCAGGCTTTAAATGATTAATGTGTTAAAAGGCTGAGTAGCTAATGATAGCGCGAGAGAGTCAAGTAAAAGATAGCAGGATAGCATGTGAACGAAATAGCACAACATTCCAAATATAGCATGAATAGTAAGATGGCCATAGCACAATAGCACAAAGTATAGTAATAGCACAACGAGTATAGCATAGCACTTTTGTTGTCAATATACAACGAGAGAATATACCACTTTTTGATTGTCATTTAGATAGTCGAGATAGATAGCACTCGAGTGTAATGCCAAACACTCTGATCATTTAACTCCCATGTGCACTAGCACTTTCGGGCGTGTTGGGGATCGGATAGGTGACTTTGGTAAATGAACTACGAGATTGTGTGTATAGCAGCGAAATTAAAATGAGTAAAACACACAATTCGATCAGACTCAAGTGTGGTGTGTGAGAATAGTGAAAGAGAACAGCAAACCACACAACAAACCACAGTGCACTAAAGATTTTAAGGTGGTTCAGAGAACACAACTTGTGTCTCCTACGTCCACCTCCTCACAACGGAGGAACCACTAACACAAGTGCAGTACAAACAAGAGCACGACGACTCTAACCTCTTTGAGTTCAACAACTCAAAGAACCCCAGGAGATAGGCACAACGACCTACTCTAAAGACCACTTGTGAATTCAGCAAATTCACAAGCCCTTGAGCACCACGGCTCAAGCACTAGAGCAGAACGGCTCCAACCCAGAGCACTAGGGCTCCAAAAGAGAGTACAAAGTACTCAACCCTCTAGATCACAATAGATACAAGTTCTGCTAGAACAAGCACACTCAGAGAATAGATCCTCTAGCACGATCTATCTCAATACAATAGAATTGGTGAGGACAAATAGAATTGGGAGATCTGTGTAGAACACATACACAGATTCCCCAGAAAATTCAGGACTCTGACCAATTACAAACTCTGCTGGATCTACTTCTGGACCAGCACTCGTGCAATCTCGAGCTCCTCCTCTTCTTATCCTTCTTCTTCTCCTTCTTCTCCTCTTGGCGGCATTGCTCTACTCCTCTGGATGCAGATGCCTCTTTCCCGCTCTCCTTGCCTTTTTCCAGAAAGCTCTAAGCTCTTGTCTTGCGTCGGATGCTTTGGAGTACCCAAGAGATGGGTATTTATAGTCCCATATGTCCATAAAAGGCCTTAGGGTATGTGGGCACAAAAACCTAGGCAGATCCCCTTGAACCCCAGGCGGCCACGTGTCCAGATGATTTCACGAAATTGAGTTTTAGCCAGAGTGTGTCGACACCACTGCAGAGTGTGTCGACACACTGTCCCAAACTGGCAGAATTGGTTCTCTAGGAAGAGTCACTAGTGTCGACACTACTTCAGGCAGTGTCGACACACTTTCCAAAATTGCCAAACAGGTCTTTTGGGAACTGGATCTAGTGTCGACACTGCCTGGGACTGTGTCGACACACTGTCCAGACCTGTTGACTGGGTTCACTGGGAACAAGGACTAGTGTCGACACTACTTGATCCTGTGTAGACACCACTTGACCATTTCTTCATCATTTTGCCCTGGGATTGAAGCATTGTGTCAACACCAGTAGAGGGTGTGTCAACACTATCATGACAAAATCTGCATACACCTGCAAAATTAACACATAAATCATTAGTACAAGATATTATCATTAAAATATGAGATATTAAACGTCAAGAACATATCATCATCAAAATCACAATGTGTCATCATCAAAATCAAAGAATGAGTGATGTTCATTGGTTATCATTGAAATACAACTTTAGGAAATTCCAAAACACACTTAACCCAACAGGGCGCACATCCTAGTACCAGATCGGGCCCTTTATATATTGCTAGGCATTGGTTATATTGTTTATCTTTAGACAATCAGTCAATGGCCAATATAGGGTACCAAGACACAAATGAGAGAACTAGATGAATAGACGACATAGTAGAGTGAACGTGAATAGATGAGCGAATAGAGTAATGGTGAGAGCTAGTAGGCATTGCACGTAACACGTCGGGTAAACATGCGATGGTAACAGTTACACAACACACGCTCTCAGTGTTGGTAGTCAGATGGAACTCACAACCCTTCCACTGTCCATGTTAAGCACAGGTCCAGAGGTCCGGCGTGATTCAAGACGAGAGCGAACATCTAATAGCCGTTTGTATCGTATTGATCCCTAAAGGGTGAAATAGGTGTTAGGGTACAACTGGCTCGTCGACCGTGTGGGAACCCATGGACAGAGTAGACTTACGGAGGTCTTGATCAAACAATCACTAGTCTGGCAGAAGGAGTATCCTTCGGAGAGTTCGTCCAAGTCAAGAGAGTGTGTATATATAGAAACGAGTGCTCGACGTTCTAGAGGAATTCTAGAACAGTGGAGCGTCGAGATCGGTGTTCCAAAACAATGCGAGAAATGAGAGAAAGTTGATTTAAAAATTTCAATAATTACCCAATGGGTTATGTATCATATTCGTGCCAATTAAGCAATATTGGATTGTTTAAAGTGTGTGTTTATGTCATAGAAATCATAGATTGAGATTAGTCACATGTATGTATTTTAAATCACCTACAAGTGTTCAATTTATATTGAATGAATTTACTACGGGTATAACTAGAATAAAATGGTATAAACTCAAGAGATGATTAGAGCTTTGCAATCAGGGGTTTTTCTGGAAAAAAAAAACCTGTGAATGCGATGCACCCTTGTAAGGGTCACGACGGGTACAGGGCAGATCGCGACAGGTGTTTAGACGGATCGCGACGGGTCTGTCAGGCCAGGCACAGTGATCGCGACGGCGATGCCTATCGCTTTCAGAACGCGACTGGCAGTCTGTCGCAACCAGACACCAGATCGTGAACTATCAGGTGGTCATGCTCTAGTGGTCTGTACCCAAGTCCGACAGGATTCAGACATGACTTTGGATTGCTGGCGAAACTGAGTGTATTTGATACATGAGACTTTAGAAAATAAGAACAATTAGCACAGTCGATGAAAAATCATGAAACTAATTTTAATCGTATCTGGACATGCAAGGGTACTTCCAATAATTAGGAATTTGCAAACAACGAAGGTTTCAACATTGTTTAATCAAGGTAATCATGAAGCACATAGAACAGTACACAGATGAGATCAACGGATTAATTTGCAAGATAGGATGGATGGAAATTAGGGCTTTCAAGGGAAAAAGAAGCCTAACATCCATCAGTTCTTACAGTAAAAATCTCATGGCATGAGGACGAGTATGCATGAAGATATGAATTTGTAAAGAGGGTTCGGGGTCATGGAGTTCACAGAACTTGGGAAATTGAGAACTAAAGGTTTGCTCGATGGAAAAATATGAAACCAAAGGACTTTTGTTCCTGATAGATGAGACATCCTACAGAAAAAGTTTCATGATTTATGCTCGTGAAAATGCCTACCTTTGATCATTTTCCTCTTCTAGGGTTAAGAACATGAAAAACTCGGGGAAGAACTTGGTAGATCCCTCTTCTCCACGAATTCTCCTCCTCTTGGCCTCTCTTCCTGGTCCAGCAACCCCTTGGCACGAGCTAGGGCCGGCCATGAGGGTTTTAGGAGAGTATTTAAGCATCTCCCCATTCTATTTCCTACTATGACTCTAATTCCCTTTTATTCCGAATTTCCTAATTCCCTCTCCTCTTTTTAGGCATGAGATCTCTTAATTGGGTTAGGATGGGAGCTAATTTCGTAGGCAACCCATTATGGTAGGTTTAGGAATCTCATTCCAACTCAAACTTTCTTTTTAATACATTAAATGTTTCTTTTATAATTAAGCATTATTTTAGTTACGAATTTAGAGTAATTTTCCATTATTCCCCTTTTAAAAATCCATATTTTGGCCCACTAAATTCTAATGGGTCCATTTAACAAAGCCCATCTCTTCTTTTCGTTTAACAGGTTTTATTTAATTCCCTTTCCATTAATTTCCTATGTCATTTATTTTCTTTTAATTGATTTTTCTAATAAGTTTTAATATTATGAAAATTTTTAGTTTTGTTCAAAAATTCAGGTTACTACAATTATGGAGGTAATGCTAGACGATAAGCCACTTCGCCAACTCTCTCAAGTACTTCGAAATGACCAATCAACCTTGGCCTTAACTTGCCTTTGATTCCAAATCTTTGAAATCCTCTAGTTTGGGATACCTTGGGTAGCACATGATCTCCGATTTGAAACTCCAGGTCTTTTCTTATTTTATTAGCATAGCTCTTTTGCCTGGATTGGACTATTTTGATTCTGTCTCGGATGAGTTGAAGGTCTCTACTAGTACTTTGCACTAAGTTAGGTCCCAACTATTGTTGTTCACCAACCTCATTCCAGCACACTGGTGATCTACAGCTTCTACCGTACAATGCTTCAAATGAAGCCATCTTAACACTTGCTTGGTAGCTACTATTGTATGCAAACTCCATCAGTGATAGTTGCTCATTCCAATATCCTTCAAAATCTATAGTATAAACTCATAGCATGTCTTCTATGATCTAGTCTGTCCTCTTGGTCTACCCATCAGTCTACAGGTGGAAAGTCGTACTAAAGTTATGTTTTGTACCGAGTGTAGCTTGAAGTCCTTTCCAAAAGCGAGAGGTAAACCTTCGGTCATGATCAGAAACTACAGATACAGGGACTCCATGTAATCTCACAATTTCTTTTACATATAATGCGGCTAACACGTCCACACTCCGGGTACTCTTGATTGCTAAAAAGTGTGCGGACTTGGTTAGTCTATATACTATCACCCGAATAACATCGAGTCCACCACGAGTTCGGGGTAAACCCATGATGAAGTCCATGCCAATGCTCTCCCACTTCCATTCTGATATGTCCATGGGTCTGAGTACACCCGCAGGACATCGGTGCTTTGCTTTGACTTGTTGACAGGTGAGGCAGTGCACGGCATGCTCAGCTACCTCACGCTTCATGTTAGGCCGCTAGAATGTTCTTTTCATGTCTTGGTACATCTTGGTTGCGCTAGGATGGATAGTATACTTGGTCTTCTGAGCTTCATCCATCATCTTTCTATTTAGTTCTTCATTGTCAAGCACACAGGTTCTACCTTGAAATAGTAACTTTCCATCTTCAGTAATGAAGAAATCTGGTCTATCCGCTATGGTCTCCTTGACACAGATTAGAAATGGGTCGTTTACTTGTCGATCTCTGATCTTGATAAAAATGTTAGGTTGTACCCTAAGGTTAGGAACCAGTAACTAGTCACTCTTTTGCTCAATATTTATGCCTAGTTTGGCGAATTCTTCTAGCAATTGCACTCCCATAACTAGACAAGACAAGAATGCCACAGGCTTCCTACTAAGTGCATCAGCTAAAACATTTCCCTTATTAGGGTGATATTGAATGCTGAAGTTGAAGTCTTTAAGATACTCCAAACATCTTCTCTGTCTCAGGTTGAGCTCCTTTTGAGAGAATAGATACTTCAGGCTCTTGTGATCTGAATAAACAATTAATTGTTCTCCTTAGTGATAATGTCTCTAGATCTTGAGTGCAAAGACAACTACTACCAATTCAAGGTCATGGAAAGAGTAGTTGACCTCATGTGGCTTCAATTGTCTTTGATGAATAAGCTATCATCTTTTCCTCCTGCATCAAAACGCAGCCTAGCCCGATTCCAGATGCATCAATATATAATGAGAATCCTACACCTTCCACCGGTAAAGTGAGGACAGGTGAAGATGTCAAACATTTCTTTAGTGCCTGAAAGCCCTTCTTACATTCCTTGCTCCAGACATAAGGGTTCTCTTTCTTGGTGAGGCGAGTACAAGAAAACTTCTAACTTCCGTCACATTTGTCGGTTGTCCCCAATTGAGTATAGCTTCAACTTTGGAAGGATTAACAGCTATACCATCATTGAATATGACATGGCCTAATAATGAAACTTCTTCAAGCCAGAACTCACACTTGCTCAATTTTTCATAGAGCATGTTGTTACACAGGATCTGCAGAGATCCTTAGATGCTCTTCATGCTCTTCTTTGGTCTTGGAATATATAAGAATATCGTCAACAAATACCACGACAAATTTGTCGAGGTATGACCGATAGACGTTGTTCATCAATTGCATGAAAAGGTGCAGAAGCATTGCTTACACCAAAAGGCATAACTACAAATTTATAATGTCCATACCTGCTCCTAAAAGTCATCTTATAAATATCTTCATCTTTGATTCTCATATGATGATATCTAGACCTAAGGTCAATCTTGGAAAAATACTTAGCTCCAGATATTTGATCAAATAATTCATCGACATGAGGAAGAGGGTACTTGTTCTTGATAGTTACCTAGTTCAACTACCTGTAATCGATGCATAGTCTCATGGATCCATCCTTCTTCTTGACAAATAACATGAGTGCACCCCAAGGGGAAGTACTTCGTCTGATGAATCCCTTCTCTAGAAACTCCATCAATTGGTCTTTCAATTATTTCAACTTGGCAAGAGACAATCTATAGGGTTGACGTGACACCGGTGCAGCTCCAGGGCTCAAGTCGATAGAGAAATTTACATCTCATTTAGGGGGAATTTCTGGCAGCTCCTCGGGTAAAATGTCAAATTAGTTTTACACTATGTGTATGTCTGCTACCTTGGATGCTTCCTTTTCAAATACAACAGCAGCAAGAAATGCCACATATCCCTTCCTGATCATGCCTTGTGCACGAATGGCGAAGATTAGAGACAAACATCTCTTGTGTCTTCATCTCATGAAGGACAACTTAAGGAATTCACTAAATGTAATCTTCCGTCTTCTACAATCAACGCTAGCCCCATAAGTGGATAGCCAATCGACTCCTAATATAACATCATAGCTATCCCTGGGCATACATACCTGTAGACACCCGATTCTGGCCTATAAGTTGAACCGTATTTCTTGTTATCTCAGTAAGCCCCAAGTTGGTCACTCACCTTGAGCCCAACATTAGCCTTGCTTTGAGCCCATTAAGAAGCCCAATTTCACCTTATCCCGTCCATAATTCCTTTTAAAGAGTCCATGAGCTTAATTTCCCATTATTCTCCTATTTGATTGGCCAATTATTGGAAATATTCGATTTTTTGTAACGCAACGGGTCGTGGCGTCGCGTTATCCTTGTTGCGCCCCCAGTAGGCATCGCGACAGCCCATGCATATCCATGCACGTGGCTTTAGAGTCGCGACCGCCGTGGCCGTCACGACTATCTTGTCACGCCCCTACAATCCGTGGTCAACTAGTTAGGATAGAGTTATGACTCTTTTTAAGATATTTATGAGTCTTAATAGTGATTATCTTGCCCCTTTTTTATTTATTGATAATTTAGTGACGAATTTAGGCTTATTTATCTCCAATCCATCATTGGGCTTTTGCTTTGTGGCCCATTAATTCATGTATGAACTATTAACTAAAGCCTATCATTTGTTTTTACTTAATGGGTTTTAATTTATACATATAATTTTTTAATTTATTTATCTTAATTTAAAAAATTGAGAGTTGCTACATCCTCCCCCTCTTAAAAAGAATTTGGTCTCCAAATTCATATGATTATATGAGGAAGAATGTCTTACCGAACAGATCCATATAGTTTTGCCTCATAGTTGATTCTGGTTCCCACGTGGCTTCTTTGACTCCATGGTTGTTCCAGAGTACCTTCACCATGGATATAGGTCGATTTCGAAGTTGTTGTATCTTCTTGTTCAGTATTCTAACGGGCTTCTCTTCATAGGTCATATCCTTGTGCATCACTAGATCGTCGTAGCGTATCACACGAGAAGGGTCGTACACATACATCCTCAGCATAGGCACATGGAAAACATTTTGTACGGTGAAGTATTATGGAGGTAATGCTAGACGATAAGCCACTTCGCCAACTCTCTCAAGTACTTCGAAATGACCAATGAACCTTGGCCTTAACTTGCCTTTGATTCCAAATCTTTGAAATCCTCTAGTTAGGGATACCTTGAGTAGCACATGATCTCCGATTTGAAACTCCAGGTCTTTTCATATTTTATTAGCATAGCTCTTTTGCCTGGATTGGACTATTTTAATTATGTCTCGGATGAGTTGAATGTCTCTACTAGTACTTTGCACTAAGTTAGATCCCAACCATTGTTGTTCACCAACCTCATTCCAACACACTGGTGATCTACAGCTTCTACTATACAATGCTTCAAATGAAGCCATCTTAATACTTGCTTGGTAGCTATTGTTGTATGCAAACTCAATCAGTGATAGTTGCTCATTCCAATATCCTTCAAAATTTATAGTATAAACTCATAGCATGTCTTCTACGATCTAGTTTGTCCTCTTGGTCTACCCATCAATCTGCAGGTGGAAAGTCGTACAAAGTTAAGTTTTGTACCGAGTGTAGCTTGAAGTCCTTTCCAAAAGCGAGAGGTAAACCTTCGGTCACGATCAGAAACTACAGATACAGGGACTCCATGTAATCTCACAATTTCTTTTACATACAATGCGGCTAACACGTCCACACTCCAAGTACTCTTGATTACTAAAAAGTGTGCGGACTTGGTTAGTCTATATACTATCACCCAAATAGCATCGAGTCCACCACGAGTTCGGGGTAAACCCATGATGAAGTCCATGCCAATGCTCTCCCACTTCCATTCTGATATGTCCATGGGTCTGAGTACACCCGCAGGACATCGGTGCTCTGCTTTGACTTATTGACAGGTGAGGAAGTGCGCGGCATGCTCAGCTACCTCACTCTTCTTGTTAGGACACTAGAATGTTCTTTTCATGTCTTGGTACATCTTGGTTGCACTAGGATGGATAGTATACTTGGTCTTCTGAGCTTCATCCATCAACTTTATATTTTGTTCTTCATTGTCAAGCACACATGTTCTGCCTTGAAATAGTAACCTTCCATCTTTAGTAATGGAGAAATCTGGTCTATCTGCTATGGTCTCCTTGACACAGATTAGAAATGGGTCGTTTACTTGTTGATCCCTGATCTTGATAAAAATGTTAGGTTGTACCTGATAACTACCAAATTTTTAGCGTTAAATTTCATACATATAGTTGATTTTAGACATCTTTTGTCTATAAATAATGTGCAATTTGATTTTAATTTTCATTTTATCCATTAATAGGTTTTCAAGTATATTAGTTAAATAGTTTTGGTAGAACACATAGTTAGATTTTCATTTAACAATAACAATGCCTTTTTAAATAGTTTAACTAATAAAAGTAGGTACAATATAAATAAATAATTTTTGGTCTTATTATCTTCTAATAATTCTTGTAAACATTAGTTTAAATAAATTTTAGTTAAATAAATCTTCCTTTTAATCATATCATGCCACAACCCCCATTCCCATCTCACCATTTTTTAAAAACCCCGATAACACTTTCTCCCACTTACCTATTTGCATTTTTCTATTATATTTTGCCTCATCCAGTAGAAGCTTCACGAAGAAGCTGGAGGCGGTGCAGGGCTGCTCTGGAGCTGGGCGCCGTGTGGTGCGGCTGGGGCTGAAGCACGCAGGGCCCGTGCGCACGGAGCCCAAACAGTGCTATGGAGGCGAGCCACGATGGATGCAAGGGCCTACAGATCTTGGATGGCTGGAGCGTCGTGCGATGCAGGGATGGCGCTGGTGTGTGCTCGGCAGTGCAGTCGGTGCGGCGCCAGGAGCAAGGGCGTGTGCAGAGCCGGCCGTGTGAAGCTGGCTGGTGTGCGATGGGTTCGTGACGAAGGTAGCAGAGGCTGGGCGGCCAGCACCCAGGTGCGAAGCAGGTGCAGCGGCGGTGTGGAGCACATGCAGGAGGCGGCCAGGTGTGCTGGCACGCTGGTGTGGCTGAGCTGGGGTGGTGCATCCGAAGCTGGGCTATGCGAATGCCTGGGCGCAATGGGGGCGTGAGCAACTGTGCTGAGGTGGCAGATGGCGTGCGGAGCTCGGATCGTGCAGAGGCAGGAAGCAAAGGGGCCCGGGTGCCTATAAGAAGACCCCAAGGTCCTCTTCTCAGGGGGGTCTATTTCTTAGAAATTAGCTTCTTCCTGTTCTTCCAAAGTTTTTGGGGTTGTGGTTTAGAATTTATGAGAATTTATTTTTTGTTCTGGTTCGATTACAGGGGAGGGAGACTGGTACGCCAGTTCAAGCTTTGGGGAATTTTTTTCCATTTTTCTTCTGTAATTTTCTTTTCAACATCTGTAGGAGGGATTCGGCTGTGAGGGGGGGTTTAAGTAATTTTTGGATCTTTCCTGTTCTCCTGTAAGGGTTGGGTTGGGAGACTTCGATCCAGGGCCACTTTCCATTTCTTTGTGTTCCAGAGGGTGATATTGGGACAACGATTGTTCCATTTCTTTCTTTTGAGTTTATATTGTCACGTCCCGAGAATTACGCAGCGGATATTAGTTCGAATAATTCGAGTCGATATTCCGAGACGTGCACAGTCGGCAAATAAGCCTCTAGCTAGCACGCACTAAATGTGTATCAACACAACATCATAATAGGGCCCAATTGTTGAACTCAATATAAATTGTATTCAATGGCATTCAAAATGGAAACTAGTACAGGACTAAGACTCAATAAAAGGGAAAATTACACTTATTCCTCACTTCCTACTACATGGTACTAACACTCGAAGTAAACTACTCTGACTAGACTCATAGTTGGAACGCTCTTCACTCGGACGCATTCCCATCCTCGACTTGCTCTTCCTCTTGATCTTCATAGTCACCTAAATTGGGTAAAAGTTAGGGATGAGCAAACTAGTGCAGTAGGATTTATATCTCAATGTGCGGGCAATGATATAAGTGATTAACATTTTAGAACTAGGTAAGCACGATGAATGTCATGATATGCATGTACGAATAAAACTCATCAAAACACGATACATGAAACAAGCTAGATAGAGAGATCTTGATAGAACGAGATCTAGAAGGATGTAACGAGATAGAACTAGCAATAGATCACTTGATACAAGCATGCAAGATTTCACTTGATGTCAATAGTTTTTCAAGAACGCAAGATATCACTAGTTGCATTAAATGCAGGATGGCCATATCACGCAAGCAAGCAAGCACGCACGAGCACGATCGTGTAACACTAATCAGGCACGTAGACACTAATATACACCAAGAAAAGATCCATCAAGAATGTATACCCGGACACGTATATGTGGTTGTTGTATCTATCATTCAACATGCACGCACGATTTCCCAGCGCAGATGCAACGCCAGTAATCATTATACCTCATGGTTAACAGTATATCTATGACTCGCCGTCATTGGGGCTAGATTGGAGCCCTTGGACACACGCCGTGCCCTGTCAGCATCTCACGTAAACTTTTAAATGTAGATAACCACAGTCATCAATAATGGCCAATGAGAGTTTCAATAAATAAGCATGTGTAATGTCAGGTTCATGAGCACATTGAACAAGATTTCATGAGATCAATGGTCAAGAGATAAATTTGGCAGCATAACGGTACGATTTGTATTTTAGTTCAATCTTTACATTAATGACTTTAGTCTAGATTGTAATTCACACTCACGAGAATAAGAAGAGAAAGGAAGTGCACGCTATCTCCAGGGAACTTCAATGGTACAACCAACTCGTCGGCGATGTGGGAATCCATGGTCAGAGGAGATTTACGGAGGCCTTGGTGAAAAGGTCGCTAGTCTACCGATTCAGAATGATCGGTAGAGAGTTTCCAATTTCCCAAGAACGGGCTGCCTAACAGTGCGAGTGTGTAGTGCGTTACGCGTGTCTCAATTCAGAAACCATCGGTCTCAAACTCTCGAAAAACACTTTAACATGATAGCATAAAATGATACTATGCGCTTAACTAAACATGGATTGCAAGATTTTTATGATAGCAATTCATCATTTAAGAAGCTAGAATAGTTTGAAGAGTTAATTAAAAGTCACCTGAATAGTCACGTCATTAGGAAAGCAATTAGAATAATGTTCGTGTGCTTAAAGCTTTTTAAATGGGTTTAACACTTTTAAGCCATTAAAGTAACCACCATGCATTGATCAGACCCAAAACATGTGAGTTACACACTAAATATCACATTAACCAGACCTCGGTTATAGCGGTTAGGTTTGCAAGAAAGTAAGTGGGGGTTTAATGCAAAATCCTGAGATTGGGACATGTATATACAAGGAAAGCGACAGGGCTGTCAGGCCCGAGGTCAGGTCGTGACAGACCTCAGTAAGGGTCGCGACACGTCGAGACCAGAACACGACAGGGTGATGTGAAGAACGCGACGGGGCGGTCAGATCAGGCAGCAAGGTCGCGACGGAGCGCTTCGTCGCTTTCAGAACGCGACGATGGTGCTGTCGTGACAAGACCTCAGAACGCGGCCTATCGGGCCGTCGCCTTCACAGGGTCTGCGCCTGACATCGACAGAGAAAGGACATGTTCTTGGATTGCGGTCCAAAACTGCCTTATATTGACACAAGGTGCTTCAAAAATAGAGAACAATTTGTACAGGGTATGAAAAATAACGACACCAGTTTTAAACTAACCTAGACATGCAAAGGTGCTTCCAGTAAATCGGAATTAGAAAATAATGAGGGTTTTGACAGGCTTTAATCAAGTCAAACTCAATGTAGAAGACAAGTGTAACCTAAAGACGTAGTTTCATGCAGCAACCCTCTTACCATGCTTATACCTCTCTAACTAATGACATTTAGACAAAACGTTCAACACAAAATAGTGGGAAACGAAAGTTAACATGATGCTCTACACATTGGTATAGGATGTGTTGAGATTTGGCCCAAGAAAACCAACCTTTTGGGTTGATGAAGTCTCGTTCTTCAGAAATCCCGTGTTCAGACCACTGTTTGTAGAACGCTTAATACATCATGCACACTGCATGGAATTTGGGCATTCCACTTGGGTTAGGAAGTAGACTCGACCCTCTTTCCAGTGGTATAAGCCTTGCATGATGGCATTTAGGTTTGTCCTACCTTAGCTCGACTCCAAGATGATAGTTCGTGCAGGTTGCAACAGACGAACGGGGAAGAAGATGAGCTTCTTGTGGTCGATCCACAGCTCCCTAGCCACCAAGAACTCCTCCACACGACCCCAGAAAGTTCTAAAACTCGTCCCCAGGGTTTTTTGAAGAGTATTTAAGTAACCATGGTGTTTAGGAGTCCTATTGTAACTAGGAAAGAAGGGTTGCGGGATTGGTTTATGTCTTTCCATAATTTGGGGATCTCTTCCTCCATTAGAGAGTCTTGGCCATCAAGCAATCTCCATGGGTGGTTAGGCACGAATTTGGGTTGCCAAGATTGCAAGATCTCTTCCCCAATCCCACTCTAATTACCCCTTTCTAATTTCAGCCTATTTAAGCCACGAATTTCCATGCATTTTCTTGTTTTATTGGATTTTTGGGTCATATGTGGTCCATTGCCCCAATTAAGATATTGGGTCATTAATATATAATGTTGGAAGTCTCTCCAACACTTTTATTTAATTTTTGATTGCGTCGTATTTCCGTGTTAACGGTTTTCCGACTTGTTCGTGATTTACGATAATAAGTCGCAAAACACTTTAAACTGACTAATCTGATTTTTCTGGGCACAAATTTCTTTGTGAAACCTTTAGTAATAATGTTTGGGGTTGATTTATAATTTTTTCAGAATTTTTTGATGTGTTTAGCATATACGATAATGATACGTATGTTTTAAATACTCTGGTATTATGGGAATTATTTATTTCTATTTATTCGAATTTTTATATAGTTAAATTTTCCGGGGTGCTACACCCTCCCCCACTTAAGAGAATTTGGTCCCCAAATTCATGTATAGAAAATTATTGCTCAAGTGAGGTGTACTTACTTGTGAATAGCTCCGAGTATCTTTTGCGCATTGCTTCCTCGGTTTCCCACGTGTCGTCCTCATCCATGCGTTGATTCCATCTAACCCTTACTAGTGGAATAACCTTGTTCCTTAATTGGCACATTTCCCGGTCCACGATCTTAATTGGCTTTTCTTGATTGTTCCGTCTTTATTGAATTCCAGAAGCTCGTATTCTATGACATGCCATGGATCTCGTATATACTTTTTCAACATGGATATGTGGAACACATTGTGTATTCCATCCATTTGTGGTGGTAAAGCGAGACGATATGCCACCTCGCCGACTCTTTCAAGGATTTCGAAAGGCCCGACAAACCTTGGTGACAACTTGCCTTTAATGCCAAAACGCCTGATCCCACGGCCTGGAGACACTTTCAAGAATACATGTTCACCCACCTGAAACTCCAGGTCTCTTCTTCTATTATCTGCATATGCCTTTTGTCTTTGCTGGGCCACTGCCATTCTTTCTTTAATAAGCTTTACCTTCTCTGTGGTTTCCCTTATCATCTCTGGTCCTAACATTTGTTTTTCGCCAACTTCATACCAGCATATTGGAGATCGGCAACTCTTGCCATAGAGTGCTTCAAATGGTGCCATTTAAATGCTAGCTTGATAGCTATTATTGTAAGCGAACTCCACCAGAGGTAAGTGTTCATGCTAGCTACCTCCAAAATCTAGGACGCATGCTCTAAGCATATCTTCAATCACCTGGTTGGTTCTCTCCGTCTGACCATCTGTCTGTGGATGGAAAGTCGTGCTAATGTTTAGTTTAGATCCCAAGGAGTAATGCAGTCCTTTCCAAAAGTGGGATGTAAACCTAGGGTCTCTATCAGACACGATGGACACCGGTACTCCATGTAATCTGACTATTTCCTTCACATACAATGCGGCTAGAACATCTACTGACCACTTATTCTTCGCTGCCAAGAAGTGAGCCGACTTAGTTAAGCGGTCGACTATAACCCAGATACCATCGAATCCACCTCTAGATTTGGATAGTCCGAAAATAAAGTCCATCCCTATACCTTCCCATTTCCATGCCGGAATTTCTAGGGGTTTGAGTTTACCTGCGGGTCACAGGTGTTCCGCCTTGACCCTTTGACATGTTAAACAATGGGCGACATATTCCGCCACCTCTCTCTTCATATTAGGCCACCAGAAGCTTCTTTTCAAATCTTGAAACATTTTGGTAGTTCTAGGATGAATAGTATATCTGGTCTTGTGAGCCTCATCCATAATCATTTTATTTGTCTCTACATGGTCGGGTACACAGACTCGATCCCGGAACAATAGCCTTCCATCTTCAGTTAATGAGAAATCCGGCCTCTGGACCAGATTAGCCTTAATCTCCACAAGTACAGGGTCATTATCTTGGAGTGTTGTGATGTCCTCCAATAGTGTGGGTTGTGCTCTAACACTAGCAACAAAGCATCCCTTCTCTTTGATGTCAGCATCAATATTTAACTTGGTGAAGTCTTCTAATAACTTCCATTCATCTACCATTAAACTTGACAATGTGATCATTGGCTTTCTACTTAGTGCATCTGCCACAGCATTTGCTTTTCCTGGATGATATTGGATTGTGAAGTCAAAGTCTTTAAGATACTCCAACCACCTCCGATGTCTCATATTCAAGTCCTGCTGAGAAAATAGATACTTCAAGCTTTTATGGTCAGAAAACACAATGAATTTCTCACCATATAGATAATGACGCCATATCTTCAAGGCGAAGACTACAGCAGCCAGCTCCAGATCATGTACTGGATAATTGCGCTCATGCTTCTTCAATTGTCTGGACGCGTAGCTTATAACTTTCCCATTTTGCATCAGCACACAGCCAAGGCCAATCCCGGATGCAACAGTGTATACTTCAAAACTACCCCCAGTAACTGGCAGGGTCAGTACGGGTGCTGAGGTAAGATGCTCTTTCAATGCCCTGAAACTTTCTTCACATTCATCAGTCCATGCAAAGGGATTCTCCCTCCTGGTAAGCCTAGTCAATGGTACAACTATCTTTGAGAAATCTTTAATGAAGCGGCGATAATAACCGGCTAAACCCAGAAAGCTTCTAATCTCCGACACGGTTGTCGGCCTTTCCCAGTTCTTTACCGCCTCCACCTTAGATGGATCCACGGAGATTCCCTCCTTGGATATGATGTGACCAAGGAAGGACACTTCCTTCATCCAAAATTCACACTTACTAAGTTTAGCATAGAGTTGATTATCTCTAAGCACTTGCAGAGCAACCTTCAAGTATTCCTCATGTTCTTCTTTAGATTTGGAGTAAATAAGGATGTCGTCAATGAACACCACTATAAACTGGTCCAAGTATGGCCTATAGATATTGTTCATAAGTTGCATGAAAGTCGTTGGGGCATTTTTTAAACCAAACGGCATGACCACGAACTCATAGTGACCATATCTACTCCGGAACACAGACTTGTGAATATCCTCCTCCTTTATTCTTAGTTGATGGTAGCCTGATCTTAGATCTATCTTAGAGAAATATTGTGCACTGGAGATCTGGTCAAATAGCTCGTCGATGCGGGGAGTGGATACTTATTCTTTATTGTCAACTGGTTCAACTGACGGTAATCAATGCATAGCCTCATTGCCCCGTCCTTCTTCCTGACAAATAGCACTGGCCCTCCCCACGGGGATGTGCTAGTCCTGGTAAAACCCTGATCTAGAAATTCTTGGATCTGTCTTTTCAACTCCTGCAATTCAACAGGGGACATGCGATACGAAGCCTTTAAAACAGGGGCTGCCCCAGGGAGTAACTCAATAGTGAAGTTTACCTCCCGCTCAGGTGGTATACTAGGTAATTCCTCTGGAAATACATCAGGATAGTCCCTGGCTATTGGAATGTCTTCTAGGGTCGGTTTCTTCTTTTCAGTTGCCAAAACGGAAACTAGGAAAGCATCACAACCCTGGTTGATCAGCTTAGAAGCTTTTAAGGAGGATATCAAGATAGGGTGTTTGTGATAACGGGTGCCAAGTAGTGATAGAGTTGGAAGGTTTGGTCTTTTAAAAGTGTCCCTCCTATGGCGGCAGTTTACATCGGCATCATATTCAATTAGCCAATCGACACCCAAAATGGCATCATAACCCTTCATGTCTAAACAGATAAGGTCGGCAGGGAGATTGTGCCCTCCAATTATAGTTTCACATTTCGGAAGTAGTGAGTGAGTTCAGATTCTGAGCCTAGTGGAGAGGCTACAGTGATCTTGGATTTCAAGGGTACAGGTTTGACAGGTAGAGTTGCAGCAAATGTGGTGGAAATAAATGAATAAGAAGCTCCAGTATCCATAAGCACAAATGCAGGTTGAGAGTGTATGGAAATGGTACCTTCCACCATACCCCCTTCCTCAAGTAGGTCAGCTTCTATGACAGCATTAAGGCGTCCCTGACGCCGTGGTACATTCTGAGCCCTACCTGGCTGGTCCTTCAGCATAGGACAATCAGGAATACGGTGGTCACGACCTCCACATTTCAAGCATGCCCTGAGCTTCTTCTAGCAATCCTCAGCTCAGTGTCCTGGTCTATCACAGAATTTGCAGTTCTCAGCCAACTACCTACCTTCCATTTTCACTCTTTTGTCTCCTGTACCATCTCTTCCGACATTCGGCCTCTTGTTGTTGTTGTTGACTTTGTTGTTACGAAAGATTGGAGCAATATTAGGTGCTCCCCTCTTGATGAAGACCGGCTTGGAGTTGTCCTTGCCCCTCATGCCCTCCACTTTGGCCATGGTGTCTTCTACCAGCTGAGCTCTTTGGACCATCTCAGTGTAAGTTTGAATATTATGTGGTCCGATCCTTTCAATGAACATGGGCCTGAGCCCATCCATGAAACGGTTAGCCTTCAGCCTTTCAGTTCCCACCAGGTGTGGGGCATACACAGCAAGTCGTGCGAACTGAGCCTCATACTCAGCCACGGACATTCCTTTCTATTTTAGTGCGGCAAACTCTGCTGCCTTCTTCTCCTTGACTCTCTCAGAGAAATACCTTCCTCGAAATATCTCCAGGAATCCGGCCCACTCCAGTTCAGCTACATTTGGCAGGTGGGCCGAGGTGGCCTTCCACCATGTTCGAGCATCTTTAGTAAATTGGAAAGTGACCAGTACCACTTTCTCTCTATTGGTGCATTGCATTACTTGGAAAATCCTTTCTATCTCCTCTTGCCAATTCTCTGCTTCATCTGGGTCAGGGGACCCAGAGAAACGAGGAGGGTTTAAACTCCTAAAATTTCGGTGCAGATCACCGGCTCCATTCCTTGCAGCTGCAGCCTGATTTCCAGCCTGAACTACATTTTGCAGGGCCTGAGTAAGTCCAGCCACAGTGTCTTGCATAGCTTGCCACTGGTTGCGAGCCATTGCAGTTGAGTGAGAGTGTTATGAGGGTTTCTGAGAAAAGGGTGGAAACCAATTAATGTCTCTAGATACATTATAAGAGTCAATGGGTAGGAGTGTATAATTCTTTCTAACATATTCCTAGTCTCTACCCATTCTCACCAGGTACTATATTTAATTTCCATGACCTAGGTTCCATAGGTATCTCCGATTCTTGAGATATATCCTATTTGATATTCCTAGGCTCTGATACCACTAAATTGTCACGTCCCGAGAATTACGCAGCGGATATTAGTTCGAATAATTCGAGTCGATATTTCGAGACGTGCACAGTCGGCAAATAAGCCTCTAGCTAGCACGCACTAAATGTGTATCAACACAACATCATAATAGGGCCCAATTGTTGAACTCAATATAAATTGTATTCAATGGCATTCAAAATGGAAACTAGTACAGGACTAAGACTCAATAAAAGGGAAAATTACACTTATTCCTCACTTCCTACTACATGGTACTAACACTCGAAGTAAACTACTATGACTAGACTCATAGTTGGAACGCTCTTCACTCGGACGCATTCCCATCCTCGACTTGCTCTTCCTCTTGATCTTCATAGTCACCTAGATTGGGTAAAGGTAGGGGATGAGCAAACTAGCCTAGTAGGATTTATATCTCAATGTGCAGGCAATGATATAAGTGATTAACATTTTAGAACTAGGTAAGCACGATCAATGTCATGATATGCATGTACGAATAAAACTCAATAAAACACGATACATGAAACAAGCTAGATAGAGAGATCATGATAGAACAAGATCTAGAAGGATGTAACGAGATAGAACTAGCAATAGATCACTTGATACAAGCATGCAAGATTTCACTTGATGTCAATAGTTTTTCAAGAACGCAAGATATCACTAGTTGCATTAAATGCAAGATGGCCATATCACACAAGCAAGCAAGCACGCATGAGCACGATCGTGTAACACTAATCAGGCACGTAGACACTAATGTACACCAAGAAAAGATCCATCAAGAATGTACACCAGGACACGTGTATGTGGTTGTTGTATCTATCATTCAACACGCACGTACGATTTCCCAGCACAGATGCAACGCCAGTAATCATTATACCCCATGGTTAACAGTGTATCTATGACTCGCCGTCATTGGGGCTAGATTGGAGCCCTTGGACACATGCCGTGCCCTGTCAGCATCTCACGTAAACTTTTAAATGTAGATAACCACAGTCATCAATAATGGCCAATGAGAGTTTCAATAAATAAGCATGTGTAATGTCAGGTTCATGAGCACATTGAACATGATTTCATGAGATCAATGGTCAAAAGATAAATTTGGCAGCATAATGGTACGATTTGTATTTTAGTTCAATCTTTACATTAATGGCTTTAGTCTAGATTGTAATTCACATTTACGAGAACAAGAAGAGAAAAGAAGTGCACGCTATCTCCAGGAACTTCAATGGTACAACCAACTCGTCGGCCATGTGGAAATCCATGGTCATAGGAGATTTACGGAGGCCTTGGTGAAAAGGTCGCTAGTCTACCGATTCGGAATGACCGAAAGAGAGTTTCCAATTTCCCAACAAAGGGCTGCCTAACAGTGTGAGTGTGTAGTGCGGTACGTGTGTCTCAATTCACAAACCATCAGTCTCAAACTTGCGGAAAACACTTTAACATGATAGCATAAAATGAACCTATGTGCTTAACTAAACATGGATTGCAAGATTTTTAAGATAGCAATTCATCATTTAAGAAGCTAGAACAGTTCGAAGAGTTAATTAAAAGTCACCTGAATAGTCAAGTCATTAGGAAAGCAATTAGAATAATGTTCGTGTGCTTAAAGCTTTTCAAATGGGTTTAACACTTTTAAGCCATTAAAGTAACCACCATGCATTGATCAGACCCAAAACATGTGAATTACACACTAAATATCACATTAACCAGACCTTGGGCATAGCGGTTAGGTTTGAAAGAATGTAAGTGGGGGTTTAATGCAAAATCCCGAGATCGCGACAGGTACATATAAGGAAAGCGACAGGGCTGTCAGGCCCGGGGTCAGGTCGCGACAGACCCCAGTAAGGGTCGCGACGGGTCGGGACCAGAACGCGACAGGGTGTTGTGAAGAACGCGACGGGGCAGTTAGATCAGGCAACAAGGTTGCGACGGAGCGCTTCGTCGCTTTCAGAACGCGACGGTGGTGCTGTCGCGACAAGACCTCAGAACGCGGCCTATCGGGCTGTCGCCTTCACAGGGTCTGCGCCTGACATCGATAGAGAAAGGACGTTCTTGGATTGTAGTCCAGAACTGCCTTATATTGACACAAGGTGCTTCAAAAATAGAGAACAATTTGTACAGGGTTTGAAAAATAACGAAACTAGTTTTAAACTAACCTAGACATGCAAAGGTGCTTCCAGTAAATTGGAATTAGAAAATAATGAGGGTTTTGACAGGCTTTAATCAAGTCAAACTCAACGTAGAAGACAAGTGTAACCTAAAGACATAGTTTCATACAGCAACCCTCTTGCCATGCTTATAACTCTCTAACTAATGACATTTAGACAAAATGTTCAACACAAAACCTGACGAGGACAACTAGTAGAATAACTTTCATGTTATGAGTTTACTCTAATTCGGTCTTGAATCACGTGCAACATACAAAGAATGAGAAAAGCCCTAACAGTGCACGACTTTGGCAAAACGCTTATAATTCAAAATCTACTCATTCGAATTCGATGAAACCAGTGGGAAACGAAAGTTAACATGATTCTCTACACATTGGTATAGGATATGTTGAGGTTTGGACCAATAAAACCTATCTTTTGGATTGATGAAGTCTCATTCTTCAAAAATCTCGTGTTCAGACCACTGTTTGTAGAACACTTAATACACCATGCACACTGCATGGAATTTGGGCATTCCACTTGGGTTAGAAAGTAGACTCGACCCTCTTTCCAGGGGTATAAGACTTGCACAATGGGATTTAGGTTTGTCCTACCTTAGCTCGACTCCAAGATGATAGTTCGTGCAGGTTGCAGCAGATGAACCGGAAAGAAGATGAGCTTCTTGTAGTCGATCCACAGCTCCCTAGCCACCAAGAACTCCTCCACACGACCCCAGCAAGTTCTAAAACTCATCCCCAGGGTTTGTTGAAGAGTATTTAAGTAACCTTGGTGTTTAGGAGTCCTATTGTAACTAGGAAAGAAGGGTTGCGGGATTGGTTTATGTCTTTCCATAATTTGAAGATCTCTTCCTCCATTAGAGAGTCTTAGCCATCAAGCAATCCATGGGTGGGTAGGCACGAATTTGGGTTGCCAAGATTGCAAGATCTCTTCCCCAATCCCACTCTAATTACCCCTTTCTAATTTCAGCCTATTTAAGCCACGAATTTCCATGCATTTTCTTGTTTTATTGGATTTTTGGATCATATGTGGTCCATTGGTCCAATTAAGATATTGGGTTATTAATATATAATGTTGGAAGTCTCTCCAACACTTTTATTTAATTTTTTATTGCGTCGTATTTCCGTGTTAACGGTTTTCCGACTTGTTCGTGATTTACGATAATAAGTCGCAAAACACTTTAAACTGACTAATCTGATTTTTCTTGGCACAAATTTCTTTGTGAAACCTTTGGAAATAATGTTTGGGGTTGATTTATAATTTTTTCGAAATTTTCCGATGTGTTTTAGCACATACGATAATGATACGTATGTTTGAAATACTCTAGTATTATGGGAATTATTTATTTCCATTTATTCGAATTTTTATATAGTTAAAATTTCCAGGGTGCTACATATTTTGTTCATTTATGTTGTGTTAAATGGTATGATCTAGTGCGTTTGTTGAATTCTTCCTTTCTTGATTAAATGGTTGGGTAGTGAAAGAGTGTTCAGCACTCCGGAAGTTCGACATTTTGGATTGTTCTGTTCTTTGCTGGTTCTGCTGTTGGGGGAGGGCAATGGAAATTTTTTGAGTTTTCGTTTCTTTCGTTCTTCTGTGAGGAGTTTTTGTTCTTTCTTCTGTGTTTAGAAATCGATCCGGGGGAGTTATTCCAGTTCTTCTGTGTTGGTTAATTTCTTATGTGTTGGGAAATTTGATATTGAGTCTGGGATTCCAAGGGTCTCGGCATCTTCTGTTCTGTGATACATTGGAGGCATTTTTCCATTTATTCTTCTGTGTTGTGGAGACCGATCCAGGTGTGCTGTAGAGGAGGGTCCAGCGTGACCAAGGGAATCCATCCTTGGCTTGTTCTGGGTTATCTGGCACCTGGGAGTAGCAAAGATCAACTAGGATTTGAGACATCAAAGAGCTTGGTTCTTTTCCTGTTTTCTTTATTTTTTTTGAGATTTCTATTTCATGGTGTTCTTATTCTTTCCTCAGTATAGATCAGGAGTTTGATGTTGTATTTTAAATTTCTTAACTGTTTTCTTACCGATTCATCCCTCGAGCTGTGAGGGTACATTAGTCTCAATTTTCTTTTATTTACAATTATGTTTGTTCTTAGCTCGGTGCTATAGTTCAAATAATTTCCATTATAGTTGGTGTTTCTCTCAAGTTGTGAGAGATTTGGCAATATATGGTTTTACTAGATTTGAAAGACTTACAAGTTTTCATTAGTCTCATTTGGAATGTTCAATGTGTCTGTTCTTCATGAGATGATGGTTCTGGAGAGGATTGTGGGTGAATGTTTGTTTGGCTTGGTCTATTATTAAGAGTTCTTAGTTTAGTTTTACTGTTTTGAGAATTTAAATCTTGTTATTGTTCAATTGAATGTGATATTGTGGGATTCTAATTGCACTGTAGATTTTAGTGAACTAAGTGGATTTAAGTCGAATTTTACTGTTGGATCTTTCTGGTTTCAAGTTAAAGTAGTTTAAATCAAGTTTTATTCAGCCTCTCCGTGGAAATGACCTGTTCTTACCACTTTTCTAGTTCATCCTTACTACTTTACATTTGTGAGACAGTTTAGAGAAGGTGGTCATTTTGACGTATGCAACGAACTCTAGACAACGGAAAACGCACAGTCAGCAATGCCGCGCTTCAGTACCCTAAGGTTAGCAACCAGTACCTGGTCGCTCCTTTGCTCAATATTTATGTCTAGTTTGGCGAATTGTTCTAGAAATTGCACTCCCATAACTAGACAAGACAAGGATGCCATAGGCTTCCTACTAAGTGCATCAGCTACAACATTTCCCTTATTAGGGTGATATTGAATGCTGAAGTCAAAGTCGTTAAGATACTCCAACCATCTTCTATGTCTCAGGTTGAGCTCCTTTTGAGAGAATAGATACTTCAGGCTCTTGTGATCTGAATAAACAATTAATTGTTCTCCCTAGAGATAATGTCTCCAGATCTTGAGTGCAAAGACAACTACCATCAATTCAAGGTCATGGAAAGAGTAGTTGACCTTATGTGGCTTCAGCTGTCTTTTATGAATAGGCTATCAACTTTTCCTGTTGCATCAAAACACAGCCTAGCCCGATTCCAGATGCATCAATATAGACTGAGAATCCTACACCTTCCACCAGTAAAGTGAGGACAGGTGAAGATGTCAAACATTTCTTTAGTGCCTGAAAGCCCTTCTTACATTCCTTGCTCTAGACATAAGGGTTCTCTTTCTTAGTGAGGTGAGTAAGGGGTACAACTATCTTCAAGAAGTCTTTAATGAACCGTCTGTAGTAACTAGCCGGTCCAAGAAAACTTCTAACTTCAGTCACATTTTTCGATTGTCCCCAATTGAGTACAACTTCAACTTTGGAAGGATTAACAGCTATACCATCATTGAATATGACATGGCCTAATGATGAAACTTCTTCGAGCCAAAACTCACACTTGCTCAATTTTGCATAGAGCATGTTGTTACGCAAGATCTGTAGAGTGATCCTCATATGCTGTTCATGCTCTTCTTTGGTCTTGGAATATATAAGAATATCATCAATAAATACCACGACAAATTTTTCGAGGTATGACCGATAGACATTGTTCATCAATTGCATGAAAGGTGCGGAAGCATTGCTTACACCAAAAGGCATAACTACAAATTTATAATGTCCATACCTGCTCTTGAAAGTCGTCTTATAAATATCTTCATCCTTGATTCTCATCTGATGATATCTAGACCTAAGGTCAATCTTGGAAAAATACTTAGCTCTAGATATTTGATCAAATAATTCATCGACATGAGGCATAGGGTACTTGTTCTTGATAGTTACCTAGTTCAACTGCTTGTAATCGATGCATTGTCTCATGTACCCATCTTTCTTCTTGACAAATAACATGAGTGCACCCCAAGGGGAAGTACTTCGTATGATGAATCCCTTCTCTAGCAACTCCATCAATTGGTCTTTCAATTATTTCAACTCGGAAAGAGACAATCTATAGGGTTGACGTGACACCGGTGCAGCTCCAGGGCTCAAGTCGATAGAGAAATTTACATCTCACTTAGGGGGAATTTCTGGCAGCTCCTCGGGGAAAATGTCAAATTAGTCTTGCACTATGTGTATGTATGCTACCTTGGATGCTTCCTTTTCAACTACAACAACAACAAGAAATGCCACATATCCCTTCCTAATCATGCCTTGTGCATGAATGGCAAAGATTAGATACAAACATCTCGTGTCTTCGTCTCATGAAGGACAACTTAAGGAATTCACTAAATGTAATCTTCCCTCTTCTACAATCAACGCTAGCCCCATAAGTGGATAGCCAATCAGCTCCTAATATAACATCATAGCTATCCAGGGGCATACATACCTGTAAACACTCAATTCTGGACTATAAGTTGAACCGTATTTCTTGTTATCTCAGTAAGCCCCAAGTTGGTCACTCACCTTGAGCCCATCATTAGCCTTGCTTTGAGCCTATTAAGAAGCCCAATTTCACCTTATCCCATCCATAATTCCTTTTAAAGAGTCCATGAGCTTAATTGCCCATTATTCTCCTATTTGATTGGCCAATTATTGGAAATATTTGATTTTTCGTAACGCGACGGGTCATGGCGTCGCATTATCCTTCTCGCGCCCCCAGTAGGTGTCGTGACAGCCCATGCATATCTATGCACATGGATTTAAAGTCGCGACCGCCTTGGCCGTCGCGACTATCTTTTCGCGCCCCTACGATCCATCCCGACTACAGTCGCGTGTGCAGGCCTCCGCAACAACCTCCTCTTTATCCTCTCATGGTCATATCTTCATCTCCAAGCAACCTCCCAACTAAGCATGTGCGGTTTGGGGTTGTGGGGCACCTTGGGGCCACCTTTGGACTCTCCCATGCGAATTTCCTTGGGATTTATCCCTTTTTTTTGGTCATTATCTCCCATGGACGGGATATTCTCTCTCCTATCCTATATAAGCAAGGCTTCTCCTTCAGAAGAGGGAGAGCCCAATTTTTGCCACGAAATGCTGCCGAATTTTTCCCTGACCTAGACTGAACTCGTGGCCCTCCCATTTCCTCTCATTCCCTCACACTTTCTTCATCAAGCAAAGCACATTTCTTCATCCATGGAGCTTGGTGCGGGAGGAGGTCGACTTCCATCTCTCCTGGAGCTTCTATAGAACCTATGGACGTCACTCAACGCCAGGGGAGTCGCCCCCTATTGGGGCTCATTCTTCCTCTTCCTCTCCTTTTCTTCTTTCATACATATTTCTTACTTTATTGGATAGGGTGCATTTCCATTTTCCTCCCATGTTTTCCATACACCCAAGGGGTTAAAAACCACCCCAGGTTCGTTCCCCCCATGCTCTCATCTTTCTTTTCTTTTGTTGATAGATTCTACACTTAATATGTTCTAACAGGGTTTTTTCTATATTGTGTTCTTTGTTTTGGAAGGCACCCAAGCATCAGTCAATGAGGAGCTCTTGTCCTCTGGCCTGCCGGAGGACGGGAAGAAGGTCCGCCTACATTTCTCCCACACTGCAGAGAATGCGGCAGGAAGGGTGGTCGCGACAGTGTTAACGCGCCCTGGTCGGGCGTCGCGACATCAGACCCATCGCGACGAGCTACCCCATCGTGACTACAGCAAGTGCTTCGTTCTCTTTCCTTTTCCTAGCATCGTTAGCCTGGTTTGATTCTTATATATGGCAACGTGTCAGGTGGCGATCACACCCTCCATATTTCCATGCCATTTTAAGCCTATTTTTAAAACGCATTGTGTGTTTCGAGGGGGTGCACAACCCCGTGATTACACCTTTTGGCTATCACGGTGGGACCTTCAGTGCTAGCCTCGTTGTTTTTTGCTTGCTTGCCTGCCATCATCATTTGTTTTACTGCTTTGTAGAGCCCTGTTAGGTATTTCTGTGTTTTTTTGTGTATTTTTGTGCTCTATGATTAACGCGTCGTATCGTGCCGCTGTGACAGAACTGATAACTACACGATTTTTCGTGTTAAATTTCATGCACTTAGTTAAATTTAGACTTCATTTGTCTGTAAATAAGGTGCTCATTGATTTTAATTTTCATTTCATCCAGGAATAAGTTTTTGAACATATTAGGTTAAAAACACATGATTAGATTTTTATTAAATAAATTCAATGTCGGTTGAATAGTTTGACTAATAAAATGTTCTCATTTTTTTTGCAAATATATTGTACATAAATAATTTTTAGTCTTATTATTACTTCTATATTTTCATAAATATCTTTTAATAATTCTTGTACATATTAGTTGTGAATAAATCATATTACATCCAATCATATCATGCCACATCCATTTTCTCTCATTTCACCAAATCATGCCACATACCCCCCTTCATAGGTCTATTGCACCATTCTATCATCCAATTTGAATTAGCCACGTACACCACTAACTTTCCCATTTCTTCCTTCCCATTAGGTTCCGGATGCTAAAAGAAAAATTCAAAAGAAATTGTTCTGGGCCTCTGGAAATGAAGCTCTGGAGGTGGCGACGGGGCTGTGGAGATGAGCGGATGAGCAAGGCGGCCAGGGTGCAAGGGAGCTGGTGTGCGATGGCGGCCAGGTGTACTGCTGAGGTGGCGGAGGTCACCAGGGCGGATGGCTGAGGCAAGGTGTG
This sequence comes from Colocasia esculenta, assembly GCA_014218235.1. Lineage (NCBI taxonomy): Eukaryota > Viridiplantae > Streptophyta > Magnoliopsida > Alismatales > Araceae > Colocasia > Colocasia esculenta. The sequence goes on from CM024765.1 coordinate 56,832,271, forward strand.
GAGCAGCTGGTTTGGCGATGGCGCTTGGCTGTGCAGAGCTGAGCTAGAGGAAGCCCAGTGCGGGGCTGGCCAAGGCGGATTGGGCATGTAGAGCATCCTGTGTGCGGCGGCTGCTGACTGCACGAAGGCGCGTAGACGGATCTGGTGTGAGCAGCTGGCTTGGGCAATTTGGGCGATGGAGGGCCCGGATCGTGAGGCTGCTGGGTCACTGCTGAGGTGGCGGAGGTCACCAGGGCGGATGGCTGTGGGTGAGGTGTGAAGGCGGTGAAGCTTGGAGGCGGTTTGCAGGGATCTGATGTCTGGTGTGCAGAGCAAGCTGTGCGCTGCTGTGGCGAGCCCGGAAGCAGAAGCTGAGGTGGCTGGGTGCGTGGCCTGCTGAGGTGGCCAGGACGAGATGGAGGCACGCAGAGGAGCTCGAGAGGAGGTGCCCGGACATCTATAAAAGGACCCGAGGTCCTCTTCTCCTGGGGGTTAGATTTTTTTGGGGATTTATTTTTCCATTTTTCCTGTGTAGTTTTCCTTTCCATAATGCAGATGTGGGCTGGTTCGATGTATTTTGGGTTTTCCATTTCTTTTGTAAGGGGATTCTAGGGAGCTTCTCCTTCGTTTCTTCTGTAAAGAGCAGTGCAGTGTTCTACATGTTGGATATTCGTTTTTTCTAAGAATTTTAGTTCTAGTTTTCCTGTTCTTCTTTCAAGCAGATCAGCAGAGCATGGAGTTCGGATTTTTAGGATTTCTGCCATTTTAGCTCTTCTATAATTTTTTTCTTTCCACAGAGTTGTGAGAATTGTGAGGTTTTTGAATTCAAAAATTTGGGTTTTCTACTTCTTCTGTTCTAGCTGTGAGAGATTTCAAAAGAAGGGGAGATCGAGTTATGACGTTTCTTTGGTGTTGTTTCATCTATTTCTTCTAAGTTAGTTTCATTTCTCTTGCTTTTAGTTCATTTCTTCTGTGCTGTAGCATCCGAACCAGCGGAGTTTGCTATATGCATTTCTTGTGTATTTTGGATGGTTTAGGGATGTTGTTCTTTCATGCTTTTGTAATTCTTCTTCCAGGTTTCTGAGTTCCAGGAGGGATTCGGCTACAGGAGATGTTTTTGAGGGTTTTGGTTCTACAGTTCAGAAGGGTGAGGTTCTGCAATTTTTTTTTGGGATTTTAGGTTAGTATTTTTGGTTCCATTTTTTTTGTTTTCTTCGTTTCTCTGTTGATCAAATTTTGGGGTTGGGAGAGTTTTAGTTTTTCTTAGTTTTTCCTTCCTTTTCTTTCAGAGTTCATGGGAGTTCAGTTTTTGGATTTATTTTTCTGTCATTTTCTTTCTGTATTCCTTCTTTCAGCAGAGCATGTAAGGATTGGTTAGTTTGATTAATTTGGGAATTTTAACTTCTTCCTGTTCTTCCAGAATTGAGAGAGGTGGAGTTCGGATTTCTTTTCTGTTCTTTTCTCCTGTAAGGTTGTTGGGCAGGGGAAGGAAACATGTTCTTCCTTCTTTGGTTCAGAATTCCAGTGTTGTTTATTGCCTTTAATTGCCATTTCTTCTATTCTCTCTTCCTTTCAATCCAGTGGTGTTAATCCAGTTCTTCTAAATTTTTTTTGCTGCTGAAAGGAGATCGAGTGGAATTTTTAGAATTTTGTTCTATCTTCCTCTTCTGATTGTTGTTGCTGTAAGGATTCGAAGTTCAGTATTTTTGGATTTTCTTCTTCGTTGGTTGGGGGAATTGTTCCATTTCTTGTGTATTGGGGATGGCTGTTGTGTGAGAGATCGAATGTTTTCCATTCTTATGTTAGAATTTCTGGGAGGCTCGACATCCGGGAGTCTGTTTCTTTGCTGTTGGCGGCTGCTGGGAGGGTAATCCAAGTTCGACTACTTCTGCCTCCTGTCTGTCTGCCGTCTTGGAGGAGGAAATTTAACGGTCTGTGTGTTGTGTAACTTCCGGAGGTAGCAGAGAGTAACCAGAATTTGAGCGATCAGATAGTTTGGCTCATTTGGATATTTTCTTTTCTTTGAGATTTATACTGCATTAGTGTTCTTCATCATCTCTCGGGACAGATCAAGTGTTGGACGTTGTAGTTTGAGAGATTCACTGTTCTTCTTACTGTTCTAAAGTTTTCTGCATCTTATTTCTTGTTTGCTCGTCATCCCTCAAGCTATGAGGGTACATTGATATCAAGTTTCTTTAATCTCAATTCTGTTTGTTCTTCATTATGTTAATTTGTCGAAGTTGTGAGGGGATTGATTGATAATGTTTACACAATCGAATTTAATGCAATATGATTTTGGTGAAAATGTGTCTGTTAGAATGCTTTCAAGTCAAAGTAGTTTAATTCAAACTCTATTCTGTCTCTCCGTGGATATGACCTGTTCTCACCACTGTATGAGTTCATTTTTGCTATTTTATGTTTGTGAGACAGTTTAGAGGAAGTGCACATATTGACTTGTGCGAGGAACTCTGGACAACGAAAATGCACAGTCAACACTGTCGCGCGTTCATCTTGGCGCCGTTGCTGGGGAGGCATTAGAGTTTGATTTAATCTGCTTTCATTTGATCTCATTTGCATTGGGCTTCTATTGACTTGTTGTTGGGCTTTTATTTCAGATTTGCACATAAGGAGGAACTTGGAGATTGGGCTTGGCATTTGAAGCCCATTGGAGGAGCTTGCTGATTTCTTTTCCCATTTGTTTTTAATTCAGTCTTTTAGATACGGGAGTGTGAGAGAAATTTGTAGTGAGGTTTTGATGTACTCTCTGTGCATGTATAAAGATTTCTTTTCAGTTGGTATGTAATAATTGGACTCTTTTTGTGGTTTATGTGGTTTGAGAATTAGCTTATAGTATCATCTTATATTTTCTTAGTTAGATTTTATTTCATTTAATTCAAAAAAACCAAATAAAAATTAAAAAAATCTAAATCTTAAAAAATTTCAAATCGCTCTTTCATGTTAGCCGTTTGATTTGTAAATAAAAATTTCATTTCTCAAGATTAGAATCTCATGTTTTAATTGTCATCTCTTTTCTTGCATTGAAGAGTGCGGGGGAAAGGTAAGACTTCCATCGCTCGTTTCATGCATTAGACTTAGCATTAGACAACCCATTGTTTGAATCTGATATGTGCACTGCATATTTTTAAATGGGACTGCTTAAGGGCTTCACCCATTAGAATAAAAAGATAAGGTGAGGGATTTCATCACCCTTTCCTTTGCCCAAAAATCACAAAAAAATTTCCACATTCTTGCATTTTTCTCAGCTTTTTAATAAAAACCAGTAGACTTGGCCCTAGGGTTCATAATTAGATTTGTTCTTTCTTAATTCTAAGACTTCTCTTTGAGTCTGGTGTCTAGGATTAGAGGTTAAAAAGCTTACGCTTAAGTGAGTTAGAGGTTATTTAATTGGGTACTTGCGAAAGCAAGGGGGGCCTCCCTCTACTCCACCTCTTACCTGGCCAGTACAAGAAGAGTTAGGATTGGACTTAAGTAAGCATAAATTTGATTTTGAGAAAAATAACATAAGTCCAGGGAACACTTAGAGTTTAGGATAATTTGTTTTGAAAGTGTTTAATTGTTTGTGTTTGTCATAAAAATTCAAAAATCAATAAAAATCTAAAAAATTCAAAAATCATAAATAGAATGCTTTTTCATCTGTGCATGATTGGTAGACGATCCTTGAACATAGATTTGGCCCAACCTATAAACGAGATTGAAAGATTTTTCCATAGGATGGCAAACCAAGATCAAAACCAAATTGCTACGAATATGGAGGAGGTTGCACCCAGACAGATGAAGGAGTACTTCATTCCTTCTGACTATCAACCTGCCACTTGCATTAGGCCAGAAATTCCTGCAAATCATTTTGAGATCAAGCCTGGTACCATTCAGATGTTGCCTTCTTTTTGTGGCAATCCCAATGAAGATCCTTATAGGCATATAGATGAGTTCCTAGAAATTTGTTCCACTGTAAGGATCCAAAATTTCACTGAAAATGCCTTAAGATTGACTCTATTTTCGTTCTCCTTAAAAGACAAGGCCAAACATTGGTTAGGAACCATAGGGAGAACCATTACAACTTGGCCAGAAATGCAGCAGGAATTTTTGAAGAAGTTTTACCCCATTGGCCGAACAAATACAATGAGAAGAGCAATCACTGGATTCTCCCAACACCCGGGAGAATTAATACACGAATCATGGGAGAGATTGAAGGAGTTGCTTAGAAAATGCCCCCATCATGGTCTGTCGAGGTGGCAAATTGTCCAAGCTTTTTATGAAGGTTTAACTGAATCAAATAGGCAGATGGTTGATGCTTCGTGTGGGGGAGCATTCATGACTAAGAGCGAGGATGAGGCATATAATCTTTTTGAAATATTGAGTGAAAATTCTATCAATCATGCCTCACTTTACTCTTATGAGAGAGCGTTAGGACTTGTAAAGAAGGCAGCGATGTATGAAGTAAGAGGAAGAGGAGAACCAGACTCTAGGGTAGAAGACATGTTAGCTAGACTTGACCAGAGATTGGAGCAGAAGTTGGAACAAAAATTTGATCAATTACTGTCTTTGACTGGGCAACCACACCTAAATTTTCTCAACGATCTGAAACTTGCGCTATGTATGCTAGCTTAGCTCATCCTACCAGTGCTTGTCGCACTACTGCCCAATTACCCCCTTTCATTCAGGAACAAATCCAAGCTGCTCAAGGCTTCTACAAACCCTCCTATGATCCATACTCTAACACATACAACCCTGGTTGGAGAAATCACCCGAATGTTTCATGGAAAAATCAATCAGAACAAGTTTCTCAACCTGCCTTTAAGCAAACCATGTACGGTCAATCCTATCCCAATCAAAATTCAGGATTTGGCCAATCTTCTTACTCCAAACCTCCACAAATCCAAGGAAATCAAAACTCAAATCAATTTGCTCATACCAATTTCCACCAACCTTCATATCAACCACCACCTCCTCAGCCTAATTGGGATGATAAAATGAATCAACTCCAAAACATGATGGCAACTCTATGCCAAACTGTGCAAGAACAACAAACTCAAAATCAAAAATTTCAACAAAATTTGGCAAGGATAGAGTCTCAAATTGCTGATGTATGCCAAAGGAGGGAAGCAGGGCAATTGCCAAGTCAAGCTGTAGCAAACCCAAGAAACAACCCTCCCGGATTTTATCAGAACCAGCAATACCATCAAGCTCAGAGGTACAGACCACCACCTGCTAAACAAAATGCACCTCCACCACAGAACCCACAACAAGCTTTTGTCCAGAACATTCCTGCTCCAGAAAATCAAAATCAACCTATACAACAGGATCATCCTCCTGCCCAAGCTAGGGGCCCCTAAGTAGAAAATGCTAAAACCGTGTCTACCTTAAGAAGTGGAAGAATCAGAACAAATCCTCACCCACACATGTCAACATTGAATGAGGATAAAGAAAATGAAAATGAAATTTAAATTGAGGAAGAGATTGAAGAAAATGCTGAAAAAGAAAAATCCAAGGGAAAAGAGAAAATAATTGAAGAACCCCTAGACAAAACCAAGATGAGTGAAGACCCAAGCTGTTACATCCCAAGAGTTCCTTTTCCTAAAGCTTTAAAGCCAAAATCCAAAAACAAATCCACTGGTAATGAAGAACTCTTGGAACTATTTAAACAAGTTCACATCAACATTCATCTCCTTGATGCCATCAAGCATGTGCCGGCCTATGCCAAGTTTCTAAAAGAAATGTGTACTCCAAAACGAGAAGTGAGAAATAAAACTGAAACCATTATTCTTCCAGAAATTGTGAGTACCATTGTCTTGAATCAACTTCCTAAAAAGCTCAAAGATCCAGTCACTCCACTATTTCCTTGCACCATCTGGGGAGTCCCTTTTGAGAGCGACCTTTTAGATTTGGGATCCAGTGACAATCTCTTACCTTCTGCTATTTTTGAGAAATTCAAGATAGGAGAATTGAAACCCACTTCTGTTGTCCTTCAACTAGCCGATCGTTCTGTCACCACTCCAAAAGGCTTAGTTGAGGACGTTATTGTAAAAATCAAAGATTGTTACTTCCCTGCCGATTTCATCATTCTGGACATGAACACTCCTCAAGATTTAACTCAGTCCACCATTATCCTTGGTAGACCTTTTTTGGCCACAGCTAGGGCTAACATTGATTGTGCTACCGGGATGATGGATATATCATTTGGGGATAGGCGGGTTAGTATCAACATTTTTAGGGCATCTAGGCACCATGACCAAGGAGAAAGTTGTCTAGTGGTAGACACCTTGGAAGAATCTTGCGTAGAAGAAACGGTAGACCAACCCTGTGCTATAGGGTTTGAGGGAGAGGAAGGACAATTTAATTCCTTATTTCAGGATAGTGATCCATCAATTCCATCTGAGTGTCCTCCTAAGGTTGAGCTAAAACCCCTTCCTGCTAGTTTGAAGTACATCTTTCTTGGAGAGAATGAGACTTGGCCCGTCATAATTGCTAGTGATCTTGAGGAAGGGCAGGAGAAGAAATTGATTGAAGTTTTGAAGAGTCATAAAAAAAACTATTGGTTGGACAATTGATGATTTGAGAGGGATAAGTCCTTTAGTGTGCACACATCGCATATACTTAGAAGAGAATGCCAAAAGTTCAATAGAAATGCAAAGAAGACTTAACCCTAACATGAAAGAAGTTGTTAAGAAAGAGATTGTTAAATGGCTAGATGCAGAATTCATTTATCCCATCTCTGATAGCCAGTGGGTTAGTCCAACTCAAGTTGTGCCGAAAAAGTCAGGACTAACTGTAATTCAAACTGAAAAGGGTGAGCTCATTCCCACTAAGCTGGCTACAGGATGGAGAGTGTGCATTGACTATCGCAAATTGAATGCGATGACCAAGAAAGACCATTTCCCCTTGCCTTTCATTGACCAAATCTTAGAGAAACTGGCAGGCCAAAAATTCTTTTGCTTCCTTGATGGATATTCAGGGTATAACCAAGTGGCTATTCACCCTAAAGACCCAGAAAAGACCACCTTCACATGTCCATTTAGAACTTTTGCCTTTAGACGCATGCCCTTCGGGCTGTGCAATGCCCCCGCAACTTTTCAACGTTGCATGCTGTCTACTTTCTCAGACATGGTTGGGGACTACTTAGAAGTCTTTATGGATGATTTCTCTGTGTTTGGAAATGACTTTGATTCGTGCCTCGACCATTTGACCGAAGTGCTCAAAAGATGCATTAATGCCAATCTTGTCTTAAGTTGGGAAAAGAGCCACTTCATGGTTAAGGAGGGGATTGTCTTAGGGCATATTATCTCAGAGATAGGGATAGAGGTAGATAAAGCCAAGATAAATCTCATTTCCGAATTGCCTCCTCCCAACTCTGTCAAACAAATTCGATCCTTTCTTGGTCATGCTGGATTCTATAGGAGGTTCATCAAAGACTTTTCCAAAATTGCAAGGCCAATGACTTCTTTGTTGAATGACACTCCTTTCATTTTTGACGAAGCTTGTCATAAATCTTTTGAGGACTTAAAAGATATTTTGACCAAGGCTCCAATTCTACAATCTCCAGACTGGTCATTACCATTTGAGATAATGTGTGATGCTTTAGACTTTGTTGTAGGTGCCATTTTGGGACAGAAAACTGATAAAGGATCTGTAGTGATTTATTATGCAAGCAAAACATTGAATGACACTCAGATTCGATACACAACCACTGAGAAAGAGCTCCTAGCTGTTGTCTTTGCCTTGGAGAAGTTCAGATCTTACCTTTTAGGAGCCAAAATCATTGTTTTCACTGACCATGCTGCCTTGATGCATTTGCTTGCCAAAAAGGATGCCAAGCCTAGGTTGATCAGATGGATCCTTTTATTACAGGAGTTTCATCTGGAAATTCATGATAAGAAAGGGTCCAAGAATGTGGTAGCTGACCATTTGTCTAGAATAACTGCCCCAGACTCTATGCCTATTAGAGATGCTTTCCCGGATGAGCACATTTTAGCTGTCTCCAACATTTCATCTCCATGGTACACACACATTGTGAATTACAAGGTCATTGGATGAGTACCTGGAGATTGGACCAAAAATGAAAGGGAGAGATTCTTTGCTAGGGATAAGTATTTTATTTGGGAGGACCCGAAGCTATTTTTCATAGGACCAGACCAAGTGATAAGAAGATGTGTCCCTGAGAGCGAGCATCAAAGTGTCCTCAAGTTTTGCCATTCTCTTGCTTGTGGAGGGCATTTTTCAAGAATGAAGACCGCTGCTAAGGTCTTAGACTCTGGTTTCTACTGTCCCACATTGTTTAAGGATGCCCACCAATTTTGTAAGGCCTGTCCTAGATGTCAAACCATGGGAAATATTTCTAAGAAGGATATGATGCCTCTTAATCCCATTCTGGTCGTGGAAATTTTTGATGTTTGGGGAATAAATTTTATGGGACCTTTTCCACCATCCTTTGGATACATGTACATTCTAGTCGCTGTTGATTATGTGTCCAAATGGATAGAGGCCATTGCCACAAAGACCAATGATCATAAGGTGGTTATCAAATTTGTTCAGAAAAACATCTTTTCTAGATTTGGGTGGCCTAAAGCAATCATTAGTGATGGAGGACCTCATTTCATTAACACTCAGTTTAGGACTCTCCTAAGGAAGTATGAGATCACCCATAAGCTGGCAACACCTTACCATCCGCAAACCAGTGGCTAGGTGGAAGTATCAAATAGGGAGATTAAGAACATTCTTCAGAAGACGGTTAGGCCTGATAGGAAAGACTGGTCAGAAAGATTTGATGATGCATTGTGGGCCTACCGAACTGCTTTCAAAACTCCCATTGGAATGTCCCCTTACCGGCTTGTTTTTGGAAAATCTTGCCATCTGCCCGTAGAACATGAGCATAGAGCTTATTGGGCTATTAAACAGGTAAATCTTGATTTAACCCAAGCTGGTCAACAAAGGACCCTACATCTGAATGAGCTAGAAGAGCTCAGAAACGAAGCCTATGAAAGTTCCAAGATTTATAAAGCTAAGGCCAAAGCATTCCATGATAAACACATTCATAGAAAAACTTTTCAAGTGCATGATAAGGTTTGGTTGTTTAATTCTAGACTTCGACTGTTTCTAGGAAAATTGAAGTCCCGATGGGATGGTCCTTACACAGTTGTTAAAGCTTACGACAATGGTGTTGTCATCATTCTTGACCCTAAAACGGGACAATCATTCACTGTTAATGGGCAGAGGTTAAAACATTTCTTTGAAAGCTCATCTTCTGTAAAAATTGATTCTACCAAGCTAGCTGAGCCAAATGAAGCCTAATTGCGTCTGGCTGAAGACGATAAACTTAGCGCTTCTTGGGAGGCAACCCAAGTGTACAGATTTCCTTCATCAGGTAACTCTCTGTCTTATTTTCTTTTCCTGTAAATAAGTAGGGGGGAGAGGTAGAATAAGCATGCATTCATAGTCCTCATCCCAACCATTGCTTCATTTCTTTTTCTTGAGCTTGTACATATGCAAATAAAAATTTCACAATGTTTCATCTTTTGAATAAAAATCGCGTAGCATTGCGCAATCCAGACTATGTGTCTGATCTTTAACCATTAAAATTTTGTAGTTGTCACATTCCTTTGCAAACATCCATGTTAGGTAGCCTCTAGTAAATGATTACATGTACTTCTTGTCTACCTTATGTAAGGATTTATGGCAAGAAGTTTTCATACACACACTACACAGCCACATAGACTAGCTGAACCCGAATGTAGCAAATCTGTTAAAGCTAGTAAGAGAGAGGTGATTGGTTTTTTCCCTTTCCCCTTAAGTGAATTGTGAAGGAAGCGAAGGCGTGTGATCAAGGAACCTGACTGTCCATCCTTCCTTTAAGAGGAAAAGAAAAGAAAAGCAAAAGCAAAAGCAAAAGAAAAAAATCAATGAAAAATGCCCCGGATCTGAGTAAAGTTGGACTCGCTACTCTTGAAAAGTGATGGGTTGTGCAGCATTGTGGATGAAAAAGAAAACAAATATGAGTGCACAAAGTGCAAATAAAGAGGCAAAGTCCTCAGCTCAGAGAAATAATCCTCAAGGAAGTTGGGCAGAATGGAACTGAGGGAAACAACCTGATCTGACTGAACAAGGATCTTACTCCACAATTCTTTTCTTGTCCCTTGAATCAATCTAATCTCAAATACTAGCTGAAACAAAGAAGCTTCAGAACGGCTGATGTGAACTCTTAAGTGTGTTATCATTCATGCACTAATTTCTCGCCATAAATCTTTACAATTAGGAAAGACATGCCTTTACATGATGGCTGGTTAGCATGAGATATTACATCTTCTAGTCTTATATTTTGAGTAATTTTTATTGCTAAGGGACTAGCAATGTTTAAGTAGGGGGGAGTGATAACTACATGATTTTTCGTGTTAAATTTCATGTACTTAGTTAAATTTAGACATCTTTTGTCTGTAAATAAGGTGCCCATTGATTTTAATTTTCATTTCATCCAGGAATAAGTTTTTGAACATATTAGGTTAGAAAACACATGATTAGATTTTCATTAAATAAATTCAATGTCGGTTGAATAGTTTGACTAATAAAGTGTTCTCATTTTTTTTGCAAATACATTGTACATAAATATCTTTTAATAATTTTTAGTCTTATTATAACTTCTATATTTTCATAAATATCTTTTAATAATTCTTGTACATATTAGTTGTGAATAAATCATATTCCATCCAATCATATCATGCCACATCCATTTTCTCTCATTTCACCAAATCATGCCACATACCCCCCTTCATAGGTCTATTGCACCATTCTATCATCCAATTTGAATTAGCCATGTACACCACTAACTTTCCCATTTCTTCCTTCCCATTAGGTTCCGGATGCTAAAAGAAAAATCCAGAAGAAACTGTTCTGGGCCTCTGGCGATGAAGCTCTGGAGGCGGCGACGGGGCTGTGGAGATGAGCAGATGAGCAAGGTGGCCAGGGTGCAAGGGAGCTGGTGTGCGATGGCGGCCAGGTGTACTGCTGAGGTGGCGGAGGTCACCAGGGCGGATGGCTGAGGCACGGTGTGGAGCAGCTGGTTCGGCGATGGCTCTTGGCTGTGCAGAGCTGAGCTGGAGGAAGCCCAGTGCGGGGCTGGCCAAGGCGGATTGGGCATGTAGAGCATCCTGTGTGCGGCAGCTGCTGACTGCACGAAGGCGCGCAGACGGATCTGGTGTGAGCAGCTGGCTTGGGCAATTTGGGCGATGGAGGGCCCAGATCGTAAGGCTATTGGGTCACTGCTGAGGTGGCGGAGGTCACCAGGGCGGATTGCTGTGGGTGAGGTGTGAAGGCGGTGAAGCTTGGAGGCGGTTTGCAGGGATCTGATGTCTGGTGTGCAGAGCAAGCTGTGCGCTGCTGTGGCGAGCCCGGAAGCAGAAGCTGAGGTGGCTGGGTGCGTGGCCTGCTGAGGTGGCCAGGACGAGATGGAGGCACGCAGAGGAGCTCGAGAGGAGGCGCCCGGACATCTATAAAAGGACCCGAGGTCCTCTTCTCCTGGGGGTTAGATTTTTTTTGGGATTTATTTTTCCAGTTTTCCTTTGTAGTTTTCCTTTCCATAATGCAGATGTGGGCTGGTTCGATGTATTTTGGGCTTTCCATTTCTTTTGTAAGGGGATTCCAGGGAGCTTCTCCTTCGTTTTTTCTGTAAAGAGCCGTGCAGTGTTCTACATGTTGGATATTCGATTTTTCTAAGAATTTTAGTTCTAGTTTTCCTGTTCTTCTTTCAAGCAGATCATCAGAGCATGGAGTTCAGATTTTTAGGATTTCTGCCGTTTTAGTTCTTCTGTAATTTTTTTCTTTCCACAGAGTTGTGAGAATTGTGAGGTTTTTGAATTCAAAATTTTGGGTTTTCTACTTCTTCTGTTCTAGCTGTGAGTGATTTCAAAAGAAGGGGAGATCGAGTTTTGACATTTCTTTGGTGTTGTTTCATCTATTTCTTCTGAGTTAGTTTCATTTCTCTTGCTTTTAGTTCATTTCTTCTGTGTTGTAGCATCCGAACCAGTGGAGTTTGCTATATGCATTTCTTGTGTATTTCGGAGGGTTTGGGGATGTTGCTCTTTCATGCTTTTGTAATTCTTGTTCCAGGTTTCTGAGTTCCAGGAGGGATTCGGCTACAGGAGATGTTTTTGAGGGTTTTGGTTTTGTGGTTCAGAAGGGTGAGGTTCTGCAATTTTTTTTTTTTTAGGAGTATTTTGGTTCTTTTTTTTGTTTCTTCGTTTCCTTCTTTCAGCAGGGGAGTTCATGTAAGGATTGGTTGGTAGTTTGATTAATTTGGGAATTTTAACTTCTTCCTGTTCTTCCATAATTGAGAGAGGTGGAGTTCGGATTTCTTTTCTGTTCTTTTCTCCTGTAAGGTTGTTGGGCAGGGGAAGGAAACATGTTCTTCCTTCTTTGGTTCAGAATTCTAGTGTTGTTTATTGCCTTTAATTGCCATTTCTTCTGTTCTCTCTTCCTTTCAATCCAGTGGTGTTAATCCAGTTCTTCTAAATTTTTTTTGCTGCTGAAAGGAGATCGAGTGGAATTTTTAGATTTTTGTTCTATCTTCCTCTTCTGATTGTTGCTGCTGTAAGGATTCGAAGTTCAGTATTTTTGGATTTTCTTCTTCGTTGGTTGGGGGAATTGTTCCATTTCTTGTGTATTGGGGATGGCTGTTGTGTGAGAGATCGAATGTTGTCCATTCTTATGTTAGAATTTCTGAGAGGCTCGACATCCGGGAGTTCTGTTTCTTTGCTTGTGGCGGCTGTTGGGAGGGTAATCCAAGTTTGACTACTTTTGCCTCCTGTCTGTCTACTATCTTGGAGGAGGACAATTAAAGGTCGTATGTTGTGTAACTTCCGGAGGTAGCAGAGAGTAACCAGAATTTGAGCGATCAAATAGTTTGGCTCATTTGGCTATTTTCTTTTTTGAGATTTATACTGCATTGGTGTTCTTCATCATCTCTCGGGATAGATCAAGAGTTGGACTTTGTAGTTTGACAGATTCACTGTTCTTCTTACTGTTCTAAAGTTTACTGCATCTTATTTCTTGTTTGCTCGTCATCCCTCAAGCTATGAGGGTACATTGATATCAAGTTTCTTTAATCTCAATTTTGTTTGTTCTTCATTATGTTAATTTGTCGGAGTTATGAGGGGATTGATTGATAATGTTTACACAATCGAATTTAATGCAATATGATTTTGGTGAAAATGTGTCCGTTAGAATGCTTTCAAGTCAAAGTCTATTCTGTCTCTCCGTGGATATGACCTGTTCTCACCACTGTATGAGTTCATTTTTGCTATTTTATGTTTGTGAGACAGTTTAGAGGAAGTGCGCATATTGACTTGTGCGAGGAACTCTGGACAACAAAAATGCACAGTCAACACTGTCGTGCGTTCAATAACTACATCCATAAAGAGGGATGCAACAACATGTATGCGTTCTCCCTCTTTCATGCACTGATTCCTGCTCTGTGGGTGCATCCATGTCTTCTGCCTATTGTTCTACCATGTATGTTGGTGTTTATGTTTGTTAGAATCCTTGCTAGGGCTGGGCTTTTCTTTATTTTCACTGTACGTTTTTAGTTCTTATCGCGGCGGATTGGGCGACCGCGTCCTTGTCATGCCGGGATTCAGAGACGCGACTAGAGGTATGCTGTGTATGTTACTGTTTCCTTCCATGCATCGGTTCCTAGCTATCTAGGTAGTTTTGATGTGATGTTTACTTCCATCCATGATTGTACTATGTCTTAGGGTAGTCTGTTTGCTTACTGTTTGCGTGTGACAGTGGGTTTCTGTGGCCTATTACTATTGCGGCCGAATCCTCGGTAGCGATAAGGTCGTGGCGGAACTAGTCGTCGCGACATCAGCAAAGACCTTACAGTCACTGTTTGTTAGCTTAGGTTAGACTTGCATGCACCTTGGTGCACTTAGGCTCATGCATACACTTCTGTCTCGTTGAAATTAGGTTTTCCTCCTTGGTAGAGTCGACCATCTCACCTGCGAGCACTCGTGGGCTGACCAGGGCCACCTACCGAGGGCCTCTGTAAGTCCCCGTGGCCGTACACACGTTGCAGTTCGCCGGGCTGGTTGTACCTGTTGTACCCATGGATCTGGCCATGTCGCGTGAGTTGTGTGTCCTCTTTAGTGTCACCGGAGTACTTGAGTTCATACCCATTAGGGTCCTTCTTTAGGCGAGTGTAATTCAATTAAATCAATCCATTAAAAGGATAAATGATAATCCTAAAACCTTGACACATATCATGTTAACTTTGGTGTTTTCTTGAGAACTCCTTTTCTCATCCCCTTCTTGTGTGTTTGTAACTGTTGTTGTACCCCTTATTTGTATTTTAGTGTATATATCCTTTTAATTCCCCCATTTCTCATCCTCTCATGGCTCCTTTCCATTTCACCTATCCCCCAACCTCTCCTCCTCATGCAGACCCCTTGTCTCATGAGTTTCTTTCGAATCCAGCCCAGCCCAGGGCCCATCGGGCCACCTTTTCCCATGTTGTCTCGTCACCCTCCTTCTCTGATGAGGCAGCAGAATTGGAGCACCTCCTTCTTGAAATGGGCCCCGACCAGGCCCACGAATTGTTGTCCACCTTGCTCTACGGACTTCTTCTGGGACAGGCCCAATAGACCCACATGATCCTCCTCATGCTAAATCTCCTCACATTGTCACTCCTAGATTGGGCCACTATTTTGTTCAGCCAACATCATCACAATCGACCCATTATATTCAATCTGGTCCGGACCTTGGCTCTCAACTCCGCTCTCATTCCCAAGCTGGCCCTCGCTACCCACAATCCACTTAGGCTCATGACTTCCACTCCGAGTTTGAGTCCATGAAGTGAGAGCTTAGTGACTTACGGAGGCAGTTAAATCCCAAACCCTCCTTCAATGATACACTCCCTGATTTCCATGGTCTCCGGATCCCTCCACTTTCTCAGCTCCCTGTTTATCACAAATATAGTGGCACTGGAGACCCTTACATCCATCTGAAGGAGTTCCTCTATGACTCGGTGTCCTAGCAACACGATCGCCACTTATTGGCTTACCTTTTTAGGCGGTCGTTGGATGGGCCCGCTCTAGACTGGTTTTATTCCTTGCCTCCCAATGATGTCAAGGATTTTGAAGTTGTCAAGGTCAGATTCCTGCAGCAATATCAAGGCTGGCCAGGGCCCGTGTATTCAATGGCCAATCTGGTGGCTGAGCAGATGAAGCCCGATGAAGAGTTCCCGACCTATGCTGATAGGTGGCGTCAGATGTCTGCCCATGTTCAAATGCAACACCTATGTACTGCAACATCCTGGCTATGAACAACATCACATCCATGCAACAATTATACAGTCGTGCTCGTTTTGTCAAGACCCAACTCAGTGACTCTCCTGTGCCATCCTTGTTTGAGGCCCAACAACCCAGTTACACATTTCAAGGGCCCACTTTTGAGGGAGTCCAAACTCATGCCCAAGTTGATGTTATTCACCATCCCAATAACCATTACTCATTCTCACCGCTTCCACCAAGCCAACTCGCACCACTTCCACAAGAACAACTCCCTCGCCCGTGCCCCCACACCACACCTCATCCATCCCGACATCCACTTGGCCCAAAGCGAGCCCATTATCATCAGTTGCCGGAGTCCCTCTCTGATGTCTTCGCAGCCCTGATGTCTATCAATGCATTGCAACTCCCTCCAGAAAAGCCAAGCTAGGACATAACAGTTGATCGATCAGAAAATTGCACATATCATCTCCATCCAGGGCATACAGTCGCGAACTGCTGTGAATTTCCCGATATGATCTATGATCTAGAGCACAAGATAGATTGGGCTGAAATATACAGACTCATCCTACATTGTCAAGAAAAAGGAAGAGCACAAGGCCAGGGGCAGCAGCCCTCTCCATCACAGGTAGCGGAACAGTCGCCCAAGCAACCAGCAGCACAGTCCAGACAACAAGTACCAACATCGAGGCAGTCATCATCTCTAATGACTCAAGGCCAGAGGCATTTCATTACTTACCCTCTAAGTGCATCATCCACTCCGTCAACACCTCAACAGCCTCCTCCAACTACCCCTGCTCAGGCTATCTCCACCACACCCACCCTTGGTACCGCATTGCACCCCGATGACAAACTGTCGGCTCGACATATTGTGGTGGTGTGCCGTTGGTCATCATCCCCAATGCCACAAACCATTGATCCCTCAGCTCCCATAAACCCTCCATCCTTACTCCTCACTACCATCTCTGCCCCACTACCACTTGCACCTGAGCAAGCCATTACCACCACACCAAGGCTCAAGCAAGCCCCACTCGACTCCGAGATAGGGCAAGAGTTTCCTACTCCTAAGCTTGAGGCTAACCTAGCCTCTGAGTTGGAAGAAGATCTCTCTCGGCGCTAGCCTGTCCTTTCCACCATCCAATCACCTCACACTAAACCCTTCGCATCCGACGAGCCCACCATAGCCACCACACATCCCATCGCCACCACCCAATGGAGCGGGTGTGAACTACCAGGGGCATGCCTCGAGCCTATTTCCTAAGAGCAAGACAATCCGAGCAAAGGTAGCCCAGTACTAGTCATGCGTTTCGATCCTCACAATTACATCAGTCGTATGTTGGTCTATGTCCTTATCTCGGACACATTTGGGAAGGATGAGCCTTCATCCCCTCATGAGATGATTGTCAAGAGGAGTTCCCAAGCATCAATGCCAGTCACTTTCAAAGCAATGATGGTATCTGATACGCTGCTCATTGATGATGCTATCACTGATGCCATTATTACTCCTCGCTCAGTTATATTGCATATGGCTGGTCAAAAGAAGGGGTTATCTACAAATGTTATGCTATCTCACACTACTGCCAAGGTCCTCATGTAGTCAATGCTTAAAGGTCAGGCATGGGGACCTTTAGTTGAAGCTCTCAACAGTACAACCTCCACATCTCTACTGCAGTCTTCACTCAAGGGGCAACAGACCAAGTTGCCTGAAATAAGTGCACACATGGCAGTCATGGCAATTGATGAGAGAGCCATATGGCTACAAAGAAGGGTGAGACCATCCGCTGCTTGGTCCCGCTATCTGAGGAGACATGTTAAGAGGAAGTGGTCATATCTGTCTGCAAGGGCATCACATCCCATCGCCACCACCCAACGGAGCGGGTGTGAACTACCAGGGGCATGCCTCGAGTCTATTTCTTGAGAGCAAGACAATCCGAGCAAAGGTAGCCCAGTACCAATCATGCGTTTCGATCCTCCCAATTACATCAGTCGTATGCCGGTCTATGTCCTTATCTCGGGCACATTTGGGAAGGATGAGCCTTCATCCCCTCATGAGATGATTGTCAAGAGGTGTTCCCAAGCATCAACGCCAGTCACTTTCAAAGCAAGGATGGTAGTTGATACGCTACTCATTGATGATGCTATCATTGATGTCGTTATTACTCCTCGCTCAGTTATATTGCATATGGCTGGTCAAAAGAAGGGGTTATCTACAAATGTTATGCTATCTCACACTGCTACCAAGGTCCTCATGAAGTCAATGCTTAAAGGTCAGGCATTATGACCTTTAGTTGAAGCTCTCAACAATACAACCTCCACATCTCTACTGAAGTCTTCACTCAAGGGGCAACAGACCAAGTTGCCTGAAATAAGTGCATACATGGCAGTCATGGCAATTGATGAGAGAGCCATATGGCTACAAAGAAGGGCGAGACCATCTGCTGCTTGGTCCTGCTATCTGAGGAGACATGTCAAGAGGAAGTGGTCATATCTGTCTGCAAGGGCAAAGAAGCCATGGCACCACATGAGGACGTCTGCCAAGAAGCGAAGGAGGCTGAAATCAAGATTGAAGTTTTAAAAGGAAAATGTCAATCTCCCTATCTTGTCATCTTCCGACCTTGATCTTTCAATGCTACTCATTCTGTTCAACCATGTCCAAGAGGAGATGCCCGATCTCACATTCATGGGCTATTTCCACATTCTTCCTCTTCCACTTCGCCAGGGTCTCCAGACCCTCACTTACCTCTTCCACCTGAGCTGCCCGATCATCCTCTAGGTACTCCAGGTATGTTTTCATCCCCTCCACTTGAGCCTCCCAATCATCTTGTGGGCATTCAGGATTCCCCTTACTTACCTCTTTCACCTGAGCCGCCCGATCATCCTCTGGGTACTCAAGGTATCTTTTCATCCCCACCACCTGAGCCTCCCAATCATCTTGTGGGCATTCAGGATTCCCCTCTTCCTCTTCCTTCTGAGCCACCCAATCACCCTATGGATTCTCAGGGTTTCTTTCCACATCCACCTGGGTCACCTGACCTTCTTCTTGGTGCTCAGGATTCCCCTCTTCCTCTTCCACCCGAGCCTCCTAACTGTAGGTCGGGTCCACCTTCTCTAGGGACGTCTGATCTTGGTCATGATTCCTCTCCTTCCACTATGCCTTATGATCCTCTAGATCCTCCACCCTCCATTCTGCAATTCATTCCTTTAACCCCTCCAGATCTCGGGTTTGACCTGATTCCTCCTTCACTCCCTACTCGGGGTCCTGACCCTTTCTCTCACTGTTCTCGGGGTTTCAGTCCTCACTAACATTCTTCTCCTCCTTTGTAAATCATTTTGTTAGAGGGTTCTTATCCCTCATATTCTTGTAGAGTCTTGTCTCCCTCTTGTTTGTGATTGAGTTGACTCCAATTCTTGCCATCCCTACCTTTTCCTGCAAATGAGCTAATTAAAATCCACCAAAATCAATGATTGAAGACTAATGCAGGTCGTTCTTTCAATAAAGGGGTCACATTGTACACTAAATAACAAGGTAAATATTTTGTTTCAACACCAAGAACATCAAAGAGAGTCATTTCAGTTCGCAACCAGAGTGGTCGAGTCAATCTTAGGTTTTTTTTGCTTCTACAACACTTAGTCCAGGGATTACTCCATGCTAAGAGTCCTACATTCCTTCCCATATTGTTAAAAGTCACTTTAAGCAAGGATCATCACACACTCACATGGCAACCTTAGTCAGTTCCTCTAGCAAACACCATTGCTACTTAAGCCATATCTAAGAGGTGCAAAAGTTGTTCTCTTCTTTACTCGGTCAAAGTGTAAAGGCAAAAAGGCTATTTGGGCAAGGCAACCAACCTAAGCACATCTTGATGAGAGGAAATTTCAAATAGGGATGGTCAATCAAGCCTGCAAAAGAAAAGCGAAATAAAAATAAAAATAAGAGCAAATAAAGGAAAATTGAGGAATAGGGGCATGTCAAATAGTGGCAGTACAGTTCCCCGCGGGACGTCCTTGAGCTCGGTCGTATTCATGCCCCAAACAACAAACAAGAAAAAATATGAAATGACCAAAAGTCCCTGCACAACAGATCGAATCTCTAAGAGGTTTGTGGTGGAAGGAAGCTAAGCCTAATCTATTCCTTAAAACTTGCACAAGACTTATCCCCAGACTTTCTTCCCTTTCTTCCTATAAGGCTCGAATGTCTCCCAGATATGGCCTTTCTAGCGGCACCGCAAGCTAGGGGAAACCAACTATAGGACGCCACCATCTTAATGCACATCTGACCTTTTCGGTGGTCTTTAATGAAAGGGGAATGAATGGGGACCCCTTGCCAGCAGTTTGATCCTACTTTGGTGTTGTAATAGCAAGGGTGAGTATCTTTCGTTTCATGTGTCTTTGGCTTCCGGCATTATTCAAAATAAAAAAAAAATAGATATTTTCAAAACTCCAAAAAATTAGATATTGTCCGAAAATCCAAAAAAAGGTCAAATATTTCCAAAAAAAAAAAAAGGTTTTTTTAAAAGTGTAACAATGTACTGAACTTCCTTTCTCTCTCTCTTTCGGATCTCATATCACACTCGTGTCAATTACAAATCATTCCAAAAATCACAAATATTGGCACAAAACATAAAAGATCCACTAACAAGAGCATCATGTATAAAGATAAGGGGGAGGTGGCTCACAAACTCCTTACTGTCCACCGCCACTCTCCCTAGATCCCTCCTTCATGTCGGGCAGGGGTAGCATCTCACCCCCACCCCTACTACTCCTAGTGCTAGTCTCTCTGGCTAAATGCCTCTCCTCCTCCTCGTTCCTCCGCTAACTGGAGGAACCGGCCAAAAACTGCCTGACTGAAGTACCACTCGCTCCACTCACTCTGGTCCTGCTCTTGCTCCTGCTCCGGGTCTGACCTATATCTATCACTATACCCCGAAGCTCCCGGGCTAGGGTCTGCTGTGCGACTAGCTCGGTGCGCAGTCGAGTCAACTATGCCTGATCTGTGACTGGTCCTTGCGTGCGTAGCCTCGCCAACTCGCTCGTCATCTCGTCCGCCTGTGCACGCAGCTAGCCTACCTCTGCTGTCGCCATCTCCGCTTGGAGGCGCCACTTGGTGACTGATGTTGCCACTATATCAGCATGCTCCCGCTAGTAGGTCAGCTGACTGGTGGCGGTCTCCAGCTCTGTCACCTGTGAGAGGCATGTTAGTGCCACACATAAATCAAATTCAATTCAAATTAATATCACACTTACCCTCTCTGTCAGCTCCGCCCGTGCCTCCTCAGCCCTCCTCACCGCACCCGCCAGTCGATCCTCTAGATCCGACTGAGGCGTCTCCGCTGCTGCCCTGGAAGAGGATGCACCGGCCTATGCCCTTTTCACGTTCGCTAGCTTCGCACGCTGCACATACATCACTTGTTAGTTTCCCAATCAGCTAAAAGAAGTTGGTAAGTACTTACCAGCTGCTCTACCACTCTCTGAGCTGCCTCCCGATCCTACACCACCGAGTGCGGCAGGGCCCGAAGAGAGGCAACCTCCACGGCGATGTCTACCTGTAAATCATCAAAATCTGTGAGCTCAATCCAATTAGAACAATTCAAAAGGTCTGGGTTTAGAATTTTACCTGTCACCTCGCACCCCTGTAGTCCCTCACCCCGTGCTTTAAGGCGAATGCCTGCAAGTACACGTCGTCAGACTCGGCGTCTAATCGGACCCGTCGGCCTCTACGCTTCCAGTTCGCTATCTGCTCACGGGTCTGCTCACGCCAGTCGGTAGTGTCGTGGAGTCCCCGGAAGCTCCGGCCAGGCCTAGGGGTCCGACCTCGACTGGGAAACTCCACTGCACTCTGATGTAGGCCAAGCGACCTCTGAGTCAGATACAGGTGGAGAGGTAGCACAAGGTTTAGAGCATGCACCCACACTGTCCTTCCGAAGTAGGGGCGGGCTGGCCCCAACCAGGGCTGTCCCTTGTCCACCTCCTCTAGATATGGCTGCCACACCACCTGCACATCAAAAGCACATCAGATTAGTAGCCAAGCATTTTATTCAAATCCAATTTAGCTAATAGAGAGAGGTAGAATACTTACATCAAGCTGAGGGTAGACATCAATGGCAACCTGGATAGACGCCAACTGCTCCTCCAAGGGGTGCGTGTTATGACACGGCACCCAGCGTCGAGCTATGGGCACGAGACCCGGTCGCTCTAATGTCCCCCTCCTCAGGCCGGGATGGTGAAGGTAGGTCCAGACTTGCAAGAACATGAAGCCTCAGTTAGATCTCAATTATAATATCAAAGGGTTGTTTAAGTGTAGAAGCAAAGGAAAAGAAGAGTACCTGAAGGAAGGGGTAGAAGCCGCTGATGGCCGTCTGCCTGTCGGAGGAACCCAGGCTCTCGAACTAGTGCGCCAGGAATGCCGCTCCCCACGCATAGCTCCCCACCTGGTCCAAATCCTCTAGCAGGGGCAGGAACCGACAATGGACTGGGTTACCCCTCCTGGCAAACAAGAGTCTGCCAAGGAAGAAGGTGAGGAAGCACCTCAAGTCTAGATCTTCCTGAACCCCTGGCTCATCAGCTAGTACCTCCCTGCAACCCCTCGCCAGCCTCTAGAGCTGCTCCTCCACAGTCTCGGCCACCTCCCTACCCGTCTGGAAGAGCCCTAGACTCTCCTGCAGCTCCACTCTAGAGATGAGAGAAGACATGGGACCTACAGTCAAGTCTAGAAGTCTACGTGCCAATCCCTGGTAACATGGGTAGGTGAACCCACTCAATGGATGGCCATATACCCTCAAGCCCATGATCCTACTCACGTTCTCCAGGCTGCAGATCATATGTCCCCATGGGAACACGAAGGCAGTCGCCTCCGCATCCCACCTGCTGCGCAGGGCTTGGGTGAGTGGTGCATCTACCCTCATCCTATCCATTCGGAGCACCTCCCCAAACCCCATGTCGTCCAACCTCTCCCTCTGGAATCCAGGGAGGGCCAGGTATACTGCCAGCACGAGAAGCCACGAGACCCGGGCCCTCATTTCTCCCTACAACCACAAAAGAGCAATCAGTTAGCACATTCATGCACTTCTTCAGCTCTCGGCTGAAATTGCGTCGGCTAGGAGGTCCGCGACCTTGTCATGACGCCCCGATGTGCCGCGATAGTGTCGCGACCTTGTCGCGATAGCCTTTGGCGGTCACGACAATGTCGCGGCCACTGACCCTTTCATGACAACTGATGTTGCGTCGGGGTGCCCCGTCGCATTCTCAGGCGACGACCGACCGGAACTCTTTTTGTTCGAGGGTCATTTTTCTGGGCCACCCACCCTACATACACCCTCTATGGAGAATCCTCGTCACACATGCACCATCTATTAAGGGTTTAGGCTTCAAGAACATACCTTCTTCATAGTCGCTTCCCGTACCTCAACCGCCACCGCAAGGTCCATCGCTGGGGCTTCATCCTTTGCCATCTCAATCTCCGGGGTTTCATCCACCACCAGAGGAGCCTCCTCTCGCCACTGGGAAGGCCTCCTAGCCTTATCCTTCTTCCCTCTTCCGCCATCGCCACCACCGGATCCCTCCATTGCCACCAAGAACGAGGGTGAAAGAGAAAGGAAGGAAGAGTGAGAGCAAGTGAGAAAGAATGAGAGAGAGTGCAGAGAGGAGGTCAGAGCAAGGGAGCAAGATCGCCAGAGCTCGGGGAAGTTTCGCACGTTTGAACGCACAAAGAGGGAGAAAGGGGGGGTTTCTGCATTTTGAATGCTCGGGTAGGCTTATATGCGTCGCGTTTAGGTCGCGGTGGTCGGATATGCTGCAACCTTGTCGCGGCCTGCCGCCACACCGCTACCTTAAGGCGACCACTTGCATGGTCGTGACATCCACCGACCTAATCAAACCCCCCAATCAATTGATCATAAACATCGTGTTTATGTGTTTGGTGCTAATTGGGTGTCTACTTGTGTCTGTGCATAGTTTGTGTAATATTGTTGTGCTTATCGTTTTGCTTGTTGTTTTGTTTGTCAGAAAATTACAAAAAAAAATAGAAAACCAGAAAATCAAATATATATATAGAAAATTAGAAAAAAAAGAAAAAAATCCAGAAAACCATAAAAAATCATAAAATCACAAAATCACAAAAAATGGAACATTACAGGTAAGTTAGGTGAGTATCTCTATCCTTATCCCTTGCATTAGTATATGGTACCTTACTTATTATATCGTTTCAAGGACCGGCTGGTTCTCAACGTGCTCTCGGATCTGAGTTCCCCTTCAACAAAAACAGTGATGTTCTAGGTGTACGTTGCTAATCGCTGGATAGGCCATTAAGTTATATAAGTTTGGGAACGATGAATTCAGGCCTACACTGCGATTGTGGGTAGTCTCTTGACCCATTCTTATTCAGCTTAACAATATTATCCTTGATATATTTCTATTTTCTCCTTTTCTTTGCATTTAATTTAATAATTTTCTTTTCTTTTAGCCCAACATGAATCATATAGGACTTTGAGCTATCTCGACTCATCCCTGGCTATTGATGAGCTCTTGTCGAGTACCCAACCATTCTTCATGTTTTGAACAAGAAATCCTATTCCACTCTGAATTGGAAGATCTGTCTCCGAGCAAGTTGCTCCCGCCAGTTTGTCAAGAATTTCCTTGTCTAGATTCTCTATACAATTTTCATCCTTGTTCCTTTTGATCCGTTTTGGTTGCGAACCGCTCCTAGGATAGAGTCTATGTTACCTGCCTGGCACGCACATGTCCCTCCGAAATGAAACCTGTAGGCCAATCGGCTAGGGTACCTTTCAATCATGGGGTTGATCGTCCTTTTCTTTCTCCCTCTCATCCAGACTTGCATTTTCCTTGAATTCTACTCGAGCAGCTAACTCGGGGCATTCAAGAAAATTCCAATTGCTTATTAGTTAGATCGAGTATCTCTTTACCTTGCCTCCCACTTTTTAGTCCACTCCACGTCATTTCCGCTTCGCCGTCATTTCATGACACCTCCGCTACACTTCCGCTACACTCCCTTGCAAAGTGGAAGACAAGGAGGGACAATCTGTAGACACCCGATTCTGGCATATAAGTTGAACTATATTTCTTGTTATCTCAGTAAGCCCCAAGTTGGTCACTCACCTTGAGCCCATCATTAGCCTTGCTTTGAGCCCATTAAGAAGCCCAATTTCACCTTATCTTGTCCATAATTCCTTTTAAAGAGTCCATGAGCTTAATTGCCCATTATTCTCCCATTTGATTGGCCAATTATTGGAAATATTCGATTTTCGTAATGCGACGGGTCGTGGCTTCGTGTTATCCTTGTCGTGCCCCCACTAGGGGTCGCGACAACCCATGCATATCCATGCACATGGCTTTAGAGTCGCGACCGCCGTGGCCGTCGTGACTATCTTGTCGTGCCCCTACGATCTGTCGCGACTACAGCCGCGTGTGCAGGCCTCCGCAACAACCTCCTCCTTATCCTCTCATGGTCTTATCTTCATCTTCAAGAAACCTCCCAACCAAGCATGCGCGGTTTGGGGTTGTGGGGCACCTTGGGGCCACCTTTGGACTCTCCCATGTGAATTTCCTTGGGATTTATCCCTTTTTTTTTGTCATTATCTCCCATGGACGGGATATTCTCTCTCCCATCCTATATAAGCAAGGCTTCTCCTTCAGAAGAGGGACAGCCCCATTTTTGCCACGAAATGCTGCCGAAATTTTCCCTGGCCTAGACTTAACCCGTGGCTCTCCCATTTCCTCTCATTCCCTCACACTTTCTTCATCAAGCAAAGCACATTTCATCATCCATGGAGCTTGGTGCGGGAGGTGGTCGACGTCCATCTCTCCTGGAGCTTCTATAGCACTTGTGGACGTCACTCAACGCAAAGGAGTCGCCCCCCATTGGGGCTCATTATTCCTCTCCCTCTCCTTTTCTTCTTTCATACATATTTCTTGCTTTATTAGATAGGGCGCATTTCCATTTTCCTCCCATGTTTTCCATACACCCAAGAGGTTAAAAACCACCCCAGGTTCCTTCCCCCCATGCTCTCATCTTTATTTTCTTTTGTGAATAGATTCTACACTTAATATGTTCTAACAGGGTTTTTTCTTTATTGTGTTCTTTGTTTTGGCAGGCACCCAAGCATCAGTCAACGAGGAGCTCTTATCCTCTGACTGGTCGGAGGACGGGAAGAAGGTCCGCCTACATTTCTCCCGCACTATAGAGAACGCGGCAAGAAGGGTGGTCGCAACAGTGTTAATGTGCCCTGGTCGGGCGTCGTGACATCTGACCCATCGCGACGGGCTACCCCGTCGCGACTATAGTAAGTGCTTCGTTCTCTCTCCTTTTCCTAGCATCGTTAGCCTGGTTCGATTCTTATATATGGCAACGTGTTAGGTTGTGATCACACCCTCCATATTTCTATGCTATTTTAAGCCTATTTTTAAAACGTGTTATGTGTTTCGAGGGGTTGCACAACCCCATGATTACAATACTAGGTCGGCTCTTAAATTGAATTCCTCAATCATTACATCAGCTAATGAAAAATATTTATTCAATTTGGCTTTCTCTCCCAGTGGTGTTGTGACAGTAAATTCAAAACCCATGGATACAAGTTTAATGTTTAGAGTATCAGTAAAGTTTTGAGATATAAACGAATGTGTAGTTACAGTATCAAACAAAACAAATGGTAATTGAGAAAAGACTTGTAGTGTACCTTCAACCACACCACCTTCCTCAATGGTTTCTATATCTTGCACAGCTTGGAGTCAGCCTTGTCTCTTTTGTCCACCCAGATGCTTATCATTCTCCTTCCGTATGGGACATTCGGGAATGCGATGCTCGCGACTCCCGCAGTGCAGGCATGTGCCAACTTTCCTCTAGCATTCTTCTGTAGTGTGACCAGGCTTGTCACAATGCTTACAATTGGTCTTGTTCGGGGCAGAGGGGGTAAAGATCTTGGGCTTCTTTTCTAGGCTTGTACTGTAACGACCCTCTTCATATAGGTACGATTATACCAATCTCCGTCAGTACAAAGGGCATCATTACAGTGGGCTATTAACCTAACACTAAACGATAGGTTGATATGTACATGAATAACAAATGAGTACAGCGGGAATAAAAAAAACTCATCTTATTCCATCATCATCACATCATTCCACAGTCTATATAGCAAATGTAAATAACAAAGTCCACATTATTACATTTCCATAATGAAATACAATATGACATTGTCCATATGAATAACATCTTTTACATACTATGGAAAGAAAATATAACTACGAAGAAATCTTCCATAAGTAACTACTCCTTGCGCTTAGAGTCGCTCTTCGCTACGCCTTCCTCAAGTACGAGGACACCTGTCTCACCTATACGCCAAAGCAAGTATGAGTCTAAAAGACCCAGCAAGCAATGTAAGCACACAACCTTACACATATCACACACATGCTAAACTATTAACCAATAAGGAAACACATGCTATCATTTAAATAATAACAAATTATATGGCATATGCTTATATCACCTTAACAATTAAACATAAACAACCTATACATGTTTTCTATACATGCTAATTAACTCGATTCATATTGCAAATCATAATTCATATCAATCATATTCTTAACATAATCAAATATCCATGAATGACCTATAGCATGCTTTCTACATACAATGTATATAACATGATTCATGGTCTCATACTTTATTCAAATCGTTGCACAATTATACAAATTTAAATCATGAAAATATGTACATGGTAAATAACACTCCTAGCATGATATCTAATCATTTTCACATACATTCTTAACACTTATTCACATAATTAGCTTGCTTTTTTAATGTAAAATTTTCATATTCACATGCTAACACATTCCTACTACACTAACATATATTCACTTTTCACATTACACATTTTCACACAACACTAGTACATGGGTTTTATTAAACTATACAACATGATACTAAACATGATATCACAATTAATTAAAATTACATTAACACATATATAATATGAACATATGCATCTTTTACCTTGGTTTTCATATGCATTTACTCTCACATTTACATTCACTTTCATTTACACATAATTTCACACATTTTTCACATAGTTTTCACTTGCACATTCACTTATCACATGTCACATCACTTGCATTTACCACGTGCCCTATTCACATGTCACTTTACACATTATTCACATTTTACACTTTACACATTATTCACATTTTACACTTTTTACACTTAATTTACTGTGACACATAGTCCTAACTACCATCTAGAGGAACACACACATATATCACATAGCACATAGCACATAACACTTCACATAACACACACCCGCCACCTAGGCAAACTAGTGACGAATCTTGGTAAACTGCGCAGACTGGGAGAAGCCCTCTCCACCCTATCCAGTGGTACTTGCCCACCTCCAAGATTCGATCCTAATGCCCTTAGGATAACACTTATATGTTGAGCCTTCCCATAGCGACTTTACTACAGAACGGTTGTCAGACCACTATGGTAGTAGTGTCAATATCGGCCAAATTTTACACATTACCACCTTGTCACATGTTTCATTCATTTACATACACATTTTATGTCACGCCCTGACGCGGAGTATCGAAACGCGAGATAGTTGCAAGTAAATGGGTACAGAGCGAGTACTAGACATTAAACCATTGGTCAAGAATAAATATTAAGGCAAATGCGTCTCATTAATAATTCTTCAAATGTCTAGTTACAACCACTAAAATCAGAGCCATTCTTTAGGGCCAATTACATTGAATAAAGCAAAAGACTAAACTTCAACTCTACTATGACGCTAGGGTACTCTTGAGTTCACTCTTGGTCGTTCCCGTCGTCTTGAGTGTAGGTGTTGTCCTCGGTCTCACCTAAGAACACATAACCAATAACGCAGGGTGAGCGATAATGCCCAGTAGGACTTAAATCTCTGGATCAAGCATGCTTTAAATGATTAATGTATTAAAAAGGTAGAGTGACAAATAATAAAGCGAGAGAGTCAAGTAACGTAAGAGATAGCACAGTAGCAAGAAATTGAAATACCAAAAAATTTCAAATATAGTACAAGCGTCGAGTATAGCACAAAGAGCAGGATGGCCATGGCACAAATAGCACAAACTATAGCAATAGCACAACGAGTATAGTATAGCACTTTTGATTGTCATTTAGATAGTCGAGATAGAAGCACTTGAGTGTAATGCCAAACACTCTAGTCATTTAACTCCCGCGGGCAAATAGCACTTTTGGGTGCACATCCCAGGACCGGACTAGGCCCTTTATCTATTGCCAGGCATTGGTTATATTGTTTATCTTTAGACAATCAGTCAATAGCCAATAAAGAGTACCAAGAAATAGATGAGAGTACTAGATGAATAGACGAGATAGCAGATAGAACGTGAATAGATGAGTGAGTAGAGTATAGATGAGAACTATAGGTCATTGCACATGAAACGTCGAGTAACGGTGATAGTAACAGTTGCACAACATGCGCTATTGGTGTCGGCAGTCAAGTGGATTTCACTACCCATCCACTGGCCATGTTATGCACAGGTCCAGAGGTCCGGCGTGATTCAAGATAAGAACGAGACCAAACTAAGGCCGTTTGAATCTTACTGATCCCTAAAGGGTATCATAGGTGTTAGGGTACAACCAGCTCATCGACCATGTGGGAATTCATGGACAGAGGAGTCTTACGGAGGCCTTGAACAAGGATTCAGTAGTCCGACAGAAGGAATATTCATCAGAGAGTTCGTCCAAGTCAAGAGAAAGTGTATATATAGAAACAAGCGCCCGACGTTCTAGAGGAATTCTAGAACAGTGGAGTGTCGGTAACGGTATTCCCAAATATCGCGAGAAACAAAGACAAGTCCGTTTAAAAATAGGGCAATTTAGATACATAATTGAAATAAATTACCATATGTATTGTGAGATATATTCATGCCAACTTAAGCCATATTGGATGGTTCAAGTGTGTGCATGTGATACGAGAATCATGGAGATGAAATAATCATGCGAATGACTTTTAATTAACTAATTACAAATCTAAGATTTACAACTTTGTTTACTAGTCTTTAAGACAATTAACAAGGGTCAGAGGTTACTGTAGGAAGTCAAGACTTAACAAGGGTCAGAGGTTACTGTAGGAAGTCAAGACTTGCAAAATACAGGGTCTTGATGCAAAAATCCAGAACGTGATGTACCTCTATAAGGGTCGCGACAGGGCATGTTCAGAATGCGATAAGACCAATCAAAGGTCGCGACGGATCAATCAGAGTAGGCTGCCAGAACGCGACAGTGTGGCCTGTCGCGTTCAGAACGCGACAGTGTGGCCTGTCGCGTTCAGAATGCGACAGGTACTGTGTCGCGATGGGCCCTGAGAACACGACCTATTGGGTCGTCACGTTCTCAGGTCCTGCGCCTGAGTCCAAGCGGGAAAAGAACCACGCATTGAATTGCGATCCATGCTTATATATTTTGACATAGGTTCGTTCAAAAATTAAGAACTAAATATACAGTAGTTGAAAAATTGTGAAATCACTTGCAAACTGTTCTAGACATGTGAGGGTATACATAATAAATAGGAATTTGAAACCTGACATGGTCTTGACAGGTTTTAAACATGAACAATCATGAAGAATATAGAGAGTGGTACAGTGAGGGTAAACGATTTAATTCGCGCAGTTTAATGGATGAAAATTAGGGCTTTCAGGGGCCAAAGATTCATGACAACTATCAGTATCTCCAGTAAAAGTTTTGTAGCATGGTGTCAAGTATACATGGAGATATAAATTAAACATGATGGTTCGGGGTCATGGTGATTGGAGAACTTCAAAAATATAGAACAAAGGATTGGCTCGATGAAAAATAGTGAAACATGAGGGCTTTTGTTCTTTATGGTTGGAACAATCTACATACGAATTTAATTTGGTTTTGCTCATGAGAATGCCTACCTTTAAGTCATTTTGCCTTCTAGGGTGTAGAACTTGAGGAACACGGGTTGAAGCTTTGTCAAGCCTTCTCCCCACGGGTTCCTCCTCTCCTTGGCCTCCTCTCCACGTCCAACAAGCCCAGCAATGAGTTAGGGCCAACCATGGAGTGTTTGGAGAGTATTTAAGCTCCTTGGGTTTCTATTTCCTAATAGGACTCTAACTCCCCTTTAATTCCGAGATTTCCTTATTACTCTCAACCTTCCACCCTTTCTACCTCCTATTTGGGTTAGGTTGGGATGCAATTTCGTGGCCAACTAATTAGGGTAGGGTTAGGAGTCTAATTCCAACCCATATTCTCTATTTTAATAATTTAATAGCACTTTTATATTTAAGTAGTATTTTAAGATACAAATTTACGGTATTTTCCTATTATTCTCCTTTTTAAAATTTCTATTTTGGCCTAATAAATTCTAGAGGGTCCATTTAATAAAGCCCATCACTTCTTTTCCTTTAATGGGTTTTAATAAATTTCTTTTTCTTTGATTTTTCAATTGACTTAAATTTTAATATTATTAAATTTTTTTTTTTTTTTTGAAAAATTCAGGTTGCTACATCCTCCCCCTCTTAAAAGAATTTGGTCTCCAAATTCATTTGACCATAATGGAGAGAACGTCTTACCGAAAGATCAGGGTAGTTCCGTCTGATGATTCCTTCAGGTTCCCATGTGGGTTCTTCCACCCCACGATTATTCCACAGAACTTTAACCACATGGACGGGTCGGTTCCTGAGTTGTTGCACCTTCCGTTCCAGTATCTTGAGTGGCTTCTCTTCGTACGTCATGTCCTTGTTTAGCACCAACTTCTCATGGCGAATGATGTGCGTATTATCATATACATATTTCCTAAGCATGGAGACATGGAATACATTGTGTACACTTGCCAAATTTGGTGGCAATGCCAGCCGATATGCAACCTCACCAACCCTTTCGAGCACTTCAAAAGGGCCGATGAATCTAGGGCTGAGCTTCCCTTTTACACCAAATCTTTGGATGCCACGGGTAGGTGACACCTTTAAGAGTACATGATCTCCTAATTGAAACTCCAGATCTCTCATTCTCTTGTCAGCATAGCTCTTCTGTCTAGACTGAGCAATCTTGAGCCGGTCTCTAATCACTTGTATATCCCTGGTTGTATGTTGTACCATGTTCAGGCCTAGCCATTGCTGTTCTCCAGCCTCATTCCAGCACGCAGGAGATCTACAGCTTCTACCATATAGTTCCTCGAACGGTGCCATCTTAATACTCGTCTCGTAACTGTTGTTATAGGCGAACTCAATTAGGGATAGGTGCTCATTCCAGTAACCTTGGAAATCTATAGTGCAGGCTCTCAACATGTCTTCAACAATTTGGTTGGTTCTCTCAGTCTGCCCATCAGTTTGTGGGTGAAATGCGGTACTAAAGTTGAGCTTAGTACCGAGTGCAGTCTGTAGTCCCTTCCAGAAATGAGAGGTAAATCTCAGATCTCAATCCGAGACAATGGATGATGGAACCCCATGCAATCTCACGATCTCTTTGACATATAAAGCAGCTAGTACCTCTACCGACCACTTACTTTTTATAGGTAGGAAGTGAGCAGATTTGGTTAATCGGTCGACAATGACCCATATGGCGTCGAGTCCACCACGTGTCTTGGGTAAACCCATGATCAAGTCCATGCC
Source organism: Colocasia esculenta (assembly GCA_014218235.1). NCBI lineage: Eukaryota > Viridiplantae > Streptophyta > Magnoliopsida > Alismatales > Araceae > Colocasia > Colocasia esculenta. The sequence continues at coordinate 56,864,172 of CM024765.1, forward strand.
AATGCTTTCCCATTTCCACTCCAGAATATCCAGTAGTCTAAGTACGCCAACAGGGCGCATGTGTTCCGCCTTTACCTGTTGATAAGTAAGGCAATGAGCGGCATGTTCGGCTACCTCTCTCTTCATATTCGGCCACCAAAACGTTCTTTTCATGTCTTGATACATTTTGGTACCTCCAGGATGAATAGTATACTTCTGTAGACACCCGATTCTGACTAATGAGTTGAGTCCATATTTCTTGTTATCTTAGTGAGCCCCCAGTTGGTCACTCACCTTGATCCCATCATTAGCCTTATTTTGAGCCCATTAACAACTCAAGTTGCCTTGAAATCCCGCCCATTATCACTTTGAGAGAATCCTTTAGGCCTAAAATAACCATTTTTCCTTCACATGATTGGCTGATATTTCGCAGATAACTGACCTCATTGACGCGTCGTATCGTAGCGCCGCGTCTCAGTGTCGCGTCCCTACAAGCCGCCGCGACAGTCCATGCATTCTCATGCTCGTGGGCATACTGTCGCGTCGCCCCTCCCCGTAGCGTCTCCAAGGTCGCGGCCCTACGATACGCCGCGACAGCAGCTGCGCATGCAGGCCTCCACAACCACCTCCTATTTATCCTCCCATGGGTTTATCTTTATCTCCAAGCAATATCTAAGCCCCTTAGGCGAGGTTTGGGGCTAGGGGACTCTTTAGAAGGCCTATAGGACTCTCTCACATGAATTTTAATGGGATTTATCTCTCATTTGGATTATTAATCATTTTAAGGGGGATATTATCTCTCAAAAATCTATAAAAGCAAGGCCCTCTCCTCATGGACGAGAGAGCCCCATTTTTCCACCCCGAAGGGCTGCCGAAATCTCCTCTCACCAACACTTAGCCTCACAGCCACCAGTTTCCACCATTTCCTTCACATTCCCCTCCACCAAAACACCCTCATTTCACCATTTATGGAGCACGGAACGTGAGAAGGACGACTCCTACTACCTCCTGAAGCTTTTGCACACTCATTGGGACTGCATCCACGCCAGGGAGCACCCAGGCTTTTCCACGAGGAGCTCTTGTTCTCCAGCCGCTGGAGGATGGGAAGAAGGTTCACACACGACATCTCCCGCACACAGAGAATGTGACAGTGGAGGACGACGCGACAAGAGACGTGCCAGGCGGAAGCGACGCGTTACCAGCATCGTCGCAGTAGGTAAGACCGCCGCGACACCAGGTCCGCTTCCTTTCTCTTTCCATTTCCTAGTTAAGTTCATTTTCTACTCGTTAGGCAACTTACTAGGTGGCGATCACATTCCTACTTTCTATACTACTAGTTTTAGTACATGTTTGTGTTGAGGGGGGGCACAATCCCCGTGATTACACCTTCGTCTTGTGAGCTTCATCCATTAGCTTCTTCTTCAGTTCTTCATTGTCTGGTACGCATGTCCTTCCTTGAAATACAAGCCTTCAATCCTCGGTCATAGCAAAGTCTG